>VWZW01001281.1:208480-302313 GCA_013397115.1 Edolisoma coerulescens
AGGGATTTTATTATTTAGCATTATTATTCCTTTCCTGTGTGTTTGTTAAATAAATAGTTTTTTTCCTCCCTTTTCACATTCCTCTGAGGAATATTTCTTTCCCGAACCTGGTGGGGGAGGGACGGTCATGACCGGCCTTCTATCAGAGGATATTTTCCTCCAAATTTGTCTCAAACCTTGACAGATATGCACTAGTACAAGTGCTTTATTTTCACGTGACGCTTCAAGGAAATACAGTTTACTGTGTCTGATCTGAGACTGTGTGTCCTGAGAATTCCCTCAACAACAAAGACATGTAAGAATCATTTGTATCATGTCTCTGAGAATACAAACACAGTTTCACATCTAAAACTTATTCTACAAAACAAATTAAATTAGACACTGCCTACTTCATGATGTAAATTGAACCAACACACCCACACAAGTGACTTCTAGCTGTATGACTATTTTAATAAATAGCATTAGCTTGGTTTTGAAGGGAACTGATTTCTGACAAAATGGAAAAATCAGTCTTTGGTCTTCTTTCATTTTGTTTACTGGGGTGGAAAAAAAAAGGTGGGGAAGAAACTATGAATAACCAGGTAATTTCACATTTGTGTTTCTTACAAGAAATAAGGAAAATAAATTTCAGAACTTAAAAATCTCAAAAAACTTTCAAAAATCAGACCTTCAATTTTATGTATGTCAGAAGCTGAAACTGATGAAAAGTTGACTGGGGCTACTTAAAACCAAAAATCACATGCACAGTCCACACTGAGCTTTTGTTCACAAAAGAAAGAAGAAATAGAAAGTGTTCCAGAACTGTAATTACAGAATAAAATGTAGGTGCTTTTATTGTAAAATGTGAGTCAGTCTACAATCCAATTAAATGTGTCTCGCTTTAAAAAAAAAACATTTTGCAGTAACAATATGTGCAAGGTAATTGAGCCTATGAGAGACAGGCCAACAGCATGAGTATGACTATGCATCTCTAAAAGCTTATCAATTGGGAAGATATTTTAAAGGATTTTCTAGGCAGCTGGAATTCAGGAATCTGGTTTTGACAGCTTAATGGGGAAATGGAGAGAAAGAGAGTGCGTGTAAGAGGCAGTGTGCAAGAGGGCATGAGAAAGAGTGACCGTGAGTGAGACAGGATGAGAGGGGGACAGAGAAAGAAGAGGGAGCAAGAGCAAGTGGGGAAGAGCATGAGGGAGAGCAAGGAAGTGCATGAGAGCAGGCAAGAGCGATGGCGAGAACAACAGTGAGGGCAAGCGCGAGCAAGAAAGCAAGCACATGAGAGCCTGCAGGAGAAGGGACCTTGTCTAAAACGTTCAGTAATGTCAGCTATTAATAACAGATGTAAGAAACTATCTTGTCTCCAGTGAACTGTGTTTTGACCCACTTATTACAGAAGTCAAACATGACCTAACACAGTGGGGCTGGGAGCACTGAAGTTCAGCTACTAACCCTGTGTTTAAATGCAGTATCAATTAGTTGGATGAAAATCAATTTTAAAAAAAGCCAGCAGAACCTGGGAGGGGCAAGTAAAGTCTGATACAGGGTATGGGTTTCTGCTGCTGGTGATTCACACTGGCACAGTTCGTATTGTTTCTCTGCCTCTTTTGCAAAGCACAGTCTGCAAGCACTTGTTGATTAAGTGGACTTTATATAGAGACTAAACTGTTGCTCTGAAGCATTCCCACTAATCATTCCTTTTTCATTTGAGGCCAAATTCGCCCTAGGCTCCATGACAGAGGAATACATATATGAGCCCTAGACCATTACATGGATCAAATGATGCAAAAGGGTGTAGTCCTCTAGTCTGTTTCCCACTGTCACCCCCCAGACTCAGGTGGAAATGGGCTTCTGGGACAGCTTCTGGGAGCAAACAAGTAGCTCACATCAGTATTTCTCACACAGGCAGGAAATCTCTCATATTACATCCAAAGTGAAAGGAAGATAAGGTGGGGAAAGGAGTGCCTCTAGAAACACAGCTGGAAATTAGCTAGCTCCAGAACTTGCAAGAAGCAGTTCGGGTTTTGGTTTCATTATGGATGAGCTTTTGTACTCTGTTACATGCTGTCCTGTCTATGACTTGCAGGTTTGCAAGTTTGATGTCTTTTGGAGCATATCTGTGACCTGAAAGTATATACCCTTCCTCTGCCTGTCCCTTGTGATGCCAGGAGTCCCACTACTCATTGCCAGAAGACTGTTTTTAATTTTACTTTAAAATCATTTTAGCTTCCTTTCTAAAAGTAAGAACTGAAAATATAAGAAATTACTAATCCAAATGCTAACCAAAGTTAATGTTTCCTCGCTTGTGGCTATGTTGCATAGTGCAGCATTAAAAAACCAACCCACACTGAACAGAAGTCTGCTTGCCCAGCATCCTTCCAGGAGTCTGCTTCCCAAACATCCTTCAGCCTTCTGGAAGTAGTAAAATGCTTCTGCTGAAGGCATGGAATAATTCTGAGAGAACTAAAAAAGGCTTTTCATAGCTCTAGGATTAATGAGCTAGGTAGCTTGTCACTATTTGCTCGTTATAAAGCAAGCTCAGAACAGTAATGGCTAAAAGTCATTAACTCCTGGCAGCAGCTCAGTGACATATGGGAAGAACTGGGGGCCTCAGCTCACTTCTTACATCGTGCAACATTTCTCATTTGTCACTCCCAGCAGAAAGACCACAGCTTGAATGCAGACTGAAGAGCTGCTTTCTACATCCCAGCTACCACATCTCATGGAACTTGACGACTACAAGAGGAGCTGCTGTGGCTGCTGGGACCTGTCTGTCCTGAGTTGCACACATCAGTTTCAAATTAGGTAATTTGGCATCTGCTGTGGACACTGACTTCAAGGCTAAGGGATTCTTAAAATAAAGCAACTCCTAAATCACTATATTTCTTTAACAGCCACAGGAACATATTCAAACTCACTTACTCCTCAATCACACTCTTTATCTTAAATCATGGCTCTTCAGTTCTCTCTCTTCTATTTTGAAGAGCTGCATAAAGCCTCACGGCATTATTTTTTTTATCATAACTACCTGCAAACAAGTTGGAATTTACAACACTTGGGATTTACCAAGAAGTGCTAACATACAACAGCCTTGAACTACTTCTAAAAAAAAACCATGCAGGCAACTGGACAAGTTTATATCAAGCTTAGTTTGGTTTTTTTTTTTTCAGTCATAGGAATATGCATTCAAAAACACCATAGTTTGAACAGAAAACTTGTACTTTGATCAATGCTTTGATTCACCCAGTGGTGAAGTACAATTGTCCCTCCCGAGTGAGCAGGAACATTGTCAGACCTGTGGCAGCCTGTGAGATGAAAGGTGCAAATATAGAGAGACAGAGAGGAAAACCCACACCAGAAATGCTGACAAGCTTTCAAGTATGTAAATTTTTCTTCCAGTAAGCACTGAGACAAGTAAGGTCTTGAGGATCTTTGCAAAAGCCAGTACCATGTTTTATACTATTTAGATAGCAGTGGTTGAATCCAGAATCCAGCTTACAAAGCAGTCCTTGCGCAATTCCCGTTTACACAAAAAAGTCAATCCTATGTATTATCTTTTTTTTAGGAACAGACAAATCAAAAGTTTCATGATGACATATTGTAGGAAACTAGCCTGGCCACCAGTTTCAGCCAGTTTTGCACTGTATTTAAAACAGCATTAAGTTGTCCTGCCCTATACTCTACCCTGATGTTGTTTACATGTCTGCATTTATCCCAAGTAGGAATAAAATCTAAACGCCTAAACACAAACAACTTAACCCAGCCACTTTGCCTTAGGGTGTGCAGTTGCTTTTCCTCAACACTTCTTCTCTAAATAGCTACACCACTTTGAGAATCAAAACAGCCAGTGACAGAAATTGCCACAACATTTTGGTCATGTTGTTTCTGTTGAACTCAAGTCAAGAGCTTATGAACAAAATACATAGTTTCTTTGCTTTTTTTTTGACTATGAAATACTTATCATGAAAAGCATGTTTTCCTTCCATTGCTGTTCATTAACACCAAATCTTTTAACCACTGAGAAATTCACTGCTGCCTACACTATGACAGATAGCAAGCCTGACATACACAGTTTTGTTTCTGTGTGGTTTAATACATGGCAACTGAAAATCCTGTCCTCAGTCCAAATAGTACAGTGTGAAATCAGGACAACTATTTTTCTACAAATTCAGAACCCACTGCTGAAACTTTAGGGCCATATTATTGTTCCAGTATCAGAGAAGATATTTAAACATAACACACTTTTGCCAGCAAAACCATATGTTCCTACAACTTTATGTTATAAGAAAAGGTCAGCTGTATTTTAAAAGTAGAAATGAAAAAAAACCATAGGAGACAAAGTAGTGGACAAACTTTAAGCCAACGACTTAAAGCTGAAGCTTCTATTTCATTCCATTAACTGTAGTAAATACTGAGCAAAGGAAGTCAGTGGATCCAGAACATCTAGGCAGGGCAAAGCAGTATGGCAAGCTGAAAATATGAGAATAGTCTAAGATAGGATGAGCAGCCTCAAAGCACAACAGCTGGATTTTCAACAACAGAAACAGATCTCAGTGCTTCCTCAGAAACTGGAAGAGCAAGAGCAACACCACATTTAATTCAAAGCTAACTGGAATATCATACTGATAACCACAAATATTGTGTTGATTTGATAGGACAGGTCACAATCCTTTCAGCTTAAGACCATGACATGAACTGCAGATGTTCACAGGCACAATTACAGAACTACGACTTTGCTGTTAAAAACCAAAATTAAACCCACACTTAAAGCTGTTCTATAAAGTAACTACTCTTAAAAGAGGCAAGCGTAACAGCTCACTTAAAGCACCAAGTACTCATAAATGCCTCCCCTGTACAATGATGAGAATATAATTATACCCTTTGCTATGTTTTGTAAAGAGCTTATTTGTCTTTTTAATTTATGACAAAGATTTTCTCAGTTTCAGGTAAATGATAAGCCATAAAAAATAAAAATCTAAAAATTGCATGTAACTCTAAGGCCTCTCCCTGGGAGGGAAATGAGGAATAATTTTTCACTAGTAGATCATACTCAGTGCCTTGATAGCCTTCTGGGGAACTATTTTTAAATACGAGTTTCATTACCAAACTGCAAGGAGAAGGTAATCCTAATGAAGACTGTACTTATGCAAGAGCTTTGAAACATCTGTCTGTTGTATGTGTATACATAAATGTAAACATCCTGATATTTTAGAGCAGTGCCTCTCCATTGCCTCCCAAAACCATCAAGAACTTTCACTGAATTTTGAAATTCTCTTTCCAGTGGAGAAAGACCAAAACACCTGCACGACCTATTAGAATACCACACAGCAGGTCTCACACTGTCCCCACCAACTGCTACAGCAGATAACTAAATCAGACAGAAGAGGGGCAGCTACTCCTGAGGACAGGAGAGAAATGAAGAAGTTAATTTCTACATTGGCAAAATGCAAGAAAACACAACCATTCTGCCAAATTATTTGGAATTGTAGAAACACAATTGTTTCAGCAACTGTCATTTAATGTCACACAGCTCCAGCTAAGGCTTTATTCTAATATTTTTTGAAGAGGGTTGCCAACAGTGATGGATACAAAACCTCAAAGTTCTCCAATTCATCAAAAGTTGACTGCAATCTGTAACCAGAAATAAATAAGCAGTTAAAACTGAGAACTACTTTGAAGCTAATAAAAACCTTAATAATATTGCTAAGAGATGTCCAAAAATTCTGTCAAGGAAAACAAAAGAGAAAAATAAATTACTTATTTCCTGCTGCTTGATTTTGTTTACTCATAGCTTTAGGCTTGGTGTCCCTAAGTTGTGTCTGCACCCATCACATTTAGAACCCTGTTTTTAAATGAGACCTGAGACTCCTGATGTACTTAGCTGAGACTAAAGGCAAATATACTTTACATTTCAATTCATGACAAAAACTGTCAGTGGCTCGCGTCAAAAGTCAACCCAGGCAACACTTAAAACTCCACAGGATTTCATAAAATCCAACAGGACCCAACTTTGAATCACAATTAACTGATCTAATCCGAAGCCTGATTATATCATTGTTCTCTGCTTCACATTTACTACTCAAAAAATAGTAAAACTTACCTTTGCCCTTAGCATACTGCTGTATGCAAGTACTGTAACTGTTTCCTTTAGAGTGCCATATTAAAATACATTATAATACCTTTGAGGCATAAATCTCTAATGGAGAAACCTATTAAGATTAAATAGAAGCCAGTAAGGGCAGCATGAAGTAGACTTTATTACATTTTTAGACAAATCAAGGAGTTAGTGTTAAGAGAGCAGACCTGTTCTTCCCAGTCTAGTGAGAAGAACATTATTACCTCATAGCCTCAGTTTTAAAGTATCCTGTGAGACATTCTACTTCTAAAGATGAACAATTATCAAAAGGGATTAATTTGAGACTTGAAATGGTCTCATTCTCTTCACATTGCTCAGAATGCTTTATAAAACGCTATTGAAGGAAATAAAAGTATTTTAGTGATTAGAATTAGTAGCCTAAATTCAAATAATTTACATTTTGCTATGAAAAGAATCCTAGAATAATAGAAATTTTTTGAACGTTTTGGGAAATACTCCCTTTCTACAGTGAATCTTGAAAAAACTAAGCTAATTTGATTACACTATCTTTCTGCAGATGTTTATTTTTATCCATGAATCAATGTGTTATACAGCTTAATTGTGATCCCTCCGCTAAAGCAAGTGGTAGAATGGATTTACATGTTATCAAGGGACAACACCTTCCCCTCTCACCTGCCCTCAGATTTTCTGTGGGTGAAGTCCTGGTTATGACTATACAGGAGAATGTGATATGCACCCAAATTATATTCCAGTCAATGCATATCCTGTGAGCTTCCAATAAGCATCACATACAGGACAGGGCAACATTTGCTATTGAATAGTTTAGCTAAAACACATAATCTTATTTTAGTCAGGACACATTTATTCACAAGACCTAAAAGTATTTTTCATTTAATTAAAAAAAAGCTCAGGACTTAAATGAAATTCACAAAACACGGATGCTATTCATCATCATGTTCTCTATAGTCAAAGTTTAATTTCCAACAGAAAATCTATCAGCCAAAAATTCCTGTTTGCTCAAGTTACTGATAATGCATTCAAAAACAAACACCCAGCAAGACCCCTCGTCCTGGGAGCAGACAGATACTTTTTCCTGCAGTGTGCCATCCACATCTAAACAAATTATGTTTCAAGACATATTCACCACCCATATTTACAAAGGGAAGAAATATGAAAAAAAAAAAAGGGAGCCAGCCTCTCTAATTCTCGTCTTGGGCCATCTACTTCCTTAGACAATGACACCTAGTCACTGAGAAAACCGGAGCCCGTGCTCAAGCATCCCGGATTTTTTCCCACAGCTCCAGCAGGAAGTCCACAGTAACAACTTCAGTTGGAAGGCCCTGTCCACTTCTCATCAGACTTGAAAATTTTTGCCAAATAGGTATGGGATGCTGACGGGTTCTATGTTTCTTTTTCCCCATCTGGTTCTTTTACTCGGAGTTTGGATTAAAACGCATGAGACTGAATCTTCTTTTTCGTTCTTAGACATATATTATTTCTTATCTATAGTACAGCTATAAAGATTGTGCTCCTAAGTTAACAAGGTGGAAATGGCCGCAGAGTTCTGTCTTCCAAGCCCAAGTTCTGTCTTCAAGCCCAAACTACCCAATTATGAGATGCCAACTAAGCTACCTCCAATAACTAATTTACTTGGGTTCCGCACTGCAGGTTTTTTGAACCAATACCAAATCACCCAGATTTGTGAAGAAGAAGAAGAAAGAAGGAGAACTAGCCCACGCCCAAAATCCTCCATCTTGTTACATGTATATTACTTATTACTATATCCTAGAAATTCTACATCTCTCTATGTTCCACCCAGTGATATAACACACTTCTTTTTAATTACACAGCCACAGTCTCCATGCTATTGCATAATTTTCTGAAGCATTTTCCAAGGTCTCAGGTCAAATGCAGTGTGCTTTTGAGGATCACTGCCTGTCAGCACTGAAAGACTGAAATTCTCTGTATCCAGGGTTCCAACAGGAGGCTGTTGATGATCCTACAGAAACCGAAGAGTTGTGAATGCCTTGATAGAGGCACTTCATATTTTGCGTTTGTTCTGTCATTCAAGACAGAGAGGAGAACTCAGGAAATGACACGAGTTAATCAAAGCCAGTATACTTTTATTTTACTCCTGACTTTTATTTGAAACCCTGCATAAAAATGTATCATAAAGATGAAACCTAAATCAATGCTTCCTGCCAAACACACAAAAAACAGCTCAGTGGCAAGTATTTCCAGCTGCACTACAGTTTTACCAGAATTTATCTCATCCTGAGAGCTTGCCACACCACAAACAGCTTCAATTGAAGCACTTCATTCACAGAAAGGCTTTAAAACATGTTGCCTTGATGCTTTTTTGCTTCCTCTTTCCTTCCACTATTTCTCCTGTTCCCACCAAGACCCAGAGTCACCCCTGCCCTTGGGCATGTCACAGGTTTGGTAGTGAGCCACTGTTGTCACATTGCTACCTTGGTTTTCAAGCACAGCAAACTTACAAGTGGCAGCACATTAGAAGTGAAAATTTATAGGTCTAAGAAATTATAGTTTAAGTTGCTATTCATCAACATAATTGGATGTTAATAATAGGGTTTACAATGCTGGCATGCATATCAGGTACATATACTATACATTTATTAAGTATAATTGATTCCACCGAAGTTCTAACAAGGGCTGCTTAATTCCATCTTAAATCAAATGTCAGAGGAGCCAGAAACCCAAGAAAAGACTGTTTTTCACAGGTGGAATTTTGTGAATAAGTCAGACAGAGCTTTTATAGTGCTAAATGTGATTATACTTGGCTTTATCTCTGCTGACATACACTCTCTTCCCTATTTGCATTTATTTTTCTTGCAGCTCGCAACTGAAAATGAATGGAACTCAATGTTATGTTCTGACTGCTTGTTCCACTGATGGCTCTTCATTGTATGGTTGCCTTTAATGGATATAAAATATATGTTTTAAGACAGGTGGGGAAAAAACGTAATCTGGAGATTTTCAAGCACACTTTTGAGATATTTTTGAGCTACAGATTATGTGAGTTTTTTGGCTGCCTATGAACAAGCTAATGCACACTTTTGAGCCATTATTCTAAGTGACATGATCACATTAAGCACCCACTTCTTTGACAGAAAATTCTGCCATTGGCACAAGATTTAAAAAGTAAGGGAAACTAATAACAACTCATAATATTTGCTGATCTCTAGCTGTCATCCACAATCACCGTCAGTCACAATCTCAACAAAAACTGGTACAAAGACATACTCTTAAAAAGGAAATACATTTATTGATCACAGAATTACTGCATCCTATCCCATGGAGAAGATCGTTCCAACCCTTTTCTTTGGCACATCCTACGCAGAAAATAGAGGTGGATATGGTAAGGCACAGAAGTACCAAGAGAGACCCAAAATATAGCAACCTTTACATCACTTGCTCTGAAGGATAAGTTTTGCATCCTTGCTGGTAAAGTTGGCACAATCAGATGACATTCGGATTATCTTCACAAAAAGCCTGGCTTCTGACGCTAATTTATTTCATAAATTTGGAAATTCATCTTCTGAATAAGAAAATTTAGAATACTCCCTTATCACCATTAATTTCTCATGTAGCATGACCAGCCACCAAAACTGTTGCTTAGAAGCAGCAATATACACTAAAATAATCAAGAACCCCAAAGGTAAGCATACCTATTCCTGTTAAAAACCCAGTAAGTATATGAAACATCCCTAAAGAAAATCCCTTTTATATAACTACACCCTCAGACTTCCTTTTGCACTGAGAAGAATACTCCCCCTGTACAATGAAGAGAATGACCGCACAGCAGGGCACCCTTCTGAGGAGTTAAGTCAGATTTTGAAAGAAACACTGAAACACTCTGTGAGAACTTCAGTAAAAGCCTCTGGTCCCACCCTGCATTTTCTGTGTCTTGATCTGAACAACCATTCCAAACTAGAGTAAAGTTTTACAGACAAAAATGTCTACCTACCAGCGAGGGAACAAAAACAATCCCTCCATTTCCTGGTCTTTCATTCCTGAGTGATAAATCACAGCTCTACTGGGCATTTAAAATCATAACTTTATCTTTCCTATGTAGACAACCACTTTGTGATATATGGATAAAAATTCGTCTGGAGAGATGTGGAAATGTGTGTTTTATTTGAAATAATATAAAATATAAAAGTATGTAGTTTTAAAACTCTTACCCTTGCCACGCGGCTGCCGAGGCATCTGATGATTATCAACCTGAAACAATGAACAGGACGGGGACCATCAGGAAAGACAAAGAGGCTGGCCAAGTCCGATATGGGCAATCAGCAACACCCAGCCAAGGAACACACCTCGCCGGATTCTGCTAACTGACATGATCAGGGACTCGAGAATGTGCTCAGCATGCGAAAAGAAGATTCCCGTAAAACTATTGACAGAGCCAAACATGTCCAGGAAATCCCTTCAAAGTCGAATGAACTGAATCCGGACTCATTGTTGAACTGTGAAAACCCACCTGTCTTGCCCCGGGATACAAAATTCCCTATAAAAACCCAGCGTGCAGTCCGCCTCTCGTGGACCTGGGAAACTCTGTCCCTAACGGCACAGACCCCCGGCTCACCCAGCGCTGCGCTGCCTGTCCTTATTGTGGTTTCTCTTTTTGTTGGTGATTGGGATTGTTTTTTTAATTAATTGGTTTTTTATATTAATCCGATTGCGATTTCATTTACAACAACTTCATCCCCTTTCCCAACAACCCTGTGCTCTACAGGTATAAAACACCACTCTGTTTCAATCAATCTCACTGCCTTCCCCGTGGAAGTCATAAAGATTGTTCCCAACGTGTTGGGTTTTGGAGCTTGCTACTTCCCTATTTGACGAGCAGCCTGTGCACCAGATAGCTTGCATGTTGTTTCCAAAGTAGGTTAAGTTTGTCATATTTAAAAGTGATCACCTCTAACTTCACAGCTTATCTGTGTCTTTAGCCTCAAATCATCATGAGTTCAACAAAGCTTCCACTAGAAACCTGGCACAGGCCTCCAACATGGAAGATCAGCTTTTTGCTGTGGTAAAAAACATGTAGACAGGACAAATTCTCTTATATATTAGTTGCAAAAAACATTGAAATTTAATATCATGGTTTTTATAATGAGCAGAATATGGATTTAGCAAAAACTTTTTTCATTGTTAAGCAAACATGAGTCACATAAAGAATCCCTAATGTTTTTTGGTTGGTTTTGCTCATTTATTTTTAAAAAGTTAGATTTCTATCCTACTTTGTTAAAATCAGACCATTACATAAATACACAATGTTACATGAATAATTTCTGCATGCTAGCATCTGTAAGTCATGTCATTGTGTTCACAGAGATGCAAGACTACAAAGTCTGCATTTTGGCATGTAACTTCTCTTGGGGAGAACTGATACAAAAGCTGATGAAAAATTATGCCCATTTTGCAATCATAGTAGTTGTAAATACACACTGAGAAATCCTAGCAGGAGTTTAACAGAGCCAAGGAACAAGCCAAGGAACATGAAAAATGGCATCTTGGTAACTCTATGTGGCGTCTTTATAATTAAGTGCCACACTGATTAAAAGTCTAAACCATCAATTAAAAATTAATGGACTTCCTGTAAAAAAGCAAAAGGGGCTCTGACAATCTTGGGGAATGTGTGCTTTTTCATCAATATGCATTTTGACAGCTGTTGCACAGTAGTTAACTATCATGATATTCAAGGAGCAAAGTGATTCTTCAAACGGCCGTGGCACAATTGATAGCAATGTGGCACCAATCATCTCATACATAACTTTTCCTTGAAGGCTCTACCCATTTTATGTACTCCAGATTCTTTTAAAGTAACCCTGAAAACTGCAACATCTCCATGATTGCTTTCATGTAGATAATTTTTTTTTCCTTTCTGGTAATCCTACTGTTTGCGAATCTGGAAAATCCTGCTGACTGTCAGCATTACACATGAGGTTTCAGATATGGCTCCAAAACCAGCACTTAAACTTTTTCCAGCTATTTCTGTGTGTCACAGTCTCCTGTAATTAATCATATGTTTTATGAAGCAGAGAAAAAAAATAATCAGAAAGTCTTTAAGGCTCTAATCAACACAGGGAGTTAGTTCTAGGACCTGAGTCTGACACAGAAACAAAACATCAGTGCAGCAGGTGCTAGGAAAATGTGGGGGGTTTTGGTTTTGGTTTTTTTGTTGGGTTTTGGTTTTGGGGATTTTTTTCTGGTTTGTTTTTTCTTTCTTTTTTAATAATTAAGTTGCTAAAGAACTTTAAACCAACAAACAAAATACACATAATGCATGATAGGTCTTCCAAGTAGCAGTAAGAAACAGGCTGTATGACAGGCAATCCAATGGCCCTGTGGCCCTGCACCTAAGGTAGAAGAGTATTTAGTGTTGAGAACACACCTCTAATCCAGAATATGCTGTTGGGAAAAAATGCAGTGGGCTGCAAGCATGCCAGGCCTGTCATCCCATGGTTACTCTTCCTTCATCCAGGAAGCAAAATAACCCCAGAACCAACCAAACCACCAGAAGCAGATGTGACAACTTGTTTCCAAGTCCCCTGTTTAAAAAGGGTGCAGATAATGATGTGTAGATACTCCTTGAGCGCAAACATGAGGCTCAGTGGAGCTTCAGGATGCTCCTGGGCTCATGGCATCACAGCAGGGTCAGGACAACACAGTCCTGCCCAAGAGCTCGGCTGTGCCCTGCTGCACAGTCTGGAAGGGTGAGGGCAGGGTAGCTGCAAAGCCATAAAGCCAAGCCAAGGGAATTGCCTACCCATTTACATCAAATTTACCTTACCAAAGTCAGCCCCCTGGCTCTCAGTGATCTACCATTAAGCAAAATCCACAAGGGTTGAAATATCAGCTATTACAAGTGTCAAAGGAGAGACACAGAACTAGGTAAACATAAATATGAGACCTCCAGTTCCCTATGGCCAGATGAAAAGAACATTTTTTAAGGACTACCGTTGCTTCCAGCAGTATTTTGTCTTGTTGTGCTTAGCAAATCAAATGGAGAGTACTGATACCTCTTTAATATTTTAGTGCCTGAACAGAATTAACTGTTTTAACTTTTCATAAACACCTGATGAGAAGACAGAAGAAAGCTATTGCAGGAAACAACCGGAGCTCAGTAAAACTACATTAACTCAAAAAACTTTTTAAGGTTCAACCAGACCAGAGTTTAGCAGATCTGTGAGGAAAACAAATATGATTCTATCTCTCTGTTAGGTCAGTTTAGCAATACTCACTTTATCAGCACCATTATTTCTTGAAATAAGGCTTTGGTCCAGAGCAGAGTGATTCTCAATTTGGCTCACATGCTTCACAGAAGCCACTGAAATTTTGGAACTATTTGGAAGTCTTAAGAGCTTTGTCACATGCCTAAATGTTACCCATAGTTACCTCCGTAAGACTTCTCATACAGCCAATTTACTGTTGCAGTTCTCCCTTCTAAAATTTCCATTGTGTGCCAGTAAAAACCTCAGGGAGATATATTCCCTGACAGAACCAATTTCCCCAGGGTGCAGCAGACCTATCTAGCACCAAAAAAAGCACCTCTGCTCTCTGCCCTCTAGGTCATATGAAATGGAAAAAGTGTTTGTACTCTGACAAGACAAACCTGGTGCCGTGTTCTAAACTTAGTGTTTTAGAAGTGCACCTGTGACAGCTGTCACACAAATAATCCTACGAGAAGAGTTTTACATTCAGAATTGCTACCAAGAGGGAGCTTAAACTGCCAATGACATGCACTGTGTTTTATTTGAAGAATTTTGTGTTTCATTGTTTTGGGAAACTTATAGCCCAGAGGGCCATTAACTGCAGCCAACTAAAATGTATTAGATACTACTAAGCATCCATTCCCTAAAGGCTTAACTGCAAAATGCCATCAACCCTCTTCTGCAGGGATTCCTCTTTGGCGCAGAAAATGGCATTTCCATTTTGGATCTCTCCTCTGCTTTAAAAATTCCCTCTCTCCCTCCTTCACCCTTATTTTTTTCCCCTCTTGATCCTTAGGACTTGGTTTGATAGAAAAGTTTTTCAGCTCTGTAACAGTTTTTTTGAAAGCAGACTACTCTGATGAACAAATAATCAAATTATGTCTTCATTCTACATTGCTTACCTTAACAGCTGTCTTCTCAGAAGCTGGATCTTTGGGTCACAATAGGCCACAAGCCCAGAAAACAATTCAGTTTTCTAAATTATTCAGTGGAATGTGAATTTGATTAAACCACTACTGTCTGGATCCCTTATAATCCAGGTTACTGATCAAAGCTTTGATTACTATCCAAACATGCCTTGTAAACAAAAAAATTACATTGGGAACCAAGTGGGTAAGTCTGCTTTCCTGCTATAATTATATTTCACATAGAACTGAAACATACTGTGTATTTTATCTTTCTAAGAAATGTATTGAAAGGAGAGCTGAACTGTACAGAAAAGGATTGTTTAACAACAGATCTTTTCACCAAAAAAATATACTGTATCTCTGGTAAAAGCTTTTATTTCCATAGTCAGCAGAGAAGTTAGCAAAATAGGACAAGGGAAGCAGATCACAGAATGGCTGATTCACTTCTCCATCCCGGCGCTCAGCCCTGTTGTGGTTCTGGAAACATGACAGCTGGAGGCACTCATATGACACTTTGGGTACCGTATCCTGTGGCTGGAAATCAGACACAATATACACAACTACAAAATCATTTGAGGGATTTTAGATGACCCAAGTGTACCTATGTGTCACCATGGTTGATGCTCTTTGTTCTGCAACAACCAAGAGTAATAAATGCAGGCAGGCTGTCACACAAATACGACTTGAAATAAGTGAACAAAGTATTTAGCTTGGTGTTAAAATAATCAGTTCAGAAGAGTCTCAGTTCAAACTGAATTACTCGGAGTCTTCTCAATTTACCATGTAATTACTCACATTTTAAGATTATATCATCTCATTTAGACACATTCTCCCCTCTAATACCTTGGTTTCTAACTCTCAACATCAAGTCTGTCAATGCCCATGATAATTCACAATAAAAATACAGTGACATTTCAAAAATCTGAAAGCACTACTGCATGTACACTATCTGTTATGCTGATAAAATAGACACTTTCATTCTGAAGTGCAGACATTTTGACATCTTTTAGTAGAACTAAAGAGTGATGCTAAGAAAAATTAATCTCCCTTATGATGTTGAAGGCAGGAATTTATCCTTCACTGAAAAATTCCTTGTCAAGTTCTTAAGAGATCAGATGTTACTATGGATAAAGGATCTTGACTGAGAAATAAAAGCAATAAAAAAACCAAGGAATCTAAACTTCAGGGATTTTTTAATCAAAACACAGCTTTACTAGCAGTTACAGAATTTATCCAGCTACAATATGTTTACATCAGATCAAACAAAAGTTACTAAGAGAAATATCATTATTTAATCAAAACTGACTTCCAGACAGAGTCTGGAATGTGTTTAAGACCAATGCAAAAGAACTGGTTCATACCTGTTTAAGTGGATTCTTTTTAAATTAAATATTTCAGTTTCATTTTGAAACATATCAGTGGCCTGTATGAAACACATGAGAAAGTTTATTCATCCTCTGTGGAACAGGAGACAGTCCATCACATACAGTATTTTTACCCTTGTGGGAAGCCTTAGCAGAAAAGACACTGAAAATAAATCCTTATTCTTAGGGGCAGTCTCTCCAGAATAAAAGAAGTGGAGAAATGTGGCAGAAGTTTAGACTTGCACAATAACCCTACCACACTGGAAAATATTGTGTTCTGTAGCAGTTGGCCAGGGACACTTCACTGCTGCTTTGCCAGAAACACACCACCACTGTGGAAGAATTTGGGGTAGAAGCAAGCTGTGCAGAAGATTTATTTTAACCTGATCTTTATCAGACTTAAAACATGAAGGTGTGCTCCAAAATACTGCAGCTCCTAGGATGAAGGGTCTGATCAACCTACATGGATGGAAGCTCAGTGTTCAGAGCTGTATAGAACATGCACTAAGGATCGGTGCCCACTGACTCCAGCAAAATGAGAAGTATGAGGGACCACAAGAGGCACTCCCACAAAAGCTGGGAGAAGTGGCACAGGTGCCTGGACTGGCCTTGCTTTAAGAAGCTTCTTCTCAGAAGCAGATATTTCAGGCTTGTTATACAGCTCAGAGAAACATTTCCAGGATATTGTTCAAAATTTCAGAAATATTGATTTACCTTCCCAAGATGCTTCATTCTCTGCATTATCAGAAAATAAAGACTAAGGAGTCTATGACCCTAAAATTTCTGCAGTAGGAAGTAAGGTTAGCATGATCAGGATTCAATTTAGAACAGAGTATTCATATAATTCTAATCTGTAAGAAAATATAAATTATAGTGGCAGCTATTGAATTTTTTTAAAGCTTGAATGATTCACGCAGTCATGCTGAAATATCAATGAAGGAAACAATTCATATTATCACTGACCATGGTATACAAAAATAAAAAACAATGAAAAATTATTTGTGGCCAAAGGCAGCAGAGGCGGGTAAAATTAAGAGTGAAAATTAAAACATGCACTCTTTCTCCACTGGGGAACAAAAGAGTTCCATGTTTTCCCAGTTCTCAAAGACCAATTAAATGTTTGTAGTGCACCAAAAGAACTAGAGAATAAATACAGTAAAGAGAGGAAAACAGAGTAAGAATAGAATGTGCACTTTTAAGAAATATGCTTAAACATGTTCATTTTTCATGTTAAAAGTCATAGGCCTTTCCCCATATTAATCTATCAATATTAGAAACCATAGAATGAAATACTTACAGAAAAAGTAAGGGAAACTAAGACGTTAGAAGAGAAGTCTTGGATCACTTTAATTCATTAAAATATTATCACAGGGGTAATATTGCTCTATGGAATCTGGCTGATGTTAGTGTTTAAGTGGTTTCCAGATGAAAGCACTTAAAACCTCATTCATAAAAATTAAAACTACAATTTGACTAAAATGATGCATTTTAGTAATCAATTGATGCAACAGTAGTATATGATACAGTAGTATATGATATTTACTTACCAATTTCAACGTTTCAACTTTAAAAGGTCTGCACAAAGAGCAATTGTCTATTTTGTCTCTGAGGAAATGTATTACTCCAGCATAAAGGAGAAAAAAGATAGATGAAAAACCACATAATGCAGTATTTCTCACTCCTGAGCTCTGTCCAGCCTAGAACCTCATGCTGCTTCATAAAAATTTGTGATGAGAGGTACTAGAAACTGAACATTTTTTTGTTCAAGTCAAAGCATTCACAGATCAGAAGCACAGTGTGCTGGCTCATGATCTTTGACAGCTTGTCAGTGGTGGCAGCAGAAGTCGCTGCATCCAGCTGCTTCCCCCATCCCACCCCAGCGCAGCACGCCTGGGTAATGCAGCAGTCCCTGCAGCGCAGCCACTGCTGTGCCAACACATTTCATAGCTGGGTGCTGTTAGCTTCAAATACCATCTATTTCAACCAGAATGTGAACTCAACAGACGAGGGGACACTGACAATCTGTTCTGCTACTAGGCAGCAAAACTCCACCAATGACGGGCAGATGGCATTCACAAGAGCCTCAGCTCCTCCTTGGGACCATGTCACACATCAGATACATTTTAGATCACGCTGAAATCTTGTGAACTAGAAACATTTGGCACCTGGGTCGCAGGAGGAGAAATTTTAAAAGCCAAAAATATTGCTGTATGTGTGTATTAGTTTTCGCTTGTCTTCAAAATCTTAATATATTGCGCGATGTGATGAAGGAGGAGCAATAATGAATGTGTTAGGATCCTACAGATTCCTGGAAATATGCAGTGTTTGACAACATCCAGCCTGTAATGTACCTGTGAAATAAATATTTCTTCAAATAATCCAAACATATTAGCAGCTTCAATTCATTCCCCCAACTTCTGCAGCTCACTGTACAAAACACGTTTCTAAAGGAAACCTGAAAACAATGGCTGGATTGAATGACAGAAGATGCGTTTTCTCCCTCTTCAGTCGTACTTGGGTTTAGCTGGAGATTCTCAGCACTTGCACAACACGGTGTGGAAAAAGGTCAGAGCAGGTACAGCTTTCAGGGCTCCTGTGTGACAGGACTACTTAGCTTTTATTGGTGAAGGATACATATTGGCCTACCAGGATCACCTTAGGTTTTATTCAATGAGTTATATGCTTGAGGTAAACAAGAAAGCTGATTTTGAGGGGCAAGTCAGTGGCTGCAAATCCTTTTTCTACACAAACCCAAGATGATTTAATTGAACTCTGCCTGCTGCTACACGATTTCCAGACATATTGAAGAGCAGTCTGGGTTTTCCAGACCATTATTTGCCCTTTGTTTCATTGTGTACATCTCTCTGCAGTTCCTTGCAGCCATACGGGCTCATGCAAAAATACCTAAGTCACCAACAACAGCTTTAAACAGTCCTAGGAGAAAGTAATCTAAGTTTCAGGATGAGCAGGTTAATGTAATTAAAATTACATACATCTGGGAAAAATCAGCATTCTCCAATACCCTCTGATAGGGCTGGCATGCACATTAGCAAAAACTCACCACAGGTCCTTTGGCATATTTAATTTAATTTAGCATTAACAAAACTATGGAAGCTGAAAAAAAGGACAAAACCTCCATAAGTCTAAGAACAGCTTCTCCATGCCTCTTGAGATGCATATACTACCATTTTCCCCTAAAACAGTGATCTTTGATAAAGATATCCTTTTATGCTAATATAAAAAGTTATTAGTATTCAGCAGTGGAAGCTCTGAAGAGCTATTTTTAACAGTTTAAAAATAGAATTTAAAAATGTTCCTTTAAACTCCACCAAGGGAAATTGCACAGTCAGGAGAGCAATTGCTTACAGTTATGCACAAACCCATGGTACTTAAGAGGGAATAAAGGCCTTCAGTCACAGAGCATCCATTTGTGTCCTTGGGAACACAGGGAAAGGAGAAAGAGAACTTGAAGCTCAGCATATGCAATGTCTTTTTGAGAGTGGGTTTGAAGGAAGTTGTTTGTGCAAAACAACTATTCAGATATAGGAAAAAGAGTACAGAACTGTGGGCAAGGAATGAACAACCAACAGTGAAAGGCCATGTTAGGATGCCCAGGTAGGTCAGGAATCTCATCAGCTGTAGTCATTCAAGGAATAAAATTATTTCCTGAAAGCATCTTTATCTTCTAGACCATAGGAAGCTTCCAGGTAGCTGAGGTGACCATAGACCTCTCCTGAGAATCTTTGTCTGCTTTGGGCACTCACTCTTCATTCATCAAGAAGCAGTATAGTGTAAAGGTACAGGGACTCATGGCTCAAAGCTCATTTCCAATGATGAACGTTATCTAATAGACCACTTTTCTACCACCCTGAAAAGTTTTAAAAGGCTCCTTAAGATCCTATGAAGGTGAGAAGCAGAGCCTATAGATCAGATCATGATTGGTGGGTACTGATACTTGTGGGAACCCTTCTCCTAACTCCCCAACACAAAATTGTGAATACTTACAGACTACAATGAGCTATGTGTAGTAGCATTTTAAGAAAGAGGAGGATAGTTCTTTACAAAATAACGTTTTGCCTGTATTTGCCAAGAGTGCAGGATAACTGGCACTTTCTATGTCCAAAGTTAAGAGAGATGAAAAATGTTGCTTACACTCCAAAAACAGGACTCAATGGAAGCAAACACTGGATCTGGATATCATGGGATTTCCTTCCTCCCCAGCCACTTCTTTCTATCCCCTATGGCCTTAGTTCACTGTTCAGTGGCATATTACAACAATACATTTTTTTCACAAAACCACTTAAAAGGATTTATTATAGTTCCACACAATACCACGTGTTTATTTCTCTTCTGAAATTATGTTTTCTCTCTGCTAAGCTGAGGGTAATAGCTGCTGAATACTGATTAGGGTTTTCCTTATTTGATTACTGTTAATTAGAGTCAAGCATGTAGCGCATCAGACAGGAGGACTGCAGATCATCGTGACACTTCAAACAGCCTGTTTAACTTTAGCAGAGCCTGTTCAAAGTTTGGGGTCGGAATAAATCTTCAGCAGAGTTGTTTATGCATAGTTGTGTAACATTACACAGCATGGGGTACTGGACTGTTTGGTTAATTAGTTTAAGAGCCTGTCAGTGGCAGCTCACCTCCAGGTTTACCATTGGAAATTGCAATTAGCATGAAACAGTTTTCCTTTTTGGTCCAATTTCTCCCACACAAATCATTCTCACAGATGTCTCGCCTAAGAAACCCAGGACTGTAGCCAGTCAGCATTCACTCACCCTCTTCCACTAGAGTCTCCATGGGACGTCTAAGGCAACATCAAAGGGCTAGGCTAATCCCAGCTGATCTTGGAAAAAGTCCAGGGTTTCCTGAGGCTTTAAGGCTGTGATTAAAGAATACACCTGTCTGCCCCAGTAATGAGGTCAGACTATCTTTGCCAACAACAGGCTGCTTTTTTCCTGTGATGCACCTCCTGGAGGAACTGTCAGAAGAAGGTGTAAGTACCAAGCAGTCAAGCAGCCATCCAGCATCAAGTAACAGTCTCTACAAAGCCACAGCTATTACAGAACTGCCCTCCCTCCCCCAAATCTCCAGTCAGCTCCCTCTTGTTCCTATGGCATAGACAGCAAATGATATTTGGTGCTGAATTTCTTCACACACAAGGCTGGAAGTTGTTGATATTGTCTGGGTTGGAGGAAGGTAATGGAACCTATACACAAGGTATTTTTGAAACAAAGACAACTTAAAATTTACTTAAACTCCAAAATTGAAAGTAAACACTATCTTCTTCCCTACATACTCAAGGATATAGGCAATTAACAGTTTATCCATAGCTATGCAGAAAGTCCACAATGAAGTTTCTACTTCAGTTTATAATTAGGCAATATCTTTGTCTATGTTCTCAATACTAGACAGTAATTTACCTTAGAGCCTTATCATTTGAGCTTACCAAATTACAGGTGTTAAACAACTAAGATGCTATCCTCCTCACATCAGCCAGCCATGAGATATTAAAAAGAGTGAAATTGACTGGAAAGAGAAATAAATTATTTCAATCAAGAACATAGTTTCTCACACACTACATGCTACTGACTGCATTAGAAGTCTCTTCTTTTACCTCATGTCAGCCTCACTATCTGCTCAGACCCATCTGCTTGTGCTAATTTCAGGGTCAAGCAATTAAAAGACATGAGAGTCTTCCCCATACATGTGTCACAGTTATCCAGGAGAATAACTGGTGTTTGTTAGTCATATATAAAATTAACTGCATTATACGCCAGGCAGAGACAGGCCATTCAGATGGTACTGAAATAACCCCCTTTTTTTTTCAAAGGAATACAGCATTTATTATTAAAAAAATAATTTTAAAGAGATGGGATTAAAGGTGAAGACATACTCTGGAGAAAACAGTTTCAATTTCTTAAGTCAGTATATCTTTTGTATATATTTAAAACTGTTTCAGCTTCTTCAGAAACTGCAGGAAACTCTGCTAATTTTTAAACCTCAAAAGTCAACAGGGTCTTATAATTGTGGTGCAGATTTACCAGGGATCACTGTCTCCAGCTCCCTGACAATGCTCTGGCACTAATGACGTTCCCAGTGCTCTGGCAAAGGTTGTCACTGTCCCTTACTCTGTCTCCCAGAGGGGAGTCAAAGGACATGTCCTGAACACCAACACAGGGGGCTGAATTCCTTAGAGCATTCAGGAAGCTGCCAATGCCTGTCTGGCAGCATGTTCATAGCAGGACTTCACCTAGCCCTGCCCAGAAGAAATCATGGCACGCTGCCTATCCACATAGCCAAGGGGAAAGGCTAGGAGGGTTTAAGTGATGAAAAATGCTCTGCTTTTTTGTCATCTTTACAGTTTGTTAGCTAATGTATCAGTCACGTTTCATGCGCTGTTCTTAAATCTATGTCTGCAACATATTAGAAAGTCAGGCAATTACTTGAAATTTTTTTAAAAGAGTGTCATGTTTTGCTAGGCCTTAGTATGTTATACTAAATAGCTTTGGTTGTTGCTCATAATAATGGTAGATTTTGATCAATTCATATACTTAATTTTCTTGATAAAGAAATCCATGAAGCTTTTCCAAGTTAGCTTTCTTCACTATTTTCTTGAGATTCTTATGCCAGAACTCTCTTAAGAACTTACCAAAATCTCTCTTATTTCTATCTTAAATTAAAAAATTGATCCTAAAATCCTGATCTATTCATTTCCAACACAAAAGTAAAACATCCTGTCACATTTTCTCCTTTTCCACAACAATTAAAATACTCATCTGTGGGACTAAAGATACTCTGCTCATTATTCTCACCTTTAGTAAATATTCTATGATTCTGCTGTACTACATCATCTTCTCAAGTGCATTGCTTGTTTTCTTTCTGGTTTTATTAGTTATCAGTTCATTAAAATGCCCTTGATTCTGCCATGCCTGCCGTCATGGAGAGATATTTGTGTTCTAGGAGACAGCTAAACCCCAATCCATTTGCAGACACTAAAGCAAGGGTGAACACAGCCAGACCAGTGTGGTGATTTGCACTTCAGACTAGGAGACATTCTGTGTGAGAAAGAAGGGGATGTTTCTCTTGTCTTATCATTTGCAGTAAGAGGGTGTTGGGGTGTATTGTCTGCCACCATCACCAGAACGCATGACTTATATAGCTCTACAACCAAAGGCAACTTCAAAGCCAACAGTTGAAATCAGAGAGTGTAAACTTTGCTTTATGTGTGTTTTGTTATAGTTTTTTTTTCCTAAGAATAATCACGATTACATTTTTAAGGAAAACGCATGTGGTGCATAGTTCTAACAATGCAATAAAAAGTCACTGTAAAAGAGAGTGGACTTTCAATAAGCAAAGAAAATTCAAAGGGTAATATATTGGCCCTGTATATCATTTAAAGATATTAGATGTTCCAATAATATCAGTGTTTAATTTAGAATTAGGGAGAGAAGATCCCTCTTTCCTCAGATACCTATTTGACTACACAATTCATACTTAATTTGCCATGAATTCAACTTTTTAATTCTTCCAATTATGCTTTCACTGCATTTAGAACAAGCATTTGAAACATTACAGAATTCATTCTAGGGAATTTCTTCAGTCATGTTTTTGTCACCATGAATGTATGAACTGCTAGCATAAGGTATTTCCTACATAACTTTCAATGATCTTTTTTACTCCAGTCTTGGGAAGTTCCATGATCAGCAGACTGAGGTAAACTATATATTTGGAGCAATTGTGGCATAAGTTTCTTCCAGCTTATGATTAATGGTTAGCATGATGAGCCTTGCCCCTGATCCAGCTACCTGGTTTTTGCAGGCTTTCCTTAGAGATGCCAGAAACAGGCAGGAGAGCAGGGCAGATGACAGGATCCTCATTACATCCATCCTCCCACCCTATTGGCAGCTTCTTCTGCTTCCTAGAAGCAGAAGAAAACTTCTTACTGCCTGCCACAACTTTTGCAGGAAGTCTGTTGTAGTGCACAACACCTACATGGCAAAAGCAGTTTTCCTGATGTCTATCTGAAACCTCCCTGCACTTCAGGACCCTACTAGTGCTGAGCAGACAACATGCAACTCAGTATACACCACTGGAGATGTCTGCCTTCTCCTCATCAATGTGACTATTAATTGCCTCTCAGCTTGTGAACCCTCCCTGGATCATGCTGTCGGGTTGATCATTCATTTTTCTACAAAGAAATTCCTCCCTCTTGAGTAGCGCCTTATTTGTTACAGCCATTTTCTCCATTTTGTAGAGATAATTTTCAATTTTGACCTTGCCTTCTGTCATTCTTGCAGTCCATCCTAGCTTCAAATCTGACAACACACACGCTATTCCATCATCCAGGTCATTAATAATAACGTTGAGTTGTATTAGAGCCTGGGCAGGTCCTTGCAGAATCCCAGTCAATTCTTTCTTTCATTTTGACAGTTGATCACCAACAGTGCTCTAAATACACTTTTCAAAACAGCCTTGAACCCTCCTTATTAATTTCTTCCATTTTATGTTTCCCAAGTCTGCTAATGAGACTGTCATGTAGGGCAGTGTACAAAGCCTGAGCAAAGTCAGAATCCATGACACCTACCATCTCTTTTCTAACCACAATGCCTCTTACCCTGGGGAGAATTTGAGAAGAAAATTAGATTGGTTTGACGTAATTTTTTTTCAACAACTCCATGCTAACTGTTAGTCATTTCCCTGTGTTCTTTTCAGGTTTGTTGACTTCAGTGTTCTTGGCAAAAGTAACATAATACTGATATTAATAGCAGGATTCATCCCACATTTAATAACAAGCTTCATTCCTAAATTCCTTTATTAAAATTTTACAGAATGTGAGAACTGACATCACCCAACTATTAGAGACCATAAACACAGAAATATTCAGTTATCTGTAACTTTTAAATTAGACGAGTGTGAGGGCAAGCAAATAATAAATCTCCAGTGTATTAAAACAGACAAAATTAAATTGGATGAATAATTTCAGTTGTCATAATTATGAATTTAGAGTATTAAGAAAAAACCTAAAAGACATGGTATTAAAGCATATTGCCAATAGTTCTGAGCCTCTCACTAAGGTGTTATTGAGAAAGGCTCATTCAAAGTGGACTAACAACAGTTATGTCCTAACTATCTTTATTTGGGGCTTACTATTTAAACTTTTATTTACTGCAGGCTTACCCAGGTTTCTGATTACCAGCAATATCAACATAAAATGTCACTATCTGTTTTACTTTATCAGGAGCACTCCACAAAACAGAGACCATGGATCCCAGATGGAGGCCCACAAGGCCACTACAATATCCTACATGGCTCTGAAAAACTTTCCCATTTGTTGTACAAAATGGATGCTCAGGGAATATGTTCTGGATCCAGCCTGCAAAGAAGCTCACTCAGATCACAGCTCTCTTGTGCAGTCCTTTGGAAGTGACCAGAAGTAAGGCTGTGGCTGTAAGAACAATTCTGGAAATTTCGTTCCTGATGACCAGGGTCCCAAGAACCAAGGCTGTCAGACCAAGAGCAGGCACATCATTTGGTACCACAAGGATCTGTCAAATTACAGTTGAGGAATGTACATGGCAAATGGAGCTATAGGGTTACATGAACACTCTCAATTAATGACTCTACTCTTCACATTCCTGACATTCATTTCAGTCATGGAAAAAATACAGACTTGATAAGATGAGGAGATTAGCACCAGAGTACTTCCAAAATGTTCTATTGCATTTCTATCATGAAAAGCTAAGTGTGTAAGTGACAACTGCATGTGTCAGTTACAGCCAAGGATGTATCCTCAAAGGAACCATCATCTACCAAGACAGCTTGTATTATGCATGAAAGATTGGATTTTAACCTAGCATCCAAGTCAATTCTAGGTCCTTCACAGCTGAAGTTCTATGCACTGAAAATTGTACACTCACACTTTCTTATCTAGAAAGATGCTGGAGAAGAATGAACTGTTTCTTTGAATACTAAAGTCCATGAAGTCCCAAAATAAAAACATCACTATATAGGTACTCTACACTTGGCAAGAGCAGTTTTGATTGTTTTGTATATAAATAGAGTGACTGAGAATAGTTGAAAGACACAATCTCAGAAAGAAGACTTGATGTAGACATTGTAAAAGAAGGCTGCAGGGCTTTGTTTGCTTTTACATTCATAGGCACTCTCACTGTACTTTTAAATATGTTATCAGAACAATTTTTTCCTTCACCTCTGCAGCTTCTATTGTTTCCTCCAGCTGCTATTCTAAAAAAATCTCATGTTTTAAATCTAATCAAGCCTGAAAGTATCCAGCTCACAGCTTGTGCTTTTATTGCTACTTAGTCTAAGAAATCAAAGAAAAATGACTACAGTTTTCCCTTAAGACAGTTCTGATCTTGGAGAGTAATGAAAGGTGTTGTAGGAAGGGAGACATCACACATGGAGACAATGGCAATGAAGAAAGATGATGCTAAAGATTAAGCTGAAGTTAAGGACTGAGCTTTGAATTGTTCTCAGTGTGGAAGATATGACACTCAATAAGACTATGTCCAAGAGACACAAAATTGAACCTGAAAACAAGCTCTGAAATATTTCAAAAGGAATGTTGCAATCAATGATGATAGTGTGTGAGTAGGTTTGATTCAACTGCAAGGCCAGAAATACAAGAGAATCCACCCAAAGTGCAGTGAAAGATGATAACAGTATTCCTGGAAGATGTAGTGTTGAATAGAGTACTTCCGTTTTAGTGGAGCTGAGACTAAAGCTTTGGGAAGGCTAGGTGGGTAGAGCTCCTCATGATGATGAGCCCCCTCTTTCCCAGAATGATGCCTGCCCTGAGTCATCAAGCAGGTATTGAATGGCTTCATCATCTACTGCTGCTGGCCTGAAAGTTTGTGTGTCCAGCTGGGCTTCATAGCGAATGTTTATTCCAAACCATATGATACCTACTAATATTAATTCAGAAATAATGAGTGGACAGTAGTCTCACAATCACAAATGAGGGTAGCTTCTTTATGAAACAAATAGAACAAGGACCTCTTTGAAACATAATTTTAAAATTCATGAAAAAAACTCTTGGTTCCTGGCTTCATCCCTACACGAAAGAGATGCCAAGTATTTACCTACAATTTTCAGGGCTACACCCCTTGAAAGGAAAAACCCAGTCATTCTCACCAATGCTCAGCAGTTCTGGAGATTAATACCTCATAGAGATGACAAAAGGCTTGGAGAGTTGGGCTTGTTCAGCCTGGAGAACAGACGGCTCTGAGGAGACCTTATGGGGCCTTCCAGTACTTGAAGGGGTCCTATAGGAAAGATGGGGACAGACTTTTTAGTAGGGCCTGTTGTGATGGAACATGGGGTGGTGGTCTGAAACTGAAGGAGGGTCGATTTACATTAGTTATAAGGAAGTGATTTCTGCAATGAGAGTGGTGAAACACTGAAACAGGTTGCCCAGAGAGGTGGTAGATGCCCCTTTCCTGGTAACATTCATGGTCAAGTTAGACACGGTTCTGATCCACCGGGTCTAGTGGAAGTTGACCCTGCTCATTGCAGGAAATTTGGACTACATGGCCTTCAAAAGTCACTTTGAACTCAAACCATTCTATGGTTCTGTGATTTTTGTAGGTGATTTCCATCCACGTATGCAGCATCCGAGAGCTGCCACACGTATTCTCAAGGTTTGGGCTAATCTGCAAGAATCTCACAGATAAGACAGTATAATGGTAAGCATCAATTTCCAATGATAAAAATGACTTTGTTAAACAACTTTATCATGGAAATGGGCGGAATCTCCCACAGACATAAGAAGAAAGCAGAGCTGGATAGGCAGTATTCTCAGTTTGTGGCAGGAGAGGCCTTTGCCTGTGTCGTACTAATCTTCCCAGTAAACAGATTATTTCACAGCATAGATTTTTAAGATTTTTAATTATTTCCTTTCTTTTTCTTTTTAAGGCTGTGGATTACTGCCTGAGCAGCTGAGGGCACAGCATAAACTTTTGCTCCAAGACAATGCAGCCCATTTCTGAAGAAGTTCCATCCAAGTTCGGTCAGCAGTAGGCTCCTCCCCACACTCCATCACACCCTCCCTAAGCTACAAGCAGACAGATGTATTGAATACACGCTTTGCAACCCCTGCTGCGAGGGTGCAGAGTAGAGGAGCAGGGCTGCCACGGGGATTCATCCAGGCTGAGCCTCCCCCAGGCAGGCACGATCCTCAAGGATCCCAAGCTGGTGCCCAGGGAGCCCAGCCAAGGCAGATGGGCTGGGGTCCCTGGCTCTGCTCGGGGCAGGATTAGGACCACAGCTGAACCAGAATGTCACCCCTGGGCTTCCCAGGAGAGGCTGGACTAAGAAATTAAAGCCTATGGGTGGCTCCAGAGCCCAACAATTCCTGGCAGCCAAGATTCCAGCTACTGCCTGTCTTGTCACCATGACTAAAAGGAGACTTGGACCATTTCAGTCAGTCACTGCCAGGTCTTAAACAGCTTATTTTAACCAAAACTCTCTACATTTCTCCTCTTAGTAAATTTACATTTGGGAAGCAGCTTAAAGCTAAAGAATTTAATTAAAGTAAAATAGATGTCAAGCTTCTCCTCCTCTAAACCAAAGCAAATTTTTTATGTGGCCTGTTAGCCAAAATTCTGAATTAATTCTGCCTTTATTGAAGCACAAACAGGATCTTTGGGCATGATGACCAGCAGGCAATGACCCAGCAGCTCCTCCTCCAATTTAGGAAGCTTGCCCCTGATTAATGTCTGAAGCCTAAGGCAGAGGTCTGAGGGAAACCCAAGTCCTCATCTCCTTATCACATGTTCCTTTTGATATGTCCTTTCCAACAAGGTTTATGTTGAATCTTCACGTTTTTGTATAACCTGTAGCATAAAGAGAGCATTGACAAACTTTCCTCTCCAAAGAGCTGCCATGCTTAAACTCAATTCCCAAATTCAAAAAGTGACCGCAAGTCATCAGAGGTCGGTCTTCACTGCCTGCCTTCCCAAGGTTTCAAAATGGATTCTTTAGCCAAAACTTTAAACTGCTAAATAGTTTTTCAAGTGATAAATAAATAGGCTTCACTTATTTAATACAGCTAAATTTATTTATCCTATTTTACAAATCAAGTACCTCATATTGATCTAGAAGCACACTGTATCAAATGTAGTTCTCAATAAAGAACCCTAGGTTAAAAATACTTCCCTTCATAGCTGATGATACAAAAAAACGGTTTAAAACCTGTAATTTTATCTTAAGTGCACTTAAGAATATGACTATTTTTGCCATATTATAGCAGGTTACATACAAGTTTTTTTCTAAATTGATACCTCCACACAAACACAAGCAATTAAGCTGTCATTATTCTAGTAGACCTTAATTAGCTGCTCACATTAGAAATATCCTGAGATTTCTCTCAGTATAAGGGTCTGTAATTAGTGTAATTAAGATAATATTTTGATTACATGGCTTCAATCTTTTAGGCCACATAAGTGGAAATGGAACACATTTTAAAGTGACTGCCCTTTGGAAAAAAATTCAAGCAAATAAACCAAACAGTCTGATGGACTCATTTGTTCTGCATCACCACACCAGCCCCTCACTCACACCGCGTTACCATTACCTGAAAAGCTGCACCCAGCTGCTAAAGAAAGACAAATTTGGGCCTTGGAGAAAGACCACCTTCTGTGTGGAACAGCTGGCTCGCAGCCAAAGATTATGATAGATCTATTAGATCAGAACAGGAGTGTTTAGCTGATTTACAGCCTCATCCTGGGAGTTAAAAGCATTTTCATCATTACCTTGCAGAAGATATCTTACAGTGGGTGAAATGAGCTCCACCTCCCCATGTTTTCATTCTCAGCTACATTCTCCCTTCAAATTTTGGTCCTTAAGATGAAATACCATTGCTCTTCCACTTTTATTTTTGTCTTTATCCCCAGTTTTACTAAGAAATGCAGCACACTTACAAAAACCAGAAGAGCAACCTCAGAGGAGAAATATACAACAAAGGGAGAGAGATTTGGCATCTTGCATTTGAATCAGTGTTCTTTGCCCTGACTTAAAGCTCAAGCAATCCTTGGGGGAGTCATCAAGGCAAAATTTTGTTCCTCCTGAATTGCCATTTTTCTATTTTAGACTCCTGCCCATGACTACAGGAGAGCTGCAGAAGTCTGAATTGCGAGTTGGAGGTGACACATACTTCTTTTCTCCTCTTAATCTTAATCTGAGGGATGTTTTTCTCTTTTCCACAGCTTCTTGTTCTAAGAACAACACTTCAGTCTATTCTATAAAAAAGAGTGCTTGACTAAAACATAAAGGCAAGTGGTAGTAAATTAATCCTCAATATTCAAAAATTGATAGCAGTATACATATGGAATTCAGCTGTCCTCCTTAACCTGAGTGATAATTCAGCACTGCATCTGTAAACACAGGTCTTTGAATGTTCACTTGTAGGCTTTACAGAACCAATAAAAAAAAAAATTTTAATAATAAATATATCCTTAAATCCCTCAACTTTTTAAAGCTCAGAAATTGAGAAAGACCAATGAGGGAGAAATTAAGAGTCTCTAATTAAAATTCTTGGTATTTTGAACTTTGAAAAATTCAAATTCAGCCTAAACTCTGTGGAAAAAGCAGACAACAGTCCTTGCTATCTTGCCTGGTTCAAACATTAAAATTACAATAGCACTCATGATGCAGGTTTTAGCAACCCAGAAGATCAACATTTCCCTCAATGCCGTTCCATTAAATGGACTGCCTTGTTGGAGTAATAGCTTATCTTCAATTTTAAAAAGTCACCATTAAAACCAGAACAGCCAAAAAATTAATTCTCATTGCAGTCTATGATGCCATCTAAAATTGATGTAATCTTTTTTTTTTCTCTAGTCCATGAGGCTGGAGAGGTACAGACGAGAGTGACTCTGGGTGAAAGAAAACTTTCTCTCTTTTTCCCATACTAAGGTCTAGGCTAACAAGCACTTTCATACCTGAAACCTGCCTAGAGAAGTTTTACTTTAAGATCCCATTCTCTTAATTTTCTATAGCCTGACCCTCAGCACAGTTCTCCCAGCTCTCATCTCCAGCTCCATAAAGCTACAGCTGCAAAATGCCATTATGAGAAAATCAGCATAGAACTGTCAAACACTCTTAAGGATATATTAAGCTATTTTTCTTCAGAATTTATTTATTTTAATAAAGGAGAATTTGAAAGAGTTTTTATAACTAGAGCACAGCAGCAAAAATGCCTCTCTCAAACTTCTATGATCTAAATCACTTGAAAAAGCAGTTAATCACATCAGCCACTTCACTACTTACTGGCTATCCAACAATTCTTATTATAGTCTCTTGTCAAATGAGTAAACCTCTGAGAGACACTGAAATGTTCATGGTTAAGGACTCAAAAATTCAGCCATCTGCTAAATCAGTGGGTGCTTTACTGAGGGCAGGTTTGCACCCCACAAATGAGGGGGAGGAGGAGAGTTTTTTATGTGTGGTGTCAAAACCTCTGATCTGTGCAAGACAGAGCAAGTGAACATCCCTCATCAGAGAATGACCTCAATAAACCAACTTTTGCTTAGCAACAAGCTGGATTCTGAGCCAGATAAGGGAAGAGTAAAAGGCAGATCCTTCTAGGTGGGATAATGGTTTTTATCATACCAATGTCCTCCCTTACACGCCTGGCTTGGGTGTAAAACTTCCCCTGGGGAAGTACCAGGACATTCACACTTAGGCCTGAAGGTACTCATCCCTTCTGATGGGGCATAACTGGCTGAATGAGGCAGCTGTCATGCCTTAGAAGGGGTCATAAACCATCAAAGACCCCCGAAGTGCCCCCAGACTCATTTCTGGGGCCTTCCACCAGAGCACTCTGCATGATCCACAGTGTTGCATCAGACAGTGTAAAACTTATCCCCCAGGGGAGGTAGCTGGGTGCTCCCATGTAGAACTAAGTGCATATTAACCCATTGAACTTTGTGTTTCATGGGCTTCTCCCACCCCTGACAGATAAAGACTGTGAGCATCACTTCAACCAACAGGCATCAAAATTGCAACCATCAAGTCTCGTCACTGGATCCACAGTGGTGATATCTTTCCTCTCCACTATCTACTCTTATCCTTTCTTTTTCTGTCTTTTCCTTATACACTTTCTTAAGTGTCATTTTTATGCTTTGATATTACTGTACTTCCATAGATAATAACAAAACAGTTACATACCTCCTTTCCTTTGCAACCAACACATACATACAAGACCACCAATCCCTCCGTGTCATTTCATTCTAATCCACCCCAAGTAACCTATTAACAAGAACCTAAGTTACCCTCGCCTTCAGAGGCAGATCATAGAAAACCTCACACCATTTTTATGCCACTGCGCTGATTAACGAAATGCTATCACCATATACACCGATATCCCCCTAAAATTTGAATTATAATTCTGGATATCCCAAATTTGGGAAAAGTGAGCAGGAGGAGGCTAGTTTGGTCCTTTGCAAGCACAAATGCTAGCTTAATACTGCACTTACAACTCATGTACCATTCTAAAAAAGGAATGATTTATAGTCCATTACATCTACACAAAATTAGTGCGTGTCGTCCCGGAGGATTGCCTCTAGGATAACTCTAAGAGGCTTAACAGGAAATGGTGCTATAGAATTTCTGAAAGGAGACCAAATTCCTTTCACAGCTTCTTTAACAAAAGACAGGTTACCTGTAGGCAATTGAGTCTGCTTCTCCACAGGTCTGACATTTTTCTCAGTTAGGGATAACACATTCCCTGTATCATTGAACAGAAAGAATGGCCATTGTAGGTACCTGCCTTGAGTAATTTAGCAGTGGCAGTCTGTCAGGCACCTCTGACATATCACAGGCGAGTATTTAGTCCAGTTGTTGGGAAGCCAGTGTAGCCATAGTAAAGGATGTCATACAGCAGGATCCAGGGCCTAAGAAAAATCCTTTGAAATGGATGCCAGCTATCATCCTGAATCTCATCAGTAAGTTTCTCCTGAAAAGGCTTTAGCAGAGACATATCTAACCAATAAAATTCCTTCCTCATGGAGGAGTAATAATACATTTTATTCTGCAACCATTTTCCCTCAAATCTCGGAAGCTCAAGAGGTGAGTACAAAAGCTACAAAAGTAAAACCACCCTGCCAACAATGTCAGCAGAAAGAGGCACAATTGCAACACAAACAAAAGAAATAGGCAGCACACCTGGATTTACCACTCAGATTATTCGTCCTTGTGCTATTTGGCTCAGCTCTCAGACTCCAGAACTAACCCAGGTATTTGTATATTTTAGGTGAACTGAAGTTGGCTAGGGTTCAGCATAGTGGCCTTTCAGGTAATGTTTGTCTTTGTGGATTTTTCTACCAGCAAGACTTGCCTTTCCTACAGATGAGATGTACCACATGCCTTTTTTCTGCATGCCTCAGACACTGATGTTTTTATGCCTGCCTGGCATGCTGCCTGCAGTTCACTGATCTTTTCCAGACCATGAAGTGTTGTCCACTCCCTGACAGTCTGCAAAACATTTCCCTACATGAGCAACACAAATATACAACATTAAGAAGGATTCTCATTTATCCACCAAGTATCCCAACACAAAAATCCTTAAGTATTCCTATAGGAAGCTACTATATTCAACCCACTTGTTTGCTTCCAACCTATCTCATTATTAGCATTTATCTCCAATACTGTAATGACAGATATTAGGAGTCAACACTTGATGCCCACTCTGAATACAAAAAGATTTCATTCCTGTTTCTCTTAGAGTTCTAGTTCATACCACACCTAGCTGGATGCTAAAGGATTCCTAAATCTCTGATAAAAGCTGAATGTTTTCCAGATGCACGAGAAAACCACTAAGAGAGAATTTGAGCTTGTGGGAATGGTTGTGCCTAAATTTTGATGAGGACACTATTTTAGTAGAAGTAAGATACAAATATTATGCACCATCAATATTACTGTTCTTCTTTCACTGTCTTCAGGGTGGCAGTAAACTAAAGAGGTAGAGAGTAGTACGAGTGCCATCTCCCCTACATATCTTACTTCAAGTGGCTTCTCCATTTTGTTCTAAGTCAAAGGTAAGAACTCCCTTTTTTAAGGGATAATTGTTTGCTGCTATTTTACTAACAGTGTGATAGATACATCTGCTCTTATGAGGATTCAGGTGTGCTGAGACACTGCAAAGTCCATGATGCACTTGCCTTGCAGAACTAAACTCCTCAATAAATCTGGCAATGAAAGAAAGGTGAAATCTAAGTGACTAATTGTATACACATAAATATTTGTCAATTTGGATCCATTTGCAGCAGATATTTTTAATAAGCAGAGGTCAAAAAATGCCCCATTTTTTTCAGTTATGAATAGTGTAGATACCAGACTCTGATTTATTAGCAAGATAGCTCATGAGAAGGTAATTTTCTTTTTAATATCTCTCTCAAAGCCCAATACTTCAGACAAAGCAATAACATTTTCTTATATCCATTCAGAAGCAGAGAAGCACTGCTTTTTCTGCTTTCATATCCCTTAAAATGGGAAGGATTATTTAAAAAGTATGAAGGTTTAAAATCAAATGACACAATTATATTGTTCTCTATGTTATGACCTGTACAGTTTGTATTCTAGAAAACTTCATCCTTTGGGGTTCATGACACTTTAGAGATCCAATTAAAATCAAATGTTTGTTCTGCTGTCATCGACATGGTGCCTATTGCTGTAGCGAGAGTAGATAAATTAAAGCACAAAGATTCCCCAAAATCTATAACACCTCCAAATATCTTGCATAAATATTTTCTTTTCATTGAAAAACCAGTTGCTAAACCACTGCCTCCTCATAGAGAAACCAAAATAGTCAAGCCATTTTTTTCATTCTCTAAAGGGTTTTAAAATATCCAGAATGAACATTTGTTTCTGATCCATCCCAGCCCCTATGACTCCTGGCAGAAATAAAATGAAAGGATGCTATCAGGGCAAGTCTATTGACCCAAATATCTGTCCAGGGACTGGGCCTTTCTATTCTGTTCCATTAAAGAAACTCAGTCAATTGATACTGTGCTGTGGAAGAATGAATCAAGATGTACACCGTAGGAATTCCTACCCTGCCACCTTCCTTTGTGAAACTGAGCTAATAAAAATAATGCCAGCACCTAACTCAGGCATTACAAATACACTGAGGTTGGATGGACATAAAGTCTTTCATTACTGAATTAAAGTATGGGCTGACTAAATTGATATAAAATTACTGACTTTCTCTTCTACATTCAAAATCATTTGAAAACTGAAATGAATCCTTTCCCAGTGAGCATTTATCATCCCATTATATTCACCCTGGGGGATGTTAATGATTTTGGACTACTGCCTCCAGCCCTTACCTCACCTCCAAGTGGGTATTATGTGATGGCAGTGCACATTTCATCAAGATGTATTGCTGATTATATTTCCATTAAAGAATATAGCCAAGTCTGACTCCTAATTTTTCCAGACTAATCCACCACTGGGAGCTTCCTTGCACTGATGACTTCATTGCAGAGAAAGGATTCCTTTCTCCTTTTCTTGCAATTTGCATAAATACGTGTCCAGAGTATGAGACTAAGTTAATCAGTTTTGCCCACAATAATTAGAATACTGACACAGCCTCTTTAGTTTAACAAAGAGTTAGTCATTCAGTTACTCTTTTTGCTCCACAGTAGCTCAATGGCCATTTTTAGCAAAATATCTCAAAAGAACTAATATTTTAGACTACAGGCTTATATTCCCCCTCAAGGCATTTAAGGATGTGTTTGAAAGTACTGCACAGAAAAAGCTGAAAAATTATAGGCTTACACCTAGTCAAAATAACAATTCTGTACTCTATACAGATTTATACCAGTATACTCCTTTATACCAGTGCTCAATTAACATGTAGAAAATACACCAAGGAATGATAATACTTTGAAAGCATCACCCTTGTCAGTCGGGTACAAAATTCAAGCACGCAGGCATTAGCATTTGCACGAGGAGAAAATTTCCTTATCCAAATAATAGTCTTGAAAGAGAATAATTCACCTGTCTTTCAGGTCTGCTGTTCTGCTTCCCAAATGTTCTGGTACAAAATAATAGCCTGTTGAGCATGCTAGTGCCTGCAGTTTGGTTGTAAAGATAAGCTTGCTTGTTCTGGGCTCTATTTATTCTCTTCCCAGATTTGTATTTATATTATTTGATTACTGACTTTTATGAAGGGAAATTCAAACTTGTGCTGCTTTTGTTGAAAGCAATGAGGAGTATTTCCTATTGCTGGACTTAGCTAGAAGTGGCCATACTGGGATATACAAAAGTAAGGACAGGCTCAAAAAAGCAGCCATTTCTGAACCAGACTCAGAGCCAGCTATAAACAAGGGGTGCTTATTGCACGAGTCACACTAGCTGCATATGGTGAGACCTGCTGAGTTATGTTCTAGTATTTGTTTTTAATTATTGATGTGTTTTGCTCTGTTGGGATTTATTTATTTATTCTCACAGACCCATAAAGCTCATCTCACATTAGCCGCACAGATTTCTGGTCAAGACTGTTCTGCACTCCCTACTGTTTGGAACATTAACAATCAGGTGAAATATTTGTGTTTGATGCACTTTTGTAGTTATCTGAAAACATAAATATATTACTGTAATCACCCTCCCCAAGTATCAGTGAGTGAGGGAAAAGAAACAACATTCAATGTCATGCAATACAAAGCCAACAAGTATACTGTGCAGCAGCATGGGGAACGGGCTAATTTCCACATGGGAAGACACATTAAAATCATCTTCCTTATTTTTTTTTAAATATGTTTTCTCCATAGATATTTGCATGAATTCATGTTTGTCCCAAACTGGCAGAACACACCATATCAAGTCCTATGTTATCATTTCCTGTAAGCAAAGGTACTATGCAAAGACCACGTGTAAATAATGCTGAAACCAGCTGAATCTAGTGCAGGCATTGGAATAAACTAGATAACCTGGAATGTTCTTCTTAAGAAGAATTCCCAGACTGGTTCACTACTGAGATCACTTTCATGGGACTCTGGAAACCTTGGTCCCCCTGTAGCTGTGTGCACACCCTGCTAGGTATTACTGGTCTCTACCATGCTCTGTGCCTCAATTTCTTCATTTGTAAGAGGCTGATACTGCTCCTCTCCTTATAGGGCTTTGAGCATAAAAAAATTTTCAAAAAGAATCTATATGAGAGGGATACATATGAATTTGAGAAATGGGAGAATATTTCTTTTTGTCTACAAAGCCCTGAAAAGCAGAGAAATACCCTTTACAAATTAGGGCTGACACTTTGGATAGATTTGTATATTCAACTGAAGCCAGAGTAAAATACACAACAGCTGTGCTCTTCATTTTTCAAGTTATACATCATTACTAGATGATTAAGTATGATTTTACTTTTCAAGCTTGTTAGCATTGCAGAGACATGTAAAAGAATCATAGATTTCCAACTGGGCAGCAAAAGTGTCCATTAAAAAAAAAAAAAGAAACTAGAATGTGTCAAGTCTGAATATCCATCACATCTTCCAATTAAGTATCATCAGTGTTGAAGAGCTGGAAGAAGGAGTATTAGTGCTGAACAATGCTACAACCCCACTATTTGTTGAGTTTTGAAGGGAAGAGATGGAGAAATGATCTGGAGCAGAGGTACGTAAGTCCCATTAAAAACACTCAGCCTTGTAAATAATTAAAAACTATCACATTAGGGACCTGCCTTCCATTTCATTCTTCCTGGAATCATAGCATATGTGATGAAGTCTGTGGTCACATGGAGCAGTCAAAGTTCTCTATGTGGGCTTAGCTTTTAGAAACTTTTTCTTCTAAAGGAGAGTACCACATACTGAACTGTTGAATTTCGTCTCAAGAAGGAGATTCCTTGCCCCTTAGGGACCAAAAAACAACTCAGTTACAGGAAAGGCTAGACAGAGCAGCAAAGCAAAAAACCGGTAGGCACTCATAAAACCTCCAGTGAAAAAAGATAGAAAAAGATCTTTCAAGGATTAATTTTTTACCTTCCTGATCAGGAGAGGAACATCACATAACTGAAAACTAAACAAAACCAACCTGCTACTAAGCGGTGACTGTAATCCTATGTTAAAAAAGAGAGGACCACAAGATAGGCTTTTATAAATTGAATAATAAATTATGAGGTTTAAGAACTGACTCAGTTTTTTAAAAAAGTAAATGAAGATAATGAAAGAATAATAATTTAAGGGTTTTTTTAAGGTTTTGCTAGTGCTACAAAAAATACAATGCAATTTCTCAATGCTTTTTAAAGGATCACTCTGTAACACTGCACTTCCAGGATCTTCTATTGACTTCTCAAGCTTTTCCTAGGGTTCTCAAGTAGGTAATGTTTTTGCATTAAAGTCTGGATGTGGCAAAGCAGTAACACGCTTAAGTGCATATGATCTAGATTTGGCTATGTATACAAACACCAGGCTGATCAAAGACAACTCATCCTTTTCACTGGTTAGACGGAAAAGCTGAAAACTGTTTGCTCTAAGACAAGAACAGTATCCAGCATAATTAAGTCACTCTTTGCACAGCCATCTGCTTAACTTTAATGTTCATGTTTCACTCATCCAGCTAAATCTTGGGAGTCAATTTAACTTCAGCAGGTTAGTACTATGGAATCATCACAGCATTTTCCTAGGACTAGAATACCAATAAAATATAACCTGGCTAGTTACACAGTGTGTTAAAAGGATGAATCACTTCTTCTAGGCCCAGTTTTACTGGCTGGAATACACAGTAGATCTCAGATGGATTTCCTGTGTGTATCATGTTTAAACTGATTCCTTAAGATATGCCCATCCACTAGTACACAGATGACACATGAAAAGGGTTATTCTTTTACAGTTTGCAGATCCTTAAACAAGGCTGAACCTATTTAAAAGGATCTTTAACTTAAAGAGAAAAGGAAAAACTAAAAAAAACTATTTCAGAGCTTTTTTTTTGTGACAGCTTAATGAAGAATGAATCAATAAATGGGACACATCCCACTCTTGAAGGAGAGAAGGAATGAGAAACAAAACACTGTACTGACAATTCACAGGACCACCCTCTCTCAGCTAGGAAAAAAAACTGACTAGGGAATTTTTAAAAGAAATAACCAGTATTTCAGATAGGCCACTTTTTAATTAACTCTCTAATTTATTTAATTTTATTTAACTCTATTTAACTCACTAATTTTTATTATCAAGAGCTGATTAACCCTAACCCAAAAGCTAGAAAAGGAGACCTATTGGCCAGCCTTTTCCTACTGTCATTAAAAGCTACATCTCTGAACTCAAAGAGTTAGAGGACTAACACAAGATCCCTCCACAAGCACAGAAATCATGTCTAGCTCTGCATCCCCTCTTTTTGGCATCCCACAAAGACAACACCAATGAAATTGAGCTGTTGTAAATTGTTCTTTCTCCAGAGAATATAATTCCTCTCCTGCATCTAGGGGAAGAATGTGTTATTCTTGATCAATAACACTCTACTACTGTCTATTAAACAAGATGGGCAGCATGGGCTGGAAGAATAACAGTCAGGAGCTTGATGCCTATTTTCCAGTCTTCTTCAATTCCAGTCACCACTGTGAGTTTTTAGGGCATGGAGGAGAAGGTCACTAGATTCAGACCACTAGACCTTATTACCAACATGGGGAAGGCATTCCCATCTCATGCACCGTAAACTGCAAAACTACATCTGCAGAAGGTTTTCCATGTGGAACTTATGACAGAAATGCTACAAACGTTTGGATACAAAAGAGCTACATTGTGAGGCTCTGCATCACATCTTCAGCAGCCTGTTGATACCCGCAGTGTTTTTCTTTACCGCAGCTCTTTCTACAGACTGCAGCCTCTAGCTCATCCCTCTGGGAAGCACTGCCCCAGCACCAAGTAAGCAGCCCCTGAGGCTGCCCAGGTTCACCCTCATAACACAGACAACTTCAGGAGATTGACAGCTCCTTGTCAGTCAAGAGCAGAGGCTGGCTTTTATTTGTCTTTTTGTAACTTCAGTAGCAGTTAACGGGGGCAGAAAAAGTTTTTGACACCTATTGTCTAGTGTACATCAGGACTTTTCAGAGCCTTCAGAAAAATCAACAATATCAGAGCATACCCAAGCCTTCCAGCTCATGGTTTTTTTGATTCCTAAGCAGGTACAACTCTTCTATTTCCCAGCTCAGGAGAATGATCCCTTTGGCTACCTGAAAACTATTTTAAAATATGCCAGTACCTGAGGAAACAAGAAAACTTGCTCTGATCTACAGGAAAATTGCTTCCAAAAGTACACAGTGGCTGACAATTTGAATACCTTCATTAATTTACACACAAACTTAGAAAATAACATTTTTTTTTGCTGTGGCTAGCCTGGGAAACTCAGTATGTGTTGCAGCTTGGTTTCTGCCGGTGAGTAAAGTGATTCAGATCTAGACTGTCAGAGAAGTTTGCGGCGTCAGAGCAATACGGTCAACTAAGGAACACGGAGCTCCCTGTACTTTCTGATGTGTAGAGTTTTAAGCCTCTGAGTGAGGTTTCTTCTGCTACAGACATGTATTTCTTACTAGTTTTATTTGCTTCCACTGCAGGGCAGTAATACTCAAATAACATAGAGATACTTTTTTTTTCCAGTGAGCTGTTCACAATATGAACACCTGCCATCTTTTGTCAGTACTTCTTAAAATACTTAGAGAAAAATTGGTTCCAACAAAAATTTAATCTAGAAAAGAGTGTGTTGACTCAGAGATTTATTAACTTAATGAGATGAATGTGGTTTTGGTCACAAAACAGTGCTGTGATTTTGTTTTGAAATAAGTTTTCAAATCCTTTTAAGAAATTATTTGTCTTCCTTAGGCAAGTTATCCCTTGATAACTCAGGGCAGCCCAAGGTCAATGTGAATGTCTTAGTGCAGTTGGTCATTAATGCAGCACGTCTTTCCAACAGAAAAATAAAAGTCATATATTCTCCATAGGTGGTAATAAAATAATAAAGTCCGAGCAGGGGATTCTCTACAGTATCTCAATAGAAAATATGATTTGCTTATTCATTTTTAAAAAGTGGTTTTGTCTAATGCTTGCCCTTATCAAATGTTCCAGCAGCAGATTTTGGGAATATAGTATTAAGCACTTATGGTAGTAATTTTGGTGCTGCTACAGAACCATTGAGGTTAAGATGACTTTTGCATTGATTCAGGCTGAGAAATGTGAAAAACAGCACAGAAGGCTGGAGGAACCAAAGAGGTTATATCAGAGTATCTAAACACTGGACTGAAATATCAACTAAGCTATTAGCAAATGTTAATGTATTAATTGTTCATGGCAAAGGGCATTGGGTTTGGAAAAGGACACTTTTCTTCAAAAGAAAAATATGTGGCTGGACTACCAAGTGCTTCAAGAGAAGCTTTTGCTGTGACCATAAATACCACACATTTCAAGTCTACAACTTATATTTAGTCAAACCAAACAAAACCCAAATAACAGGCAAGCAAAAGACAACTAAGAAACATTTCTTCATTTTCCTTGAGTAGTGCATTTGGCAGGTGTCCTGGCTATACTAAGATTAGTCTTCGTTGGCATTAGGCAAAATGTGATGAACTTTTAAAATATCTTTTGTTGTTCAAGCGAACTGCAATCCAGATTAATATGCAAATGCCTATTTGCTTAGGATCAGTTTTTATGGACAGAATAGATAACATAGCAAAACTTATGCCAATACAGATAAAGGGAGCTTTTTTGGGTTTCTTTGGGCATATGGATCAGGTTAATCTTGATGCTATTTACATAACATGCTGTTTCCTCCAAAGGTAAGCTTAGATTTAGAACTTGTTCTTTAATTTAAAGTTTGCCCACAACTTTTCATTCTGCAACAGCGCCTCAGACACCAGGTCTCAGTAATATCTCACAAATAAGTTGGTTTAAAATCAGGGTTTCTACTCTAACTAACAAAGAAGCTGGAAGCTTTACTTCTTTAGCATGATAGGAGAATGTTCTATACCTCTGAGGAGCCACTTGGCTGGCTTAGAGTGAGCCCAGGCAGGCTCTGTTGATTATATGGAACCAAAGACGAAAAAATAAAAAGTACATTTCCAGTTGGAAAATCCAAGGGAATTTACAAGTTGTGCTTCCTTTGTCTGTGTTCAGCCCTCTTTCCAAAGATGTCTGATTAGGTGAGAGCACAGATTATAGAAGTGATATGATCTCTCTACTATCATTGTCAAACACACTCAGAACCAAAAGGATGTTTTCCCTCAGTTCCTGCAACAAATGTTTCCCTCTGCCCAACTTTTGAGAAAAAGGCACACAATTTTCAGAGACTGAAGGGCAGTTACCACATAAGGCAAACCTCAGAAATAATCACACAGAACCAAACCAATGTTTCTACCGTTCTTACATGACAGAAAAAAGAGCTATTTCTGTGCAGTCTTCAGGTATTAAGTACCATGCCAGTGGTACCTACAACACAGTAATTGGCAGGGATCATACCAGCAGACAAACCTTTTAAATATAGACAGCAAAATGCTCATTTAAACTCTTAATAGGTGGTAGGGCTATTTTATAATCAATGTATTTTATTCATACATTCATTTCTTGTCTTCTCTTATCCTCCCAGAGTGCAATACTAGGGCAAACATATAGGCTAGTTATTTTATACAAGCTCAGTGGTAATGTTAAAATAAATTGAAGAAAAGATAAATAGGCCATCAGAGTATGATCTCAGTCATATGATTATTATTATTATGAAACAAGACAGTTAATGCTGTATGAAACCAAGCTCCCTTAAAAAAATCCCATCAAATTCCAGCTTAGCAAAGTAGTGATGTTAACAAGGTTTAAAAGGTGTGTTACACTTACAGGATAAAAAAGTGTGTAAATAGCAGAATCTCTGACTACATATCCTCTGCTGCCAAACTTTATGCTTGTTGCTGCCATAGACGAATACTTTTTATATGTATTCACAGTTGCGGCTGAAATGTGAAAGCCCTGATCTTCCTTCAAAGAAAACAATAATCCTAAGTGCAAGAGACCTTGCTTGTGTGTCACAATGTGTTAATCTTGTCAACTAAAAGCAAGCTCAGTAGGATGAGATTTTTCAAGTAGAGGTAAGAGCTTCACAGGAATAACAGGAGGAAGCAAAAAAACTTCAATCAAAACACAGTCTATACCATACCCCTTTAAAGGGGGTTCCTTGTGTTTCGTTTCCTTTTCTCTTACTAGCTTTTCCTAGTTAATGACTGATCAAGTAATGTTTACCTGTGGCAGATAACATTAAACTAAACACTAAGTCACTTGTCATTTTGATAATTGAAAAATAAGAAAAAAACCCAAAGGACCAACTAGATAAAATCACCTCACGCCAGCAGGAAAGAGATCTCAAGTGTGACTGGCATTGTGCAGCAAGCAATAAAGTGAATGAGACTTTATAGCATCAGAGTCAGATATCAAAGTTCAGAGCTTTTTATAGTTGCTACACATTTCTGTCTCTTTTGTATGATAGCAGCTCTACAGTACAAACTCCTTTACTGAGACATCTCTCTTTCCTTCCGTGTGTAAAGAGGCACATGAAATCTGCCATTTTATTTCAAGTTATGGTCCCAAGCAAGGTCTTTTGTCTGTAGAGTCTAATGGAAAGCAATTAATCCCTGGCAGTATAAACCTTTAATCATATGAAAAATGCCTAATCATTGTGTTTAAAATCTCTTGGAGTAGAATCTAATGCTGAAATTCAGTCCTCAGACTCTAACTTTCCTTTTTAATGAATGTTAAATCCGGGCTTTAAAGTTTAAGGCCCATGTTAATTTTAACACACCTGCTCCTGTGAAATACCTAGTTAGGACTTCCACTGAGATGAACACTGTAAAGTCAATGGGATTATACTTTTGATTACAGGTTGTTGACTAGGTCAGTGAACTGCCATGCTGCAAGTCCTGCAAGGATTTTTGTATTGTGCCTAATGAGACATTCAGCACTATAAGCTCAAGGAAAGGCTCAGTATTTTTTCCCCCTTTTCTGATTTATCAGCTATTTGACATAGTAGAAAGATTTTTGGCAATAGTGTTCTAAAACCCACTAGAGTTATACACACAAGAGGGAATTTGTGCAGTACTTATGGCTTGAAAGTTTGCTTTTAACCACGAATCTCTGAGAACTTCAAATAAGATCTGGACTCCCACGCTCACCAGCTGAAGTTGTATCTCTTCACAGAAGCAGTTTTACTTCTGAAGTGACAAAACAATATTCCCTGATACCATGTCAGCTGGTCCTCTATTTCCTTGCCATTCTAAATAGCAAGAACAATCCTGCACAGGAGAACGTACAGATCTGGGTACATCTCTTAAGTTTGCATACAACACCCCTGAACATCAGTGGATTTTTTCCTCATGCAGACAACTGTCCATCAGCAACTGGACTGAAGTAACCAGTCTTGGTCTCATGTGCCACACATTGCACAACTGAACAGACAATGGCTGAACAGTTGCTCCAGGGGCCAGGGGTAATCAAGTTGAAACAGATGGTTCATTAAATAACAACAAATTTCTCATCCATGCTGTTATGGTATTCCATCACAAAGGAATCAGCTTCAGCATTTACTTGACAATTGCATCTCTAGATCATCAGCTTTATCCAGTCATACTGAGGAAGGCTGAGTTCATTTGGATGACTGCATTCACTTTCACCAATTGTACTGTATTTTTGTGGCAAGCTTTTGAAATGGGGAAGGCTTCTCTTTTGTGAGAAGATGACAGAAACTTCACCCATGTCTGATAAAACCAGTGCCAGCCAGCTGCAAGACAGAGCCACTGCTGGGCAAGGCTGAGCCCTCAGCAACAGAAGTATTGACACTGGGGTAATATATTTAGGAAGGGTAAAATAATCCCTGTGCAAAAACAAACACAGAAAGGAGAGAGAATACGTGAGAATAACGGCTCTATAGACACCAAAGCCAATGAAGAAGGAGGGAGAGGAGGTGCTCCAGGGGCCAGAGCCAAAATCCCACTGCAGCCCATGGTGAAGACCATGGTGAGGCAGGAGGTGCCCCTGCAGTTCATGGAGGGCCTCACACAGAGCAGGTGTATACCCAAAGGAAGCTGTGACCCCATGGCATGGAGCAAGCTCCTGGCAGGACCCATGGAGCCATGGAAAGAGGAGGAGCAGGTTTGCTGGCAGGACTTGTGACCCTGTGCGGGATCCACGCTGGAACAGCCTTTTCCTGAAGAACTGCAGCCTGAGGAAAGGTGCTCTCACTGGAGCCGTTCATGAAGAGCTACAGCCTGTGAGAAGGACTGCTGTTGGAGAAGTTTGGGGAGGACTGTCTCCCGTAAGAAGGACCACACACTGCAGCAGAGAAAGAGTGTGAGGAGGAAGCAAGAACAGAGATGTTTGATGGACTAGCCATGGCCCCTACTCCCCATCTCCCTGGGCCACTTGGAGAGAGGAGGTAGAGAAAGACTGGAAGTTAAGTTGAATCCAGGAAGAAGGAAGAAGTGGGCAGAAGGTGTTTTATGGTTTGTGTTTATTTCTCAGTATCCTAGTCTTATTTGATTGGAAATAAATTCAATTAATTTCACCAAGCAAGATGAGTCTGTTTTGCCTTCAGTGGTACTTGGTTGAGTGACCTCCCTGTCCTTATTTCAACCATAATGTCATATTTTGTCTCCCCAGTCCAGCTGAGGAGGTGAGTGATAGGGTGGCCTTGGAAGGTACCTGGCATCTAGCTGGAGTCAAAACATCACATCAATGCATTCCATTCACTACCTTTTTTAATATTCCTTAAGTTTTAAATATCTCCAGATTCAGTTGAAATAATGAAATAAGATGGATTGCAAAGAAAATATTCTCTTGTACCTGTTTGCTCTTCTATTAAGAGTTACTGGGAGATCTTACTAGAAAGAGGCCTTCAAAATGGTCAGCAACGCAGACCTGGAGGAATAATTCTGTACTGGTCAGGAATTTTAACACGTCAGCTGCAAACAGCCCAATCCCAGATACCAAATCTAGGTGTTAAATATAACACAACTCCACTAGTGTTTTCATGGACTGTGGGTAATATTTAGTCTGCTGGCTCTTAAGCAGCAATAACTGAACAGGAAGGCAATAGCCAATTTTGTTCTTCCTACAGCTGACAGTTTTATGTGCTCTCCAGTTTTTGATGAACAGCAGAATTTCCTTTTTTCTTCCTTTCATCCCTATTCATATGTCAACTTCTTGAGCTCAATGCTGAAGAATGACACTTGTTGTACACAGACTCTAATAATACTTTCTTATTGACTTCAGGCAGTTATAGCAATGCCGTTTAAATGTATATTGACTTACCTGTAACACAGACACAGCCTTCAGTTTCTCCACAGTTTTGCACTCTCTGATGACACTATTCACTGCTTACAGTCTGAAGTCATCTCTCAAAGGCTACATTACACATACATGGCAGAGCCAAAGATGGATGTTTACTACAAAAATCCCTTTGTCTGAATAATGTTTTTCATTTTAAAATCTCAGGCTGCTGTATCATATTTTAGATGGATTAGGCAATAAGAAAAAATATCTCCCTACGTCTTACTATTTCATAAATTTTCAACACATATTCTGATACTGAAACTATGTCACTCATTCTCTCATGGTAACTAGTCATCACACTCCTCCTCATATTGTCCTATCCTTTCTTCTGACTGCCAATAGGCTACACATAGGATGGACACTCCGTTAAACTACCATTGCTTCAGAGATATTGAGATTCCTGAAGGAAATCTCTCTGTGAAATACCTGTGTTAGCTTCTTTCAGCAGCATTCATGCTTGCAGATTTAGAGTGGGTTTTTGTTGTTGGTTGTTTTTGGGGTTTTTTTGCTTCCAATAAGTGAGTTTCTTTGGGAAAGTTGCTTTTGACACTATCGTTCAGGTTTTCTATTCTCTTTTAACAAAAGCAGAACACGTCATTTCATTTCCTTTGCTTTTGTACAAAGCACTCAGCTAGTGAAGTTCACAGTTGAGCTGACAACTGTATTCTTCTTCTTCCTCACCACACCATTTGGTCTTAACAGTGGTCTCCAAAAGTTAAGATTGTGCTGTTAAGTGTCAGTTAAGTAAACTTCATCTTTGGAGATGAGAAATTTCAGGACAAGTAGCCAATAGCAAAGACAACTTTCTCAGACGTCTGCAGACTAAGCACACGCTGTGCCTTTGTACAGGGGTACCTGCACATCAGGAGGCACTGCACTGCTTGCCAATATTTCCTTCCACTCCACCCCTCTGCACCAATTAATATCATCATGCAATCTACAGCACTAACTATTGCAGGTTTATAATTAAGATTCCTGAAAATATTTGTGACAACAGTCTGTAAAAAGCCATTTGAGCCATATTTTGTTTGCTCCATAAAGCTTCATAAATCCGTACATCTATAAAGCTCCACTCTTTTGATAGATAACAAAAGTATCACTATCTATCTATCTAAAGTGGACAAAATAAAAAATGAAATATTTCCACATGGCAATATCACCAAACTACACCAAGTTTCAGTTAGTCACAAGGATCTTTCTTTAGTCTAATAACCTCAAATAATTAGTCTTTTCAAGACTCAAAATGTCACTAAATGTCATTTCAAGATCATAGGTGACTTCTTTTTTTGGTTTCTGAGCATTTATACTGTCTGAAAATAATAAATATTACCACCCACATGCAGATATTACTTTCTAAATCAGAATAGCATCTGCACCAAAGAAGTTTTACTGTTCCACATTTCATAAATAAAACATGGTGTTCAACTATATTGCTTCTTACATCATCGTGTGAACATGGATTTCAGAAGTATCATGTAGATTACTCTTGCTTTTAATTAAAAGTGAATAAAGTTTACTTTGCAAAAATGCCTCTTGCTTGATTGGGAATAAAACTTGATGTCCTCAGAGGATGGTTCTTGATCCTAGGTCACTGTGACTACATACAGACCAATTGGCTTTGGATATATATATCCAATCTCTTCCTTGATTAGTCTTTAATTGTTTAATTAAATAAAATTCTTTGACATACAAATTTGTGTCTGAGATAACCTCCTCAAAAACTTATTTCTGCATTTTTATAATGCAGCAGCCAATTTTGATTATAAAGACAACCTTTGCAAAACTACAAGGTCATCTTGTGTAGTCAGATTCAAACCCTAAATTGCTCCTAAGTTAAATCCTTCAGGTCTTACTGCTGTAAGATCCTTTGATTAACTTCAATGGCAATTTTTCACAGTTTGAGATTTTGTTACAACAATTGCTTATGCTAAAAAAAAAAAAAAAAGTCCGTATGCCTTTCCAGCTAATTCAGCAGTGTTCCTGGCACAATAAAAATATGCTGGAAGGGCTGCCTGTGCTGCCATTACATCTTTGAATGCTCCTGGGCTTTTCAGGCAGTAACAGTTCCCATACTGACAATTATTAATGACATCTTGAAGAATTCTACAACTATTCCATTAGGGAAAATCCAGTATCATCAAAGGAGTGTCAATTATTCCTCTTCTTCTATTATACAAAGATGCCTGTCAGTGGGTGCCAAGGGGGATACATTTAGGTCTTTTACAGTCAAATTATGGGACTTAATATAGGGACATCTTTATAATGAGGGGAGAAAGGAAATCAGAAAGAGGTTGGACAGGTTTTTTATTTTATTCTGTGTTAACCACTACAAAAAGAACACTTTTCTCCCTTTTTTCTTTTCACTAAAGGAGAGAAAAACACATAAACTCCATAAATCTCATAAAGGTGGTCATAATTTCTCTGTCAGTTCTAGAATATACCTTTGTCAGCCTGAAGATTATCTTTTTCTAAAATTTCCTCATGAATTGCTGAAGGTATGAAGTGGGAGGAAAAAAGAGCAAATAGAATATCATTACAAGGTGATTATGGCCAGGGAAGATGTCAGAAGGGGCTCTCTTATCTTCCTTTTCCCATTATTTACCTACTCATACCACAATAACCATTTCCCTGTTGATGAGCTTGTCTCCTTCATAGCCAAGTTAAAACACCATACAGAATACTGTAACTCGCAGAATACAGGTGCTGCAAACCTGGCTTTGATATGGAACAATCCCAGGCTGAAATACTATAACTTAAGGCATTATTTCCTTAAATATAAGGAGTTTAATTTTGAGGACAGATAAATGAGCATAAATTTCAAGTTCTTACACAGTATTATAATTTAAAATAAAGTTTCCTGGTTCTAGTTACTGGAAAATATGAGAGTAATAATACAATTGACTGGAAAAAAATCCCTCTGAAGGATTTTTATAAGAATTATTTACACTTTTCAGAAATCAGTTTGAGACCATTCATTCTATTCTTTTATAGTTACCACCTGTTTCTAAAATGAAAAAAAAAATTCCTTAATCCTTAGCAATACAGAATTTAAATTATCCCTTTGCTGCTTAAATCCAGTCTATCAAAACCACTATGCAGAGGACATTGTTTTGCTTTTCCATAAGTGGTGTTCCTTTTTTTTCATCCCAGCATATTTTCACCTGTCTTCTATCTCAGCTGAATTTTTTCAGGGGTGGGGAGAACAAAATTGGTCTAGCTACAGGAAAGGAGAAGTACCGATGTGCAACTTTTTCATCCTTTAATTTAAGAAAACAAGGTGGGAAAATATGAACTCTTACAAAGCCTGTTTTTTTCCATGGAATTTTCAGGCACAGGGCAAATAATCAGGTTGCAGAGTAAAGAGTTCTGCCCAGAAAGCCCAGTGCATCAGCAGTGTCCCAATTGTAGGCATACCAAAAGGAGTCAAGATTAGATCTTCTGTGATGATTTTCAAGATCATCGATTTTGTCTAGGAGGGAATGGTTTTTTTGTGTTGCTGTCAGCACTGCATGCTGAAAAGCAGTTTAGATTGTCCTTGGCTTTTTTAATTCTTTCCTCTCTTGCACTTACTCTTGCCACTATATCAGCCAAGGTCACGTAAACTGTTTACACATCTGCTTTAATTGAAAGCACAAGACACATTAAATGGGAGACATTACTTGCTTTTGACACAGCTAAGATCACTGGAAGGGCCATGTTTTTGATTTAGTCTTTTCTTAGGTTCATTTCTGACCAAGCTGCTGAGTGTATTAAGATCACTGCTGATGCAGGCACTCCGTACCTGAAAGAAAATATCCAAATCACAACATCTGAGGACTGCAATCGATTCTCAGGATGAGACCCTCAATGCTGAGTATAAGGCAAATGGTTGATGACCAGATCCCCATAGAAATAGTACATGCAGGTCTTTCCTCCCCATTTACACACTTGAATGGTACCTAAGAGCACATCAATACACAGACATGGTATGATAAACACTGACTGCACCAAGAATTTTGACAGCCACGGGACATGTGATGGCAGCACGTCATGACACCATCTTCTCCTGGCATAGTATGCTCTAGTTTTTCCATTATGTTATCCCACGTGAGATTGAAACTGCACATGCTTCTATTTTGTTATTTCAACAAAAGGTTGAGTTAAATAAAGCATTTAAAGTAATTAAGAACTACAAATACAAGCAGAGACCTATGATTTTTCAAAATAAGTTGGTTAAAATTTCACACTACGGTTTGCCAGAGACTTCATCTCTGAAATAGAAAAATGATAAAAAAACCTTTCAGTAGAAAGGACAAGCTTAAAAAATGTGATACATTCCAGTTGTAAACAGACTGTGAATATAAGCACCCTCTCCACCCCACTGTAGCTTTGACATTATAATAGCACAGGGTACCACTCATTGATATTCTCCCAGCTGCCACTGACTCAGAAGTCTCATATGCAGGCCAGTTTTCATTGAAGACATATGCCTAAATTTTACAGAATATAGGATTCAGCTACTTAAGGAAGAAGGGAAAAGCAATGGAAAACAAATGCACTAGCAGTCCCAACCCTATCAAAACAACAATAAAATACACCCTTATCATATATTTCAAAGAACATTAAATAGTTGTTATGCACACACACTTCTCAGAAAAGTTTGATTTATCTACAAAATTATTCCGGAGTTTACCATACTTTATCCTAAACTGAGATGCCTGTGTTGTCTTAGTGGTGAATATTCCAAAGTGTAAAGGGAATATTATATCCGAAAGAAAGAAGATGAGAGAGTAAAGCTGTGACCACATATACCAGAGCCATGGAAATGGTGTCCTGCTGTAGGCATACACTGGAGCATGATTTTCCCAGAGCCAGCTATACTCCATACAGCTTTGCATTTGCCTTCCAGAGCATCTTTAAGTTCCAAGAAAGTCTCCCTGTGTACACTGGCAGCACCTCTTCTCTGGGTGTGTGCCTATCAGTAGTGAGGCGTACCCTCAGCTCAGCTCTTGAGCGAATACTCCAGACAGTGGCAGCAGCCTTGTGTTGATCCGTGTGGAGCTCGGCAGGCACTGAGAAACCCTCCTGAGAATCAAGGTAACACTGGCACAGCTCACTTCTGCCAAGGTCCTGCTAACAGATCCATGCTGCTGCTGCTTCAGAACCTGCTGCAGCCCCTGCTCTGAGACATCCTCTGCTCTGAGACATGCTTGCGTTTTCTCTACGTCTTTAATTTGAAAACTAATGACTGTATATAAGTTTCATAGGAGGGTATATATCATACCTACATGTACATGTACTGACCACTTTTTCCTCAAAATTTATTATGAGTCAACTTCTGAACATCATAGAACTGTTTGGGTTGGGAGGGACTTTTAAGGGTCATCTAGTCCAACTCTCCTGCAATGCCCAAGGACATCTACTAGATCAAGTTGCTCCAACCTGACCATGAATATTTCTGCAGATGGAGCCTCTACCATCTCTCTAAGCAACCTGTTCCATCACAAAACATTGGTGTTTATATCTAATCTGGCTCTAACCTTTTCAATTTTAAAACCAATACCCCTTGTTCTAGTGCCACAGGACCTGTTAAAAGATCTGGCCCCATCTTTCTTATAAGCCTCCTTTAGGTACTGAAAGGTGCACACAGAGCACTCTCTTCTCCAGTTTGAACTGCCTCAACTCACACTTTAACAGCCTTTCCTTGCAGGAAAGCTGTTCCAGCTCTCTATAATTTCTGTGGCCCTCCTCTGGATTCACTGTAACAAGTCTATGTCTTTCTTGTACTGAGGAATCCAGAACTGGACACAGGACTTCAGGTGGAGTCTCACCAGAGTGAAGTAGGAGGGCCTCCCTCACCCTGCTGGCCACACTGCTTTTGATGCAGCCCAGGATACTTTTGGCTTTCTGGGCAGTGAGCACACATTGCTGAGTCATAGACAGATTTTCATCCATTAACATCCTCAAGACCTTCTCAGCAGGGTTGCTCTCAATCTCTTCATCCTCCAGCCTGTACTGAGGGGTAGCAAGCTGGGGTTTGAAGGCTTTTATGGTGAACCTCAACAGTCTGCAGAAATAAGTGTGCCTGCTTATTTCAACTATTTTTTTCCTGGTTCATTTCTCCAGTCATTCCTAGTCTGAAGCCAGAGAAGCATCAAGAAAAGTAGAGATATGGTTAAAGATATTAAGACAGAAACATGGAGTTTAAAGCTTAAGTACAGGAAACAAGTACTTTGTTTCATAAACTCTAGTTATCTTTAATATAGAATAGGGGCACAAGGGATGTTCCTGATCAGGCTTCAGCAATTTCTCCATCCTAGAAGAGTCTTTGATGATAATGGAGCAAAGCGTGACTCTTGTTCTATCTAAAACATTTAATCCCTGGATGCCACTCTAAACTGCTACATAGATCCACTGCTTTACTGTAGATTTACTAATGCATAAATGGTAAGACATCAGCTGCTCCAAGGGTTAACTGATTTCTCATTCTCAGTAGGTATTACAAAGTTTTGTCAGCATAAACAAAGCTAAGGTCTCATAAGATATAAATTTGGCTTGGCTTTATTCAAGCTGGCGTACTTAATCAGCATCACCTCAAGGCATTCAGGAACTAGAACTTGCTGTGCAGGAAGACTTTGGCACAGTATTTGCTGTGTGGGAACGGTTATGCCTGCAGATGAGATCTGGCTGGAAGAAACTCAGGTCATTGACAAAGAAGGATGGTTTGACACAGCGTGAAGAACAGAAGTACACAACCCTGAGAGAAAGATGCTGAGGGTTGTTGGGAGTGTCTTTGGTGGGAGAAGCAAAACAATAAACAGTTTGGGGAAGGAAAATTCATCCTGTATGTGAAAAAACTACACCTCTACTATATCTTCAGAAGCAATGACAACTGTGATCTGGTGGAGCAGTGCAGGAAAGCGCCCATTCAAATAACCCTGTGTATTGGGTTTGAATGGCAAGGTTTTGGAGTGTTGGGAAGGGCACAAGGTTGGTTTGTGGGAGAATATGCCAGAAGTTTCCTCAACTTTTGATAGAGCAAACACCAGGTGGCTCCAAAGAGACCTGCTGCTGGCCAAGGCTGACCCCATCAGCAATGGTGGCAGCACCTCTGGGATAATGTATGCCAGAAGAGGGAAAAACAGTTATTGCACAAGAGAAACTGCAGCCAGAGAAGAGAAAAACACACGAGAAAAAGAGCTCTGCAGTCATCAGAGTCAGGGAGAACGAGGGGCAGGGGGTGCTCTAGCTGCTGGAGCAGGGATTCCCCTGCAGCCCATGTTTCAGCCCATGATGAGGTGGCTGTGCCCTGCATCCCGTGGAGGTCCATGATGGAGCAAATGTCCACCTGTAGCCCATGGAGGAGGCCATGTCGGAGCAGCTGGGTGCTCAAAGGAAGCTGTGACCCCATGGGAAGCCCATGCTGCAGCAGGCTTCTTTCAGGACCTGTGGACCTGCAGGGATCCCATGCTGGAGCAATCTATTCCTGAGAGACCATACCCCATGGCAGGGACCCCCAATGGAGAGGTTCATGAAGAACTGCAGTATGTGGGAATGACCCATGTTGAAGAAGTTTGTGGAGAACTGTGTGAGGAGTAGAAGTGTGCTGGAGTAGAGGAAGAGTGTGAGGTGTCATCCCTCTGAGAAGGAGCGAGAAGCAGAGACAACGTGTGATTCTGTCTGCAGCGCACATCCATCATGCCCCTGTGTCACTAAGGGGTAAGGTAGAAAATTTGGGAGTTCAGTTAAGTCCAGGAAAAAGTGAGGGGTGGAGAAGGTGTTCTAAGAATCTGTTTTATTTCTCATTGTCATAGTGTGATTGGTAACAAATTCAATTAATTTCTCCAGGTTGAGTCTGTTTTGCTCAAGATGGTAACTGGTGTGTGATCTCTCCCTGACCTTATATTGACCCAAAGCCTTTCATTTTATCTTCTCTCCCCCATCCAGCTGAAGAGGGAAGTGACAGAGCAGCTTGGTAGGCACCTGGTGTCCAGCCAGGACCAACTCACCACACCATGTAGGGGTGAAAGCTACACGGTAGATCAGACTCCTGGTGTCAGAACTCATCACCAATTCCCATACACTTCTCTCCACTTTGTGTAGAACAAGCAGTTTTAGAGGAATATTTTGCAACCACCCCCATAAACATGCAGATGATTGTTTTACCTGAGGGAAAGTCCCTTTCCAGCCCCAAACTCTAAAGTCAAACAGATCCAGAGCACAGAGCTCCAAGTATGTATTTTTCTTGTTTTTTTTTTAAAAGACCCTTAATAACTCAAGCTGTAGGTATGTTTTTAAGACTGTACCATTCATTGGGTACTATAAATATTTCTATTAGCAAGAGGATGCACACATACAGTATAGATTGAATACATCAAGTTTTTTAGTTATTAATTCATTTGGTTTTGACACAGATGACCCATCTTTTATATTTATGTGTAAGAATAAACATGAAGCCTTGGCTGGCCTTACTGCTGTTATAAAAATTTACCGAGGGGAAGTTCACAAAGCGCTTTGAGAAACGTGCATTCTACTGGTACTCATTTAGTGAGACATGGGGACTTCTGGCCTCCAGCAGGTCTTTTAGCCTCTCCACCTCTGCTGTACTATTTTTTTATCATGAAAAATAAAGTTTTAACTCTAAATGGTAACTCAGAAGGTTACTTTTAGACTTTTCATAAACCAAATGAAGCAAGCAATCACTGTTATAATAGTTTGGCTTCCTTCATTTTAGATACTGGCACTTGTCATGTACCAAATCCCAGCATGTTTCTTGAGCTATTTGCCAAGAGTAACTTCTGGAAAGATCCTCCACTATGCCAATCCAATTGTCTCTTTCCTTTTGCTCTTTACCAGTACTGGAACTCAGGTTTGGAATTACAACAAAGCCTGGTGAGATCTGCTCTGTGGACATGTGCTTAGCAATTATATATTAGTAGGGGCTTACAAACTGCTTCCTCATCTGCCACAGCAGTATTTCAGCTGGTGCTTTGCAAGTGTGCCAGGATATTCCTGGACTGAGCTGCCACAGATGTCTCTGCTGAACCTTCAGTGTTACTGCCTGTGCTAAGATGGTATCTCTCAATAACAGCTCATACTGGAGCCAAACATTTCCACAAATTCCCTCTCTCCTAGACTGTCTTTCTCATTGCTGTTTGACCTCAATTAGGGTGATGATTATCTTTTGCAGGAAGGAGAAATTATTGTCACCACTAATAATTTCTGTATATTTTACCAGCTGTGGGATTTTCTAAAAATTCTCTATAGTTCCAGTGTTTCAGAAATACAATATCATGTGCCCAATTTCCTCCTCATTCCTAGGTTTCTGAAACTTCCGAAGCTGGGAATAGGTTTTTCTCAGATTAGTTTTTGCTTACAATTAGTACCATCCTCCAATATTGAATGAAAATATACATCATCTTTAAGGAAGAGCTGTCATATTAAATCTCATATTTCTGCTTATATTGGAGGAATAGTTATTTAATATGGAAGCATGCAACTGTCCCCTTATACTATGTGTTATCCAAGCAAACCAGAAAACAACACCTTAAACAACTGTATTGGACATTTAGATGGACTGTCGGGTAGAGGACAAGAAAAGGAAAGGCAAAGAGATGTGGAAAGACAAAATGGCTTTAAACCATAGTATTCAGCAGATCTGTGGCAAGTTCAGGAGCAAGCAGAACTTGGATTCTTTGCTCGCCATGCAATGCCCTCTGCAACAAACCTCAAAGGCCCTGTGAATACACTGAAGAATCCCCCTAACCATTTTCTTCTGAAGTTTCACATTTTCCTGTATAAAAAATGTCAACACATGATGTTTAGTTCTCATTTCTCTGTGACAAACCTTTCTCTCATCCTCATCATTGCTCTTACCACCTACACTAGAGTGACCTCACTACAGTCCTAGAAAATGGTTCCACTTTACAACAGAAGGGACAAATACCAAAAACAATCAGGCATAACCATTCTCCAGGTAAAGCATCACATGAGAGTTCAATCTTTTCCCAAATTTTGCTCATTGTCTTTAAATGAATCCACTTTCTATTATGCATAAACTGTTTTAATCCCAGTTCTTCAACACTGATGATAATATCTAATGTGGTGCTATATTTTAAGTCCCATATTCCACAGTTCCTTCTAATGTTAAACATCTCTCTTACATTGGTGTAGCTGGGAGCAACCCTGGCATAAGTTTTTTTAATACACAGATTTTACTCTTTTCATTGGATCTGAGATTCGTCATAACACCAATCTGGAATTCACAGTTCAATTAATTTTTCATTTTATTTTAATGACCTTTCTGGAAAGCAACTCACTAGCATTTGTTTTATTATTATTATAATCTTCCATTGCTTGGCTTCCCCAATCAAAACACATTACAAGACAATTTATTCTCTCTTCATGATTTAGATATGGTTTAATGGCAATAAATGAAACATTATGAGAACAATCCTCTTCAATCAAAAGATTAAATTCTTAGAGATCCAGAGCCAGAAAGCATTTTCAACTCTCTCTTGCTTTAAACACTTCCACATTCATAGAAGGTTCCACTTGCAATAAAATCTGTGTCACACATGAAAACAGTCAAATACGATTGCACAAATCAGTAGGTGAGCATTCTTGTGAGCACAGAATTGAAAAAGCAGAATTTCATCATACCTTACTTTCTTTAGCTTGCCAGGGGGTTATTTAGGAATGAAACTTTCCCTCCCCAAAAGAAAGTGTCTACACACCAATCTGGAATCATAGGAGATAAATCCCTGACTTTCTGGGAGACTATTCTGTCTTCAAAAACGTCCACCCACAAAACCTGTTTTTGCATATTTAAAGGGAGTGCTATCTATTTAGAATAAATTATTGAAATGCAAAGATGAGGCTAAAGTAAAAACTGTGCAATTTAAAAGTACACAGTACAAGGACATCCAGAATCTGCTCTAACTCCGTGCAGCTCGAGGCTCTCTTAGATCTCAAGGCAACAAGTAGTTGTGCATTTATCTAGGAAATGCAACCCCCTACTTTACAGCATCTGAAGTTACTTGGCATCAACGATTACCAGTTACCCCGCCTGGGCTGATGGAGTCAGTAAGTTCTGGCTTGCACAGCTGCAATGTGATATCCAGCAGCACTAGACCAAGACAACAGCCATCCATAGATCAAGAAGCTCTCAGACAACACAGGAGAGGACCATAGTCTGATTCCTCTTGACAAGATTGCTTGATGATTGCAAAGTACTTTGTATGCTTGCTGTCTTCTAAAAGACATGGAGAACACTTACTAAATAAAACATGCACAAGTACAACAGCAGTCTGGCCCTTTCCAAACAACATTGTCCTTTCTGGGGCTGTGATAAAAGACAAAAATATTTGAATCAGAAATGATTGAATGAAAGACCTCCTATGGAACTAAATATACAGGTACAAATACATAAATGTGTAGGTTTTATACTAGCTTGTAGTCAATTAACTAGAAAGGTAGTGCAATAAAACTGTCCCTAAAATGCTGTGTAGAATTGGCAAAGATTGATGCACCCTTGAGTAGAGACACTGCCAAGCCACTTGAAGCAGACTTGAACGCGTACATCTGTAATAGCTGTAATGAAAGGGCACCATCTCCCCACCTGTCACTCACTTCAGAGAATGGATTCTAGCTCCTAAAGCATTTGCCAGACAGACTCAAAACTCAAGAAAACTTAATGTTTATAACTACTCACATTAGGCCCCAGTATTGCCCGACTCTTAAGAGAAACATCACAAGAATCTAACCCAGGGAATCCTCCTCTGCAGCTGTGAGCATGCACAGCACGACAGATTCCTCACCTTCCTCCTGCTGGGCTTTCCTCAAGCACCTATTCTACTTGTTTTCTCCAGGTGAAACCAAGAAGATCTGAGTGTTAGCTAGGAGCGCTGAATAAGGCCTCTCACACAGGCAGGTGTTAATTTGTTCAAATTAAGGAATATCAAGTCATTAGAATATCCTGGCTTGTTTTCACTATAGTTTCACTATAGAAAAGCTGAGTCTAAATTCTCCAATTCTGCTCTTAAGCTCCTGCTATGTAGCTTTTCAACTACATATTTTCCCTCAAATTTGAGATACTATTGGAGCAAATGAGCCAGAAAACAAATGTGAGAGGATTTATCTGCAGCTACAGGGTCAGCACAACATTATATACACCTGACATTTCAATCCCCAGTTAAACATGAACCTGAGCAGAAAAAAAATATAATTGACCAAACTAACTTCCATTCACAGACATCAGGGAAGAAATTGTAAGCAGATCAAACTCACAGCTGTGTACCACAAGTTTCTCTCTAGATTTCTTTTTATCTGTATGTCAAGTACCATAGCAAGATCAAACATGAAAGTTACTCTTTAGTTTCAGTCCCCAGGCCCCAAAAGTTCATAGAGTGAGTAGCCCTTTGTTTCCTACCTGCAGAAAACATCTCTCTCAAAAATAGCTACTTTTAAGGTGCTTTACACAGAACTTCATGTGTAATGATGTGGGGTAACCCCACCCCCTCCTCCTTCAAGGGGCATCTGCTTTAGGTTTGCTGGTTTTGTTGAAGGACTAGGAATTATACATGAATGCATTAGACTTGTGATGAATGTAAGGGTTAATTGTATATAAACAGGTTAAGAGAGTTTGCTTTGACCAGTTTGGTAGAGAATTGCAGGTTGAGGGTATTTTCCAGTTTTATCAGAGTTAATACACAGATCAATATAACTTTTACCCCAGTATTTTTTACTGCTGTCACATTCAATTATGATCTAAGGTAACAGATTTTAAAGACAGATCTTCTGATCCTGGTGAACTTTCCAGCCTTGATTTTTCAAAGAAGCTGTAATGAAGGGTTCAATTTCTACAGCAGCTAATGCTGAGGTTAAAATACAGCATTGCAACATCATTATAGTCTAAAGTATAAATAAAAGAATGTACATTGAAGGAATGAAGTCTTCAGAGATTTACTTTGCATGTTAAAAATGAAAATAACTAAATAGAAAAGTACAGTTTATTGCTCTGTGTATAGTGTCTCCCTGAGAGTCGTGACCTAATAGGTTTTTCATGAGGTAGAAAGTGAATACAAATGAATAAACAGCAATGCTGTGAAATAACATAGGGGAACTAGAAAGTACTTTGATACTACTGGTATTGGAGAAACTCCAAAGTGATAGACATCGTGATGGTCAATGAAAACTATTCTTTCATCAACAGTTGCACATTTCCTGACGTTTGAGAGGGGCTGAGTGTTTGATGACCATATCTACCAGTCCACTTGGGGTACCCTGATGTAATGTCAATCTATAGATTAAAAAGAGATTCCAGAAGGCAATACAGGACATAAATGCTACTAGTATGATAAAATTTTTTAGGTTAGATCATCAATTCTCAGTTTGGACCACTGCAGAGAGCAGAGATCACCTTCATTTTGAGCAAAAAACCACCGTCAATATTGCCTTAAAGGCCTTCTTCCATAAAACCCAAAAAAGACCCGCTCATTCCTGTCCAGGTCCACTTTTTTTTTTTTGGTGTTGTTTGCTTGTTTGTTTTAAATAAATCCATTTAATCTTACCCTACTAATCAAGTAGAAGAAAATCCCAAAAGTAAAATCTGAATGTAAATCAGAAGTTATTAATTCAGGAAAAATCCTATAGGGGTGCTTAGAAAAAAAACAACTCCTTGTCACAGGGATTCCGAAGCTTGCTTTGAAAGCATTTTTTCATGCTTATGGTACTTCTATGTTATTTGCTAGGCAGGTGTTACAAAGAAAAATAATGATTTCCTTATACGAGCATCTAAATGTGGCTCAAGAATATGCCAAATAATATTGCTTGGTATTACCATTTAGCTCACTGACTTCTGTGTTTATGCACTATTCCAAGCGGAAACATGAATGTGACTAGGGTAATACTTCCCTATATAAGAGTTAGTGTCATTCTTTTGGGAAAATATCACCATGATTTTCACAAAATTACTGAGTTTTGTTGGCAAGGCTAATTCAATTCCAATTTTACCCAGAGCAGCGGATGCTCTTTTTTCATATGGTGACAAACAAAAGCAAAAACATGGTACTATTATTAAGCAATTTACTGAGATGAAAATCAGTTTTATTTCCACCTATAAAAAGCTATATTATTTGTTCATAATACAGTATCATAAAGAAAAATAAATACAAAACACACTGCAGCAGAGAGACAAGTGCCTTACAAAGATACAGTTGTATCCAATCTTATTAGGCACACATACACTATGCTAGTAATTGCATTAACAGATGTACAAAACACAACCTGCTAGAACACTATTCATTTTGTCTGCTAATGGTAAACAAACTATGTTCTCTTCCTCACCTTCAAGGAGGATTTTAATTTTCCTTTCAGGAAAAAATTGTTTCCTTAAATAAACACCACTTCCTTGCTACACTACTGTCTGATGAGGGACTCTAAGCCAACATATTACCTCTATCTCCAGAGCTTACTTTCCAAAGGAAGGTGTTCATCATGTCAAATAATCAGTATATATAAAAAATGTTATGCATTTAATAGAATATTTAAGTGTATATAAAAGAACGCCTGCAGCAACGACACAACACCATATAAAGTATCTTTACAGATTTTCTGTTTTCAGATATATCCAATTTCAGAACCTGTCTCAGAAACATGGACAATAAATTATTTTATTCTTCCTTATCCACACTTAAAGATTCTTTTTCTCATTTAAATCAAATTAAACTCAAAGTCTAATTCAACCATTCCAGAGGAATTATTATGCAATATAAATGCCAAATTACCAAATACACACAGGCTGTGCCTTGTCTCCCACAGAATAAAAATACCTCCGCTGATAAGCTGGCTTTTATTAACCTTCAATTTATATATTCATTGTTCAAGGCAATCATTCAAGGACAGCAATGAAAACAGAACAGAGTGAATTTGATTCAAAGCTAAATAAGTTTAGTTATCTTGGCAAAAGCAATACTAGCACAGCTTCTGAAGGAATACTGAGTACTCTATAAGTTACAGCCTAAATTTACTTATTCTCCTGATGACTCTGTAACAAGATCATTACTTCATGATACACAAACAAATAATATTAAATAACTAAAACCAAGAACTGTTTTATACTGGTCCCAGTAAAATTATATTCTTCATGCTTCAGAAACACGAAGGAATTTGTCATAGAAGTGGTAGTAGGTGTTGCTGGGTTTAAAGTACTCACTCAATCAGTAAAAACTAATTTCTGTTGAATGACAATAAAACAAGCCTGTAGCAAACTCAATAAAGAAGTTTAATCAAGAAATAGTCCCATATAGATGGTAGAAAAAAACTGTTTGGTGAATAAATGGAGAGGGAAGGTAGATGGAGAAATAAATGCCCTAAACTTTAATATGCAGCTCCTGGAAGAAAAGCATAAGCCAAATACCATGAAAATCCATGAAGCTTCATGATGGTTTTAAGGCACCACTTTCATACTTGCCTTAGTTATTTTTATTTTTATCCATTTCTATTCTATTTTCTAATATCTATTGGATTCTATTATCTATTTCTATCTATTTTTAAAACATGTAAACAGCTCTTAATGACTGTTGAGCCATAGCACTTACTGCTGAACTTGACTGAAGTATTTCTAGAGAGAAATTACATCCCTTATAATATCATTCAACTGATGCTTGCATTTCTACTGGATCAGAAGAAGCAAGTACAGTTCCTATGCCATGTCATCATCAGTTTTGTCACAAAACAGTTAAATTCATTACCAGTCAGAGCAAAACAACAAGGGTGGAAAAACCCTAGAGAACAATAATCTTCCTAGTGACAGAGCTGCTCTGCCTTCATCACAAGCTGGTAGTAGGGTGGCCTGAGAAGAAAAATACATCCTTTCTGCCTCCAGAACTTATCATGCATAGTAGGAGAGACTTTTCAAATGAGTCCAGTAAAAACAGACCCCGTTCAGCCACAAGAATGAAGTGAAATGGCAAATGACAGAACTACATCAGTTTACACCATCACTTGAAAGCAGTTTTAAGGCACCACTTTCAGGCACTCAACTGCAAGTTAAGCAAATGCCAGCAGCTGGTAATAATAACTGTTTGTACATAAAATAGTGCTAGCTCCACTGTGTAAGGCTGCATAATTTTTGCATCTTCTCAGCTTTTGCTTTTGATTTGTCAAAAGATTTTAATACATGCTCAAATCAATCAAAGTAAGTTCAGCAAATCAGATGTAAGGGTAAGTTTCAAGATAACATATTCATTTGCACTTATTAAATTTGAATGTTTGAAGTCTGGATTTACCTCTTAGTGCCACAGTCTGGTTGACATGGTGGTGTTAGGTCACAGATTGGACTCAATGATCTCTAAGGTCTTTTCAAACTTAATTGGTTCTTTGATCTACTGTTGCAAATTGCTCTTCTATCCATGTACTCATCCTGAGAGGAAAAAGGGTGCTTTGGTTTAATGATCCAAACTTTACTACATCATTATCCTATGACCACAAAGATACACTGGGTTTGATTAACAAGGAAATACTTGGAAAAGTATCAACAGTTACTTGAAATACAAGGAAATACTTGAAAAACATCAACAGTTAACAGGCTTCCATAGCATTGGGGTTTGGGTACTCTGATAATTTTCATACCCTTCTGTTAATCACATGGAATTCAGCTCTTCATACCCCTTAGTACACAACTCTATAATTTGAATTCCTTTTCCTGTAACCCTCTGTCCTGATTTCAGCTGGAATATATTTAATTTTTCTTTTAGTAGGCTGATAAAGTGCTGTGTTTTGGATTTAGTATGAGAATAATGGTGATAACACTCTGATGTTTTGGTTGCTGCTGAGTAGTGCTTCCTCTAAATCAAGGACTTTTCAGTTTCCCATGCTCTGCCCACAGGCAGGTGCACAAGAAGCCAGGACGGAGCACAGCCAGGACAGCTGAGCCTAGCTTGCCAAAGGGATATTTCACACCACAGAACATCATGCTCAATATGTATCCTGGGGGGAGTTGGCTGCAAATGACCATTTAGTGCTCATGGATGGGCTGGGCATCAGTCAGAGGGTGGTGAGAAATTGTAGTGTGCATCACTTGTTTCTCTCAGGTGTATTTCTCTTTTCCTATCATTACGCTTTTTATTGTTAGTAGTATTAGCACATTTTATTTTGTTTCAATTATTAAACTGGTTTTATCACAACCACAAGGTTTACTTCTTCCTTCAATTCTCCTCCCCACCTGAGCAAGGGGAAAGTGAGTGAGCAGCTAGTACTTAGTTGCCAGGGGGGCTAAACCACCCCACCTTCCCTTTTTCCTAGATTCTGGGTCTCACCTTCTCACAAAACAAACACCTGCTCTATACAGGGTTATGTTCAATGTCAAATGGCTGCCCTTCAGACAGGACATGGGAGAGTTGTGCCTCTGACTTGGATCAAAAATAAGGAATAAAAAGCCAGATCCTAAATTCAGATTATGCAAGATTGAGGAACTACTATGATTCAAGTAGGAAACAATATTGTAAGCAACATGTCAAAGGATCTACGTAAAATTCAGAAAGATGCACAGAAAACTGCCTAAAAGAGGGTTCATCCAAATTAAGAGATACAAAAACCCAACCACACATACAAAAAACCACAAGTGCCCCCCCACTCCAAACCCAGATTAACAGTTAAGTCCTAAAACTGGCCTAGAGTGCCAGAGAATTACAAGGGTTTGTTATGCTCCAAGTGAAGCACAATAAGCTCAAGAATGATTAAAAAATGGAGGCCAGTTAGAGAAGGCTGTCATCAGGCGCATTACATTTTAAATATGGGCAACTTCCCGGTTTTCTTCCTGATATTTCAGATATTTGCAATGCACACAAAATGAGGGCAGCACAGAGCTCAGTTCACACACACACAGTCAAGGTAAGAATGAACTGCATGGGAGTGAATCCTTCCCAATAAAATGAGCATGTAAAACCTCAGATTCCTGTAAAAATCAAAGCATTAGGGAAAGTTTAGTGTGCCACTGACAGGAAAATAGTACAAATTAACAAACATGTGAAGAACAATAATCACAGACTGGAGAGAAAACAGAGCAGAATTTATGGCAGAATGAAACAACACCACGAGCAGTGGATAAGAAACAGAGCTAGATACCCAGATATCCAGGAGAAAATATTAGGACATGAAAGAAGCCCTCAAAATGTTGATTACTGACAAACTATCTTTGTGGGGTTTCCCTTTCCACTAAAACAAATCATTTTCTTGAGATACAACACATAATTGCTTGCAAGTAGCAATATCGGCATGTCATCTTTGCTGTACATCAGAGGATGTGCAAAGCTGAGCCTTAAAGCTTTTTAGCAAGCATAAGTGGAAGAAAACATGCTCAAATCCTTAGAAATAGAGGAAGACCTTAATTTATACTGGTAAGACTCTAGAAGCTATGAGGCAAGTCTAAAATATGTGATTATTGAACACTATAATTTCTTCTAATCTTTCTTGTAGGACATTTGTGTTACTTCTTATGCCATCTACATATCTTATCTTCACTTAATGCTTTATGTACCTTGGTTGTCTCAAGACATGGGTACAAACAGCTTGATTCTTCATCCTCAGATGTGATATTTCTCCAAGTATCCAGTCCCAAATAAAACATCAGATTTGCATCCACTTGACTCTGAACCAACAAATTATCATGCAGACCAGAAAGACAATAAGCCAGGAAAAAAATACTCTTGATCTGGTAAAAACCCATCCTTCCTATGTGGTTTATTTGTGTAATTCAGGCAAAATAAGGGTAGGATTCAGAAAAATTTAAGCAGCGTTACTCAACATCAAAGTATGTTGTACAAAGTGTGACAAGTAGAATTCTGAATGTTGAGATAAAATGATAAATGAGTAGGGACCAATTAAAACTATAGAAAATTCAAAACTTAGGTTTGAATCTAGAACACAGCCTTTTCAAATATGATCATTTGTGAGTGCAGGTTAGACAGAAGGGTACCTAAGCAGGTTTCTAAACTTATTTCTCGAGCACATTCACATCCAGTAGTTCTGTTTGGACTCAACTCAATGTGACTCCAGCAAACAGCTGCTCCTAAAGTTAGCAATTAGCTGTCATCTATCCTCCTGCCCTCAGTTAGCTTTGGAGAAGATCCATTAGGGATCAGTTTGGCCCCAGAAGTTTGACGAAGAGGCTCTGAAATCACTACATGCAAGGAACACGAAAAAAAAGCCCTAAAAACAAGACCAAACAATGAATCATTAATGCTCTTAGAGAAATGTGTTAGAAATATCTACCATGAGAGTTTTTAGCAGATGTCACAATGATGACCAGTAAAATCACAGGATGAAACCAATCTACAAATTTCATAATATCAAGCACTGAATTTCAATAGGCAGCTGTTCAAGTTGTCACTTCTTTTTACTCTCTGCATAATTTCTATAGCTCAGAACCAGAAAGCATATACAACTAAAAATTGCCAGTCACATTTATACTAGCTGATGTGCTACTACCATTAATTTTCCTTATCTCAGGTTATTTCTCAGTACACAATGTTAAAGCTGTCAAGATATATTTTCCTGGTTCTTGTCCTGTTAACATACCAATTCATATACATGACAGACCAGCTTTCATGGCTGTGGCAGAGAGACTGAAGCTGTACTTCTAAAAAAATATATTTCTGTCAAAAAAAAGTGGGAGGCCTAGAAGCTGCTGTATAAAACTCACAGAAAAAAACATTTCTAGGAAAGAAAAAATAATGAATGTAAAGAAGGAAAAACAGCATGTCATTATCTTGCTAAGTTCTGCTACATCCTTAAAGTCACATTCAAATCCCACCCTATTTATGGCCACTTTTCAGCAAGTGCATGAAGTGACTTTTGTAGAGAGTTTTTGTAGTTTTTGTGATTTTTGTAGAGAGTTAACTTGTGTTTAACTTGTGAGGCTTGTGTTTTATCCCAGTTCTCAACCCCCCCAGAGCACTGCTTATAGAAGAAAAGCAAGGCTTTGAAACAGCAAAAAAAGCACCTTTTGTGGTGTATTTCAATTTCGATGGCTCTGCTACAATTCTTTCCTTCAGCTTCCTAAGAAAATCTCTACTCTTAAGCGATGAAGTGTTCAGATGCAAGAGGCCCCTTGTGTAGGTTTGTAAATTGAAGCTCTGTATCAATCCCCTTTATTGTTTATTACAATGATCCTTCAGTCATATCAGAAATACTCTACCTTTAGTTTTCTTTACTTCAGTACAGCTCTAGGAGCAACACCAATCTCTTTCTAGTCATACAGTTTCGTGTCTCTTAAAACAATGCCAAGAGAAATCAAGGCAGAACTGGGAGGAGGAGACAGAATCCTTCAGCAAAGCCTCTTGAATTGTGACATTCCTCCTTGTCAGCGTCCACCAGTGTGCATGACTTTTCCATCCGATGCCATTCATTACATTCTGCTATTCCTCTGGTTGTGTTTAAACCATCCCATCATTGTTTGTGGCAGTTCCCTCCGTTGGTTTCCCTCGGCCATCTGAAAAGCAGGACAACTCTACTCCTTGTTTCCAGTTTTCACCAGCTCCAGAGGACTGTTCAGAGAGCCCAAATGACAGATACCACATAAAATATTATATTCAAGTGCACTTTAAGGAGAAAAACCTCCAAGAACAATCCTTCAATAGCCTAATACTTTTGTTGGGACTATTTTTTGGACAATGGGTAATGTTTTTATTTCTTACTTTTAGGTCAAAAATATTGCATTATCCATTGGAAAACTGCTTTAGCTTATGCTTAAACTATTACCAAATAAAATTTTTCTGAAGAGGACTCCAAGCAGTAATCACATTTAGTTAATTCTCTGCAGCCTTCCACATATAATTTTGTTTGCTTCAAAAGCAGCATCACAGTTGTCATTCAAAATCAATGACTTACAGAGCAACATATTTAAAAAATCAAATGTATGTAAGCTTTACCACATGTCACTGATTTTCTTATTCACTACTTTAAACAGCATTAATGTCATCTAAAGACCTTTCCAACTGTCAGTGTCAGGTGTCCCTTAACCATGCCATTTTAAAATCACTTTTATACCTCAATAACCTTCAAAGCTACAAGATGTCATTGCATTCTGGGACTGACAGAAAGCACTGCCATTGAACCCCAGCATTTCAGCATCCCACTGCAATTTTGTCAGGAGCCTGCAACCCCAGAGTCCCACAGGTGCTTATCCAATCCAATGACTATTTTCACGTGCTTTCAGAGAAGAAACAGAGAAAACAACATACTGGCAAACTGCTCATTTATCATATTAATGGTATTTTAGAGGCTGAGGCTGATTAATTTATACTAACTTATTTGAATGCATCTACCTAAGAATGTGGCTATTAGAGCTGCCAGAGAAGGGAAACGCTGGAGCTGTTGGGCACCTGCCAGGCTGGTGCTCGAACACCAAGGAACCCCAAACTGCCAGGCAAGGGTTGAAACTGGCCTGACTGATGGTACCTGCACTGCCAGCTGCTGGAAAGTCACAATGGAAACAGCCAAATTCTCAGCTACCCGGTGATTGGCTTTTGTCAGTGAATTGGGGGAACTGGTTCTGGAGGGAGCTGTGCACACTGGGTTGTCTCCAGATCTGCCAAGACAAAAAGCATTTCTGGGAGTTCATGTTCCTGCAAAATAAAGTGATATTTCCCTGCCCACTCTGCTTTCTGATGTGAAGATACATTAGAAAACCATTTAAAAGCAAAAATCATACGTGAAAATAAGGTAACATTAAAAAGTCCAGTTTAATTAATTTTTCTCACTTTTGCACACTCCTTCTCTCCTTACATCACTGTTCTGTAAACTCTTTCTAGTGAAAGAGTTTAGTTAAAAGCTGAGGAGATTTCAGTCTTTTCTAGAAGAAGAAATTGATGTTCCACTTGATGGAAGAGAGAGTAGAGGGTGAAAGGAAATGGGTTGTGCTTGGTTTTGACTATGTTTTCTGATGTATTTGTTATATTTTATTTAACTGCTTTATTTATTTTTCTATTCTTAAGGCAACCATTCTACTTTCTTTACACAGCCTGTGAGAAGGTCCAGTAAAGAGGAGACTAAGGTAATAATTAATATAAGAATATGCTTTGGTGGAAACAAAGATTCGTTGAAGAATAGGAAAACAGGAAAATAGGAAGAAATATTTTTGGAATAAAACAGTGCAGCATCTGCTCTATTGTTGCCATTCACATGGGCAAACTGACAGTCAGTGATTGCATCCTCTTGGACATACCTTTAGCATATGATCTTGAAATCTAGGATCAAAAATTGAATTCTATCGCAAATATTTGTTCAATAAATAAACCCAGACACATTGTAAATTCTTTTCTGACACTAAAAATCTGCCTCTCTTCTCCATCTCCAGAGGAAGTTACTGACGATTCTTCTCAACTGCCTTCTGGAAACAGGGGGGATCATACCAACTATTTTAAAACAGCAAATCCTCTGGAAAATATTAGCATCTCTTACACTGATGCAGAACACAAACTCAGTTTACTGTGAAATTGTGCTGTTTGTAAGCTATTTTCACTGGCTGGCTGTACCAGTCCCTGGATAAGGGAGAGGCAACAGAGAGCTATTCAAAAGCAGTTTAGCTCCCTGCTCCTGGGAAACATGAAAGCCCCATCTCCCGGCCCAACTTACTTGAACAGGAAACAAACAGGGGATGCCCCTTCTTGGATCTCATTCCTGGCTGGTCTGTCTGCTTGTAAGGTGCTCTGAGGAGTGCTGGGGCTCTGCACTTGACGTGCTCAATATGCCAGAGCTCAAACACTGGCCTCAGGCTCTGAGGCTTGACATGCAGAGGTGACACAGCCTAAAAGCTCTTCAAAAAATTCAGTGGTGGAAATACAGCCACAGTACAGAATATTTTCATTAAAAAACAAACAAAAAATACTGAATTTCAGATATCACAGTTGTCCTACTCATTTAACTCACCTCAATTTAAATTACTTTGTTTAGTACATGTGTTTAAAAATGTGTAAAAAAAAAAAATTCCCTACTTAAATAATTTCTCAAGAGCTTGGCATAAGTGTCTCCATTGATAAGCTTGTGCTTTCAGTTTGCTCCAGGCTTGGTACCCATTGCCCATGTCCTCCTCCAAATGTCCCCTTATTGCCCAACTCTGCCCATGAAGAGAGATTTCTCTGGAAGACATGGCTACATCTGCACAACATCGCATTTTGTTGCAAGAACAGATGGATTTAATCTTGCTTTGTGCATCGCTTTTAACACAGGTTTGTACAGTTAAATCGTGCTGATAGACCAAGAACGTAGCACATGCACGGGCGGGCTGAAATGCACTGTTTTGGGAGAACTGAGGGATGGAAAGGAAACTGCATCAACCTTGCACTCCTTCTAGTACTTGTCTTCCCTGGTTTTGTCTGAGGCTTACAGTTCTTTTCACAGGCTAACATATCCTCCTAATGCTGTAGTATCCCAGAAGTCATTTCATTAACAGAAAAAGCATCAGCATGATATGAATGAGTAAAGATTAGTAACGTTGATAGAAGTGGTGAAAGGACAGCATTCTACTTTTTCATTAGACTAGAAATTTATTAAATTATCCTGCTAACTGAATTTAATACATTCTTATAATCTTTCCTTAATTCTTATTGCATATTCAATTTTTCCAATACATTTGTAACTTTCCTGGAAGAAATCCAACTATTTCATTCAGTTCTGATTTATTTTACTTCTGCAGCTCTGTCACATGAACAACAATTTTCTCTGGGGCAAGTATTTTCAGCTAAATGGTAGGAGCATGCTTTCTGTAAATTTGGCTTCCCAAATGGAAACAGCCCCTGTTTATTAAATACATTACAATTAAGTTGGATATCAGTTTTATTTTTATAAGGTATATTCTAACCTTGTTAGCACCTAAATACCAAAGATGAGTTTTAACTCACTTCCCATTCATATTTTGGAAGCCAGGAATCTAAACTCCAGCACCAAAATGACCAAATTCTTGACAACTCCAGGCCAAAGGCAGAGCAGGGAGAGGCTCAACAGATTAAAGAAAAAACAGCAACAACACCACCACAAGCAAACAAACAAAAACCAAACAGAAAAAACACAATGAGGAAACTATGTCATCTCCCAGTAGTTGGCTGCCTCAGCTTAGTGGAGTCTGTTAATCTTTTGATGGTTCTAGAAAGGTTATTTTCAAAATGCATGAAAAAACACAACATTATGCAAGAAACAATCAGAAAAAATTAAGTAAAAACTTCAACTTCTGCCAGCACCTGGGTTAGTTTAAATAAGTAGTAACTTAATTGCAATTATATTTGTAATATTACCTGAAAAGCTTTTTTAGTAATTCCACCAGAAGGTTGTGTTCATAACACTGGTTTAATGGGAACCCTTGAGCCCAACCAGATTTATAGTAAAAAGCAAACAAACAAGCCTCATGAACCCTCTGGGGAGTTTTTCAAAGTAAAATGCATTTATAGTACTGATGCAGATAAGCATCATTCCCAAAAGCTAGTTCTTTTTACAGTAAATGAGTCTTTTGTTCTCTGCAGCTGAATTCAAATGTTTTATATTTCCAAGTGAAATTTGGATTCATCTGTCTGCTTTGGTGAGTTGGCATCTTATAGCTATGTTTTAATTAAATAATTGCACTAGATAATATGTAGTGCACAGAGTGCTGTATGAGTAAAGTATGAATGAATTATTGTCTGACAATACCTAGAGCAATATTTTAATGGCCTGAGGGAAAGGGAAAAATCAGAAGCTAATATCAGAAACAGACCAAACAAAAATCAGGAAGCCCAAAATAAAATTATGAACAAAATTCTAAGAGATTTACTAGCACTCCTATTAATAACATCTTTCAGTATTTCTCACAAAAGAATATGCAGCAAAACAAGAGGGGTAAAGATGAACTGTCACATGTTTTCCACTCGTGATGAAATGTTACTTACATTGTTTTGTACTTGTGTTCAAACTGATACGGGCATTCTTGATTGTGGAGTAGAAAGGGGTCAAGTATTTAAAGTATTTTTTAACTCCTTTTTACATGGTGAGCTCCTCAGTATTTAAAACAAACAAAACCCCACAAAACAATCACAAAAAACCCAAATCCACAAAACCAAACACCAACAGATAACAAACCAAAACATATGCTTCTACTCAAAGCATACCAGACATGGAGATCCTGTTATAAGCACAATGTTGAATTTTGTTCTGCTGAGGTGATAGTCTCACTGCTCCAGCTCAGAGCTCATCTGTTTTCAGATGTGTACCACCAACAGAGAGCTAATATCATAACAAAAATAACAACTTGAATAATGAAATAAAGAGCATTTTTTTTTCTTAAAACTCTTAGTTTAATGAATTCACTCTGATGATTTACATTCTTTATGGCACAGTCCTACACCAGACTACTTATCACTCTATCCAAATATGAGAATTAGATCCTAAGACGCTTGATATCAATATATCAAACAAAACTTTAGGCAACATCCTACATTAGGTGCATAGAGACAGCCAAAAATTATGTCCTGTTGACTTTACAGTCACTAACCACCAGCTTAGTCACCATGCCAGCTCACAATTACACTTTCATGTATAAATAACATGTACTTAATAAAATTTTTAAAAGGTAGGAAATAATAGCACAGGAGGTTTTTGGTTGAGTGGGTTTTCTTGCTATTAGCTTTTACACTGAGGCTGAAAATGCATTTAAGTTTACAACCGTGCTGGGCTGTGGGAATGCACACAGTTACTTAAGGTGTCAGCTGGCAGAGGGTAGCTTGGGAAACCATTTAAGAGTCACGTTCTGCCACACATCCATGCAAGTGCCTGAATAATCAAAGCAAACTGTAGGGTAACCATGCTACGAATGACAATGTCCAAACATGCTAACTCACAAAAAATAAAGACAATACATAATGAAAAAGAAAAAAAAAATTGAAACCTGCACACAGTTTACATGTCTGTAATTATTGCAGAAGTCATCAGTTTGTTTACATATCTTGTACTTAGGCATCTGCAGCTCTGTAGTGAAGACACGGCTGCAGGAAGATGTTTAGCCCGTGAAGTCAGGAGCTGCCATCCATTCTGACACATTAGTTCTTGCACTCCTCCTATCTGAAAACATCTCTTAGTTCGCAGTGCTGCAAGGGAATCTCAAATCTCTCCTTTTACCGGTCAGATAGTAGATAAAACCACAAGAACTTAATAAAATGTGGGTTACATCTAGATGCAGCAGAAATATACATTTCTCTGCCTTGAAAAATCACAGGAAGGGCAGCTGAGAAGTTTATTTGACATCACTCAGAGCATCTGACCCTTTTGCAAACTAACTTTAAGCTTTTTATCTCCTGGAAGCCTACTGTAATTATCCAAAGAAACACCTCACCAGCTTTCTGCATTTCTCCAATGTCTGTAAGAAGTTTCCAACCTCATCTTCTCTATTTCCTCACATCCATACAGCCTATCTCCTCCATGTAGCACTGGCTCCTAGAGGCCCTCTCTCCTTGGCTTCTTGGCCTTTGTCTCGCTCAAGGGCAGCAGAGTGCAGAAGGCTCAGTGTGGGGGGATCAGCTTCCAAGGCCATACCTACCTTTTCTGTTCTCTTTGAAAGATGTACCAATTTTTTTGCTGAGACTAATCTATAAACTTATCTTTAGTCTTTTCACTGTGAAACCATGGAAAGTGACAATAATCATAAGAAAACGCTTTACTGATTTATCACTGATGTATCCTGAGGTATCTGATTAGCTTACTTCAAAACATGAAATGCACTGAAGTGCAAGAAATGAACCTATTATCTGAAAAAATAGCACCCTCAAGTAGAAATACCTGAGTTGGTATCTGAAAAATACCAGTTCTTAGTAAAAGTACAATTTTAGAAAAATCAAACAGCTTTTGCCATCCAGGGAAGACACCGAGTTCTAAGAGGACCTACTCTAAATCTCGAAGCCTTTTACAAGATTTGGCAAGATCAAGGGCAGAGGTTCTGCCTGCGTTACTCAAAGTTCAACAAAGAGTAGCATATATGTCTTATGATAAGCAGTGGTAGTGAAGCTTCAGTTAAAAATAAACCAAAATTAAAAATCAACCACCTTCAATTGCCTGTCATCAGAAACAATTTGCCCAAACAGGGAACTTCAGCTGTACAGAGATGATGATACTGAGGTTTTCTCACTCCTCCTAAACATTCAAAGGCAGCTTTGCTCTGCAGACACAGAAAACTAATGTCTGATATCTGCTGAGCAGGTCCTACCTTTTTGTCACAGGATCTCAGAGCTATTGAATGGAAATATATAACAGGAACAGAAGTCTTCACCCAATGCAATTAATAACTCATACCTTGAATAAATCCCTTTCCCAAGCACCAGAGGAAACTAAACAGAACAGTGATGGTTTTACTTCTCTACCTCTTCTCCAAATTGTGTACTCCAAAACACATTAGGACATCACAGTAACTCGATCAAAAATTTAGAAACTCAGTCCTCCTCTCTTCCCTTGTTTATTTGGTGACTGTATTTTGGGATAACGAATGTCTAAGATATTTCTGGGTTTGATTTCAATCCAATTCCACACATTTATAATTATCTTCATTTGTCATACACAGACAGCTTCCATTACATAAACTCAAGTTCAGGGAAAGAACAGAGACACAAATAAATGAAATGGTGGCCCAAATCCAGATCACTGAACCCACAGACTCTTCAGTTTCAGAGTATAATTCAGGTTTCATCTAATCAGTTAGCATACTGAAAATCTAAATTCAAACATCACTGCACAGAAGCATAGAAATATTTTTGGGGACTGAAATAAACTTTCCAAGAACAGAAACTGTTGCATTTTGGTCTTCTAGGTTTTTTGATCTGCCATGTGGATTTTCAGCATATATTGCACTAGGAAACAACAAAATCACAAGAGATTTAACATCTTGCTTCTTTACCTCTAGGATAGTATTTGGGTTTTTAAAGGGGCCCTCAAGGTAATCTACCCTCCCCATCTGTCTTGTACGGTGGGGTTTGGCAGTTTCATAGGGCTTGTACAGCACAGCTTCAAATTTAAGTTTTTAGTCTTGACAGCTGAAGTTAGGATCCCATTCTCCAACGTGCACATCCTACAAAGATTCACAGGTCATTCAAAGCTCATTTGCCTTGTTTGGGGCCTGTAATAAGGTACTACCCATCCCCACATTAAATGGTTTAAATGCAGAAAGGCCACATTATTATAAGCTCTAATTTCTAAGTATTTCTTAATAAATCTTTTCATACTTTTCCTTAAAAAAAAAGCAGAAATGCACACTAGTTCAATAGCACACATATTGAAATATGACCAGTCATTTCAATGGGCTATGTTTTACATAATGTACAGTGAAGCAGGTGATTTGGGGTTTGAAATACTAAAATTTAGGTGTGTATTTTTAGGCATAAAATTTAGTTGTAAAGTTACAATGTGAACACCTGTCCCTGGGAGATCAGAGGGAAATTTGACTAGATATGTAAAGTTTGGAGCCATTTTGAGTATAATATGCAGCAGTTCATATTGAATGGGGTTTTTTATCTGCAATGTTTTGTGACAGACATTCTTCTCTGGGCTTGTTTTTACATAGCAGGAAATAGTCCATAAGGACTTCATGTTGTGCTTTTCCTATTCTAACCCTATTTATCCTTCACTGTCTTTGCAATCACAACTTTACCCTGATTCCTATGTAAGACCAGAAGTCTGGAGTACTATGAAGAGGGATCAAAATGCACAAAGAGCAAAGGCCACTGGGAAATACACAAGAACACTGATGTATGAACACACACACAAAAATATAGTGATGACAGGCACCTGAGCAGGCATTCCAATATAGCTGTTTTGTTCTAAATCAAGACCATTTATTCTTAGTCACTATCACTTTCTGGTCCAAAACCCAGTCCCCAATTCATACAGAAAACACTACATACTGGCTTCAGTATTCCTAAACAGAAAAAGAAAGCAGCAGGAGAAAGTGAGTGACAAATTTGTCTTCACCTCCCACTTGTGTTACTCTCTTCGTTCCTTCCACTCACAGAAGGAGGCTGTGCAGCCATCAGTTTGTGGCAAAAAGCAGGTGTGCCAGATGAACAGAGCACCGCCAAGACTTGAGCTGCCTAAACAGTGACATCTCTAGTTAAAGCAAGAGACTTGAGATGACAGGTCAATCACTGAATTTTAAAAGGAAGATTTTACGGAAATGATTAACAAGAAAATATTCATTACTTTGAGCCATTTTAATTACTTGCTTAAATCTATTATCAATTCACTTAAAATGAAAGGGAAAAAGGGACTAACTGGTCAAACAAAAAAATTTGGTAACAAGAACAGTTCTCTTGTGGCACCTTGCACACTGAAAAAGTATCAGAGAACCAGCTTTCTTTTTCTTTCGATTGCTCATTTCCCACAAGTGTCCATTCCTACATCCCTGTCACAAAGGGAAAATCCTGATGTCTTAAACCCCTGCAACCCATCTTAATCCTGTTTCTTTCCCCTGAGACCAGTAAACCTTGGACCTAAAGTCAAGCTCAATGAAAACTGCTGCCATTTTGGAAACTGAGGCACCTTCGTACAGCTTTAATATTGCATTCCCAAATTCCTTGCCCACACACCACTAGAAAGCAACTGTATATCTGGTTGCTGGCAGCCACATCACACAGCAGTTTTCTGCCTGATTCTGCACTGAGCAAAGAGCTTGAGCCCTGATGCACTAGACTGAGTAATGCCCCAAGACTACAGAAAACAAAAAAGCCAAAGTTGAAGGTAAATCTGAAACTTCAATTTAAAGAGCTGTGGTGATGTTGCATTCAATACACGAACAAACAGATCGGATTGTCTCAGCAGCTGAGGGCAAAATGTAATGATGAGTAAACTGAGGTAAAACCCATTAGAAACAACAAAAAGTACAGCCTAATTTCAAGTTAAAAAAAACCTACCAGAGTTGGTCTATCTGTAGGTAACTCTGGACTGCCCGAAGGCAAGTCATCAATTACATCAAAGCCATCTCTTGGCCTAGCACCATCCCAAGGTCCCAACATTTCTAAAACTGGACTGATAGCTTAGCTCATGAGCACACAAACCTAGCACAAGGCAAAGGTTTCAAACATGCCATGAGACTTGAGATGGGCCCTGGAGTTCTGATGGAGAACCAAGATCCTTGGACACTCTGCTGACTGAACACATGAAATATCACACCAGCGCTGTGAGGACATATAGTTAACATACAGAGGAGACTGGGTCAGCCATAGATTGTGTATGGCTAGGTCAGTCATTCATAGCACAGTGTGCAAAGCTGCACAGAGATATTTACAGGTTACTGGGTCATCTATAATTCATGCCTGGGAAAGCAAATCATCCACAGCATGTTGTATGCCAAGGCATGTTGAAATCTGTCATTTCAGTAGTCCTAGCAAACTACATCCGCACACTGACAGGACCTATGGCTGGCTGCTACTTCCATCTGTCAATTATATCACCTTCAAAAATATTAAAATGCAGAGTGTTTCAGAGATTATGTAAACCAATGTTAAGATAACACATTTCCTATTAGTCATATATCATGAAAATATAAAAATGAACCTCAAATAACCACATTTGTAAGAAGAGAAATTAGCATTCTCCTTAATGAAAATTTCTTGCTCTTTTCTACCTGTTTTAAGAATAGTCCAAAGTCTTCTTCACCTACATCAAAAGCAGTATTTTATAGAGATCTTAGGAATGTTATAGACTTCCTTGCTTATTTTATTAAGTGGTTTCTCAATAATCTAGTAGCAGTAATTAACTTTCAATAAGATCATCAAACCAAGTTCTCTTTAACAAGGCTTGGAAAGAAAAACTGTAGGCGTTAAAATTTATCAATCCAGCTTCATCCAAATTTGTTTCTAAATGAAAATTGAAAATTTGAAAGAAGATATATAAAGAAGTCCCAAGCTCCCATGAAAATAGACCCTGTTTAATTTCATCCCTTTTCTGGCATCTTCAAATCTATAGCTTAAAATCTACCCAAAGAAATTTTTGCTAAGGAACTAATCCTGGTAACAAACAAATAGTGCCTCATAACCAGCAGTAGTGATAAGAAAAGCAGCAAAATACTGAGAAATCACTAGACAGTAGTGAACTTCAGAAGTAACAGTGACTACTTGGAGGTATTAACTTGAGAATTTATAATATAATATCCGCACCATAAACCTGGCAGTGTCTTAAATTAATGATGACAAGTATCTATAAGAGAATGCATTGCCATTTATTCTTCATAGAAAAGGTTAATATTTTACAGGAAAACATTAGCAGACTTGACCGGAGTTTTTGTCTCTATTAATACAAAGTTTAAACCATCTCTATTATAATCACAGAGCAAGCAAAACTTCTTTTTTTCCCAAAAAAAAACCTTTTAAGTGCCCTTGCATGTTATTACCAAGCACAGCTTCCCATAGCCAAAACCTTCACTGCAAAGTGTTGTTTCAATGCGTGGTCCATAAGTCCATCACTAACCATTCTGCTGTAGAATAAAAATCATCGCAGCAACTTCAGTCATATAAAAATGGACTTATGTATCAAGAAAAAACCCTAACTGCATTTTCTCTCAGTATCTTCTCTGATACTTGATCAATTAAATCTTTGAGACAGGATAGGTTTGCTTATTTGTATAAATAAGTAGTGTGTGGCACCAGACAGAACTGCATCCAGATTTATTAAGGAAACTTCCAACGGTAAAGACAGTTTTGTTTACCATTTTTTCACTACATTACTATCAATTTCAATCACCTTAAAGAAAGTCTGTTTAAGCATAACAAAATTAACTTTTTGATTTTAGAGAATTAAAGGAAATTTCTGGGAATAACATTTCTTAAAAAAGAAATGTTTTTGCTCAAGCAAAGCACAACTAATTTCAATTAATTTTTTGTATTTTTTACAATACTGACATGCTGCTAAATAACAAGTTGGCAGAAGAAGTAAACCATTTAAAAGACAAATCTGATTTACAAGTAGGAAACTGTTTCTTGTTCAATCGTCATCAGAATTACCTAAACTGCAAGTCTCTGTTTCTGTGTGAAATGTTACGGAGGAACAAATAACACAATGAATATTCATTCAAAACTATGATATCCACATTCCTTTTGTTTGCTTTTTACAAACAAAAAGGATATCAAGCACCCCTAGAGTACAGTACATGAAAACGGACTCCCGCTTTCTGTGTATGAATTCCTAGGGAAGGTGTCATTTTCCAAAAGTCTGTATATGCACTGCTCTTCCCTGCAGGAGATTTGAGACAATCTTTTTCATTGCATGAGGCAAGAACAGTACAGAACCTCGAGTGTCACAGATAATAGTTAAAATTTGAAGACCATCTTATCTGTGAAATTCTGCTTTTGACAATTGCCTGTTCAACAAATTCAATCAGCTGAGGACAATACAAGCTGTTTGTACACAGATCTAGCAAGACAAGATAAAAGAGTATCTTTTTCTGCAAGTTGTATTATTTTCTAAAATGAAAGGGGAGAATACCCAGCTGCAATCTTAATCCTTGAGAGAGGTGAGTGAGATAATAGCTGAGTTTTGCAAGACACAAAAAATAGGACAGTGACTCTTATGATTTATAACAATTCCTCTGTATACAGCGAGCTCAACACAAAGGAGGGTGTGGTAAAAACTCCCTAATCCCCTTGATTTGTTCATCAGCATTTCTTATCGTTAGAAGCACCTTTGACTTTTATTGCTTTTGTTTCTCCGAGAAGAAACAGTTTGGCAAGTTGAGTTAAAGCAGGGGCTGTGGCTGTGGAGCTGAGATCCTAATACAAAGCTCTGATAAAAGCTTGGATGGTCAGCATCACTGCAGGATACTGGGCTGCAGTCCTCCCCGTGCTGACAGGACACTGCTGGCTCCAGACTTCAACTGGTTCTCCACAGCCCTGCTCTGCCAAGCCAAAAAGCACGACTGGACCACAGACTGTGATCTCCAGAACCATACTGCATAATGCAAATCTGAGAAGTAAAAGAAAAAAGTGCCCCAAAAGTGAGTTAATTGTTTATCTAAAAACCCAGAGATATTAGAAGACTAATTTTAAATTATTTCAGAGGTAAAATGGGAAGGAAAACTGTTTATGGTTGGAAACCAGCAAACAGAAATTCTAGAAAAGAAAGACCCAAGTCCTTTCTCTGGTTGCTTCCTGACCAAAGTTAGGCTTAGGCTAGCATCTGAATAGCTTGGGAGAAATACAATCAATTTTATCCCCTTTTGTTCCTGATGGTTTGTGGATGACCAGAGGAGCCAAAGCATTCCTTACAGCAGCAGTCATTGGGGGCAACTCTCCCATATAAGGACCCAATCCAGAGACTATGCAGAGACCATACTGACGCACAGCTGTACATCATGATTTCTGAATCCACTATTTTTGCTTCTTCCTTGTTTTAAGACAACAGAAATGCTAATTTAGGTTAACAACCCAGATATGCTAGAAAAAAGTCTTGATAGGCCAAAATCTATCAGATGCATAATTTTATGCAAATAACATGATAAAACTGTGATTACATTTATCCATTTCCTTTCAACTTCTTTAGCTTTTTAAAACATCAGCCTTTACTAACTTCTTGAAACAGGTGTCACCTAACCACATTTAATTTCCAGTATCTCTCCAAGTTGCTTGCAGCCACAAACCATTTTAGTGGAAAACACCAACAGATATGTTTGAGTCTTTACCAAATGTGCTGATGAAATGTGTGCAAGTACAAGCACACACAGTGTAAGGTAAAAAAACCTGTCCTGGAGCATCCTTAGCACAGGATGTCTAATGAACAAGAGAAGTATTCCACGCTCCAGAGATGCCTTTTCCATGTTCCAGCAATATACTGCTGATAACTGAGAACACACAGCCCTGACTCTAGGGTGGCAGAGGGACTGCCTCTTCCTCCCTCAGGAGATTTTCACTTAACACGTTGTCAGCCATCTAAATCCAAAAGGCTTGGAACTGTGAACGGGGAGATTTAATTCTATGTTATGGAGTAAAGCCAAGCACACAGCTAAGGACAGTCCAACCACCCACTAAACACGTCAGCCTGCTGCTCCTGGCGTGTGCCACAGACACCATGGCAGCCCTCAGCAACAGGATGGATGCTCATGGTTTCAAAAACAAACCTAAAAAATACAAACCACTGCCTCATCTGGATCAGCCACACCCCAGGCTGCTCCTTTTCTGAGGGGTTTTTGCACACCCTGGCCACATAACACTAACATGAGACATTTTAAAATGGAAGAACACACTTCACTTCTAAATGCGTAAGGTAAAAAACCCTTAAGTTTTAGGCCTTTGCTTGGGCTATGAAAGATGAAGAAGTACACTACAGATTATTTGGAGGTAGTGTTTTGAACACCCCTGAGCAAGTCTGGCCAATTCCACCTTTCCTTTCCCCCAGGTTTAGACTTGTCTGCTGTATGCACATGAAAATATTTAGGAGGGATGCTTTCGACATCTGACAGAGGACACATCAGTATGTGCTGGACACTTTTTCCCTGGCAACATTCCTTTTCTCTTAGCAAGAAAAAGAAGAGCAAAGCTTTTTCAGAGAGGAAAGAGTACAGACATGAAAAGTGAAAACAGCACTGCCCAGTGTCAGTAGATCCTTTATTCTGGATGATAAAAAAAATAGATCTTAACAGCAAACACAAGTTTTATAGTACAGCTCCAAGAGCGATGGCTGCTTCAGATCTCTACAGCACTGGCCATGTAGGAACCCCTAGCTGAGTTGGTTTGTGGACATCAACACAAAAAGAATGTTAAAAATAAATTTACAGCTAACCATTTAATTAGTGCATTTTATCCGCGGCTCTAATGAGCCTTTGATTTCAGGAATGGTTGCATGTGTCATAAATACTTATCCTGGGCATTTGAAATGTCCATGGGGAAAAAGAAGAAAGTTGTTATTTTTCCTGTTTCTCTGATCCCTAAAGTTCTAATACTGTATCTGTGTGACAGCTCTGAAAAAATCATTTTCTGGGTCCAAGCGCAACAATTCAAACATACACTCTGCTAGTTTTAGAATTACTTTTCAAATAAAACCTTAACATAAATTAGAAAGAAAACTGGAACCATGTTTCCCCCAGTTTTCCTCCCCAGTCTCAGACAAGACATCCATCCCTCATTACATCTTGCTTCATCTTGTAGCACTCTCTAGCCAGGACTAATCTTCTTGCACTCAGGGTGCAATTTTTTTCTTCGCTGGATTCCTGGGATGTTCATGCCAGCAGAACAACACTATCCTTTCCTGTTCCATATGTATGGTCACAGTTAAGCGTCTCAGGCACCCAGATTTTGGGTTGAGCTTCTTTTGTTGATTTTAATTTGTGTACTAATTAAATGTGCTCCTGCAGTGTTATGGACCACGGCAGCTTTATTTAGGTGATTTGCAAGGGGGACCTCAGGATCTGTCAGCAGGCTCATTTATCCAGCAGTCCTTCAGCCCTGTCCTGGAGATCATTAGAGAAACCTGCTAAAATCCTAAAATGCTGTGCAGCCTTTCAAAAGAGCACAAGAGGGTTCAGGAGCTGCCCAAGACATGCAGGTGATGGGGAGTGGGGCAGAGCAAAACATCCTTCTCCCAAGCATGCCGTGATAGGACAAGGGGGATCTGCTTTAAATTGAGGGAGGGTATGTTTAGATTAGATATTAGGAAGAAATTCTTGACTGTGAGGGTGGTAAGGGCCTGGAACAGGTCATCCACAGAAGTTGTGGATACCCCATCCCTGGAAGCGTTCAAGGAAAGGTTGGATGGTGCTCTGAGCAACCTCATCTAGTAGATGCCCATGGGAAGTTGGAAGGAGATGATGTTTAAGGGTCTCTTAAAACCCACACCCTTTTATGATTATAAGAGAAGTCAAGCCTTTTTAAGCCTAGCCCCTTTAAAACTAATGCCTAGGCAGTAAGGCTGCTTCTGTGTTTCTCTCCCAAGACATTTCTAACTTCATTGCTAAATTTTATTCCAACAGATAAAATAACTTTTACCAGTAGTAAAACATTATATTCCTACCGCTTTTTACCCAGTAGGTACCTAAGAAGTGAAAAGAGATTTCACAGACTAAAGCAGAAGATCAACTTCTCCATGGTACCAGAAATATTTTCTGAAAGTCAGACGAAAATATTTCAGTCAAAAAATGCCTTCTCAGACAACAGAAAAATCTACCCACAAGATATAAGTACATGGGAAATCAAGACACACCACACTAGGAATGAGGTTTTTGAAGATAACTTTTACTACGCAGATGCATCACAAATACTTTGGAAAACCGAAATACAATAGCATTTTGATTAAGTTTGTTAATTTTAATTAGCATTTTGGTTAACATTAAGTGCCAGAACAAAATCTAGAAAAACACAGAGATATAAACACTGGTCAATATCAAAGGCAAAGGATCGCTAAGATGAGGAGAAAAGAAAAAAAAAATCATTTTAAATCTCTCTGAAACTCTTCTTTTCACCTGGAATGAAGTGGCTGGCACTGCAAAGTGCTGTCCCTAGGATTTTTACTTCTGAGGGAGTAAATGGAACTACCAGCTAAAAATTACGTGTCACTCCATTACTCAAGCCTTGGAATAGATACAAAAATGTGGACTCACACATCAAAATTTTTAGCAAGACTCTGTTTTTACAACTTTACTTTCCTACCTATTCTGTGGATGTAATCTGAACAGCTAGATCCCTTCGTCAGCCAAAATTGGCAGGAATACCTTAAAGCACATTGTGCTTCATCCAACTGGAATCCGATTTTAGATTTACCATTATCATTTATATTTTCCAGACTTGTATTTTCCCTTATGTGTCCCAGCTGCACAGCAAGTAAGGGAAACACCTGCATAGTAAACAAGAGGGAGTTAGAGGACAAGGATGAGCTCCACTGCCCTCTCCAGAAAAGCCAGCAGCAGATGACAAGCCGACAATACACAGGGGTTAGCTGTCAGAAGAAAACAAGAGAGAGGAGAGAGACTTTGTTTCTTGAACTGCAGATTTCTACAAGTGTTAACGTGGTTTTAAAGAAACTTTTCTTATTTGTATGTGGCAGAGATTTAGGAGGCAGAGATTTCAAACTGTTGCATGTCAAGTCAGATGAACTTAGGTAACGCCACCCGTGGAAACACCAGGACATTCTGACCTGAAAGACATCACTGCTTACACTTAGGCACCTTTTTTACTTATCATATAGGGATTTCATTTAGGGATTTCACCGACTCCCTTTAGTACTTTAATATTGGCTCAGGATCTGCTTTTAAACAGGGGTTATGGACCATTGGCATTGGGCTGCAAATCACATCAACGTTTGTCTTACGTGTTAAGGGCTTTTATCTTTTCTCATGCAAGATCAAGTGAAAGGGACAGAAAAAGCAATTCAGAAGATATGCAAGTAGAAATATGAACAAATACAAATTTGCATCTTAATAACTTTGAGATACTGAGCTCAGCATAACTGTTTGCATTATTTCCTCTGTACAACTCCTTGATTTATGCCCCTTACCCACTTGTTTAAAATCCATTATCAGATACAGAAAGGTAACTGGGGAAATATTTTCTGAGGACTTAGATTTAACAGTTCTTATAAGATGTTTCACAAGTTTTTATGCATCAATAATGCGTCCGGGCCAAAAGATAAAACAGATAAGGGCTTTCTGTATGATATGATGACAAAAAACCCTATACAAACAAACAAACCAACCAACCAAAACCCCAAACTTCTTGTGATGAGAGAATTGGATGTATGGATAGGGACACAGTCACCTTTATAGAGAATATATACAGCATGTATTATCTCTACAAACAGACATGCGTATGTGCTGTCCGTGTCAGGGCTCTCTATCAAAAACAAAGGGAGAAAATTAGGAAACATTTAGAAGTGCAACAGAAATGAAAAGACAAAAGACAACCTGCTTAAGAAGGGAGCAGAAGCAAGTTATAGAAAGACACCTTGACTAAAGTGGGTGAATTCATATACTCTGAATATAAATGTGCAAACAGTGTTATTCAGAGTGGGAAGATAAATTGTGGGAAGATAAGGAACTAACTATGCCTTCAATTTCCCCACTTTTTTCTTAAAGTTTTGAAATAAAAACGTTTTCACATGCTTGTTTCCACCCACAACAAGATGCTTTTTGCTAAGTTATATTACACCTTTTTCACACTAAAAGAGAATGCAGAATACAGCTCAGTACAAGAAACAGAAGTTTATGATCAAATAAATTTAAAGAGCTATCCCTAACCTTCAAAAATTTCAAAAATACTCTTTTTACCTTATTGAAGCACTACAAAGGGATCCATAAAGCAGATCTTATCTGTTTTCATTCTGCTGTTTCTCATCAAATCTGTTTGCTTTATCAGATCAGCAAACCGCAGGACATTTTCTATCTTATCTCTCATGATAAAGATTACAGACATGGCATGAATTAATGTCAGCCTAAAAATTGCCCAACTTCTACTTAAGGAATATCACAGTTCTGAAAGTGAGCTTTTTTTCTTTTTATTCATTAATTTTTTGGCACTAAGTAAAATAATTAATCTACCTTTTATTTAGAAGCATGCAGTTATATATCTTTCCATATAGGACATTTTCTAAGAAAGGTCTTGGTCAATAAGAAAAAAATAATCTTTAGAAAATACTCTAAGTAATCATCTGCTTAATGTAGAAATCCATAATTTATTACTTCAAAGTTACATTTTGAAAGTTTCAATCAAGAGAATGGACTTTTACATCAATGAGTTTCCATGAATTTTACAAGTTTATATCTTTTTTTTCTAGTTTATAACTGGACAAACCCCATTCCTAATATATTTAAATATTTAAACCAACCTTCAAATATAAATAACTTGAAACCATGATGGGTTTTTTTAGCCTGCAGAGAATCTTCGTAATTCTTCAGCTGCCTTAGAGGATTAAGAACAAAATCAAAACAGAATCAAGCTCTTTCTCTTTATGAAACATAATGGGATAATTTAACCTATCATGAAAATGGAAGGTGGCTATCAAATGAAAAACACAACCTACACTGTATTTTCATATGCAATAAAAAGCAGGATTTTGTAATGCTTGCCAAAGCAGCATCTGGTAAACTAATGACAAAACTGATAAGCCTTTTATGTCCAACAGTGGGAAGTAGGAACCAAAACCAAGAAACAACATCCAAAAAGCTTAAATAAAAAAAAAATAAAAAAAGGAAAATCAGTGTTTATAATTGCAGCAATCCTTTGAAATTTTATCAGGTGTTTTCTTAAGGGCATTTTCATGGTATTTCAAATTAAGTGATGATGTATTTCATCTGTGTGTGATGTTTATAAAAATGTGGAATAAAAGACAAAGGGAGGTGATTTTTGTACGCAAATGACTCACTGATATAATAAATTTGCCCATTAATCAATATCTTTGCAGTGCCCCCATCTGGTGGCCAGGTGAAAGAGAGATTTTGCTCACCCAGGTGAGAGATACAGAGGGGGCAGTATACATATATCTGTACAGAAGTGCCCTTATTCCCTATTTTTCTATCTGAAAGCCTTTTTAACGGATGATTAAGCAAAGAGGTTTTTACAACTCAGTCTACCTGCGAACCACTCAGTTCCTTCCCAAAACACTCACTCACTCCTATCTGCCACAGGTTTCAAGAAAAAATGGAAAATGTCTTATAGGATAACTGCCCAGTATGGTCAGAGGGAGACAGCTTTCTTAGGAAACGGGATTGACTTGGGCCAAAAAGGGTTTCATCTTCCCAGTACCAGCAGAGTAAACCCTCCTGTGGGGTGGCTGCCCTGTTCTTTCATGGCTTGAAACATGACCAGGCAGAGACCAGTGTGATCTGAATACCAGAGATCTGACAGACAAAAGCCTGCCCCTCTCACTGGAAATAAAACATAATCCAGGGTGGGGAAACTTGATTTTTGAGGCTGGGCAGACTATGTCTCAGGTCTCCAGCTGAAGTGAAGTAAAGTTCCTGACAGCCAGCTAGTGACTGAAAAGTTTCAGTAGAAGGATGATCACCAGTTTTATTCAATCGGTTAAGTAAGCAAGGTCTGTGTGATCTTTCCTTGTGAATCTGAGTCCTCAGGGAAACAAAACCAACATAACAATCCCAAAGTCTTTGAAAAGTACATTTGTTTCTACTCATTTCAAGGGGATTAATTTTAAAGCTTTTCTAAAAGACAGGTAATTTTATGATCACATATCAGCCAGCTCTAAAAAAGCTAAGGAACAATATAACACTTATTACTGAAAATATACAATTGCATCAGCATCAACAATTCCTAAATTTCCAGTATTGTATATTTAACTCAAAAGACTTTCAATTTCCCAGTTCCCTTGACGTCCCATAACTTCTTTTTTGACTAACTCCTTTTGATGTTAGCTCAAACACTCAAAACCAAGGTTTATTTACATTTGACCATTCAAATACGTAGCCTAGATAAGTGGCAACATTTCCGAAAGGGAAGGAACTCTTGCAGAATTGATTTTGCAATTGTTTCTGGTTCACAGGCTTTTTCAAGACTCATAAGGTTCTGAGACACATGGCATGAATAAAATGTCTTCCAACACTGCAGATAAACAGAGGCTCCAGGCAGTGTCTGACCATGGATTAGATGTTTATTATACTAAAATAAATAAAATTACCTACATTGCAAGGCTTCCAGCAAAAAGATGTTTTACATCTTGATGTAACCCACCTGTCAGACTGAAAAAATGAATGGAATTAAATCTGCTTTATTGCAGGAAACAAACATGAAAAGAAAAGGCGGTGAGAGGTTACAATCACTCAGTCTGTAACTGCTTACTGTGACTGGAAACTAAAACTGCAGCAAGGGAAAGGGACCTGGAAAGCAGAGGAGTACAGCTCTTTGAATTGGATAAACTAATCTCTGTATTGTTCTTAATTCTAAAGTAAATAAGAAATTTCAATAAGAAATTGAAACCATAGTAATAAAATACCAAGGAGGGATTAGTTATAGTTCATATAGTTATCATTGTATTAGTGATAATTATCTGTGTTTGTCTTCCATGACTTCAGCTGCCTTTTGAGATGTTCTGTTGTTAATTTGAAGTTATTTAAGTGCACATACCAAGGTCAAAGCTCTGCCTCCCATCTCTTATCCACATGAATTCTATGTAACATTCCAAAAAAAGAAAAAAGGTAAAACCACAGGTGTCAAACACTGACACTGATCTTCACAGCATATGCTTAGCTACTAATAGATTTTTAAGAACAAACATTTTCTCCTAGGGGTTTTGTTTCAGCCCTTTGTTCACAAAAAACCCCTATTTTATCCTCCGTAACATCGGTTTATAGGAGTCTGATGGTTTCCTGTAGTATGGTTATAGTAAGAATATTACATTTCTATTACTGTCTAGCATAAACAACCCTGAGTTTCACATTCGAGAAATAGTCCATCTCTAATTTGACATTTTGTACACTGGAAATATTAAAACAGATTCTCTGGTTTGTAGGAGAGAAAAAAAATTACTAACTCAATATATTTCTTCTACGGAAAGTAAAAAACAAACAAACAAACAAAAAAAAACCCAAAAACCCTATGAAGTAGTTTAGGAAAAGTCCCCAGACAACAGGAGTATGCAAAAGTAAAGTTATTTCAAGATTAGGATCTTTGCCTAACCTATGTAAATCCTTGCCTGAATCATAGTAAAAGCAGTAGTTAAAGTATAGAGAAAATCTAGTATTGATTTTTCAGGAGATAACTGACTTTGTAAAAAAAAATATATTATTTCTGACTCATCAGCTTTTTCCAGGGCTGACATAATTCTGATAAGAAATGAAATCATTTAGAAGAAAAAGTTTTAGTTCAATTTCCAATGGAGTTTCGTATTGTTTCGGGTTTTTTTTAAGAAAATTCATGTCTGTGGAAACTTTTAAGTCAGAAAAGAAAGTTGTCTTGGTTACTTACTTCTAAATACAACATTATGCCAACTGTTGCAATTGTACAAGGAAATCCAGCGAGTTTGTCTCCACAAAGGCAGAAGGAGTATCACAAAACCACATTGCCATGACTCAGAACCCGGTCCCAGTTACATCTCCTATCTGCCCATGCTGCAGACCAATGCTCTGCAGCACCTATTACTGCTAAGAAGTCCAAGGCAAATCTCCAGCTGCAATACAGGATGTTGGTGCTCCCGTGCTTCCTGGTGCAAATTGAAATCCAAGGAAGGAACATAGCATTAGAGAATAAATTGGGTTGAAAGGGATCTCTACAGAACATCCAATCCAGCCTTCTACTCAAAGAAGAGTCCACCACCACATTGGATTCAGCTGTTCAGGTCGATACACGATTACCCTGGATGGATATTCCACCAAGCTAGTGCTGAATCCTGGAGTTAATTCAAGCATCCATAACACAGTGCCTGGAAGCAACCAGGAAAACTCATGCATGAAGGGGAACCCAAGCAGGGAAGACATCTGATCATGGATGCCTCTGAGCCCAAGGGCCTCCCTGAACACGGATATTTGTACGTGCTTCAGAGGTGAAGGAAAGCCAGAACGTTTCATGTTTAGAATCTTACACAGTTTTCCACAAATCCTGACTCACTAGAAAACTCACAGCCAGTGGCACATAGTCCCTTCTGAACAGAGTAACATTTGCCCAGTAGACATTCAGAGAAATTAAAAATTGCATTTTAGTAAATGTGCATTTATATCTCTGCAGTGTCTCCTCAGCAGTAATGTTGACATTTGATGGCCAAGAATGCTTTATTTATTTAACAGAGGCATATAGAAATTACAAAATATCTTAGCCAATGAAGCCAAGGAAATGCAACAATTAGGCTAACTCTCCTTCCAAGTTCATAATGCTCAGCTAATATTGTCACACAAAAATAGAGAAGTAAAAACCACCTTACTGCAAGATTATAACTACAACAAGACATTGAAAGATTTTAAATTTAGAAAAATATGTCAGAGTCCTCATAACATACATGCAAGTTATAGACAATTCTTCTTTAGAAAAAAGAAGGGTAACATCAACAAGATTTACAACAGTATTCATGTTATTCACTCTAGTATTAGGCCATTTTTTGTACTACATAGTGATGAATTGAATCATATGGTATTGTTTCACTTTTGACCTCCAAATCTCTCCCCTTCCAGCTCTAAAATTAATCTTCCAATTTTCAAGTTTATGCAGTCATTCAGGCATTCTATGTGCTGACTCATACTCTTGCCAAGAAAGATGTAAGGTTTGCAAATACTCTGAAGTTAGCATTTCATTTTTCAGATCAGCATTCCTTTGCCCACCAGAAATAAGCAGTATGCATCCATACAGGCTGGCCCACAAGTCTTTAGGCAGCTTAAACATGAAAAAGCTTCATAATGCTGTTAATTTAAGACCCCATTCTGAGGCTGGCATATGAGCATATATTTACTGCAGTTACCTAACACTCATCCCTAAGCATGGACAATGGTCACTTTCTGGAATAGAAAAGCTGCCTTTGGCATCCATGAGTAGAGTTGAAAACTCAAGGCCACATATTTTTGGTTTTTACAGAACATTCTGCTTCATCTTCAAACACGCTCAAGCCCTAGCAAGTTTTCTGTTCTAAAATAAAACTTCTGCATTGCCATAGAGTTTTCTCACCCACTCACAGTAAACGGTTCAAGGCCAGACTCTTAGGAGCTTTGCTATTTTTCTTGCCCATAAATTGTGAAACTTGCAATGATGAATAACAATCTTCTTCCACACCTCTCTGCTGCGCAGGCTCCTTCATTGGGGCAAAACTTTCCAAGCAATTCTTAGAGTAAAAAATCACCCTGTGACTCTCTAATGTGACCAAAGAGCAGAAATTTGGACAGCGCTCCAAGTCAAATTGGGTTTGTTTTGTCTGTTTGAGATTTTTTTTCTTAATCCTTGTCGGCTGATTTCAGCACCATCAGAACTTTACCAAAACATGCTGACAGACTCATTCTCTGCTTAGGGACCTTTGCAAGCCTCCAGAGCAAGGTGTTTTATTGGCTGTATAAAAAATTCCTACTAAACACTGAGACAGTTGTTTCACCTCAACATATGAACAACTTTACTGACCTTGTATGAAGTTCTCATGTGTTGGTCAAAAAGGATTTTCCTTACCATCCTACTCATGATTATTTTGACCATGCCTTTCAAACAGGGTTATATAAGTAATGCAACCCCCTGAAAACCATAAAATAGAGGGTTTCCATCCCTTTTCAAAATTGTAGAGAAGTGGGAAAAGATTGGGAATGTGATAGTACAGCATATCAGAGACCAGTGCGGCAAAAGGTTATTCCCTTTGATATTCAACACCACACCATTTCAAAGGAGATTGACAAGTCAAGTTTAAAAAAATCCCCCAAGGAAAAGAACATCAGCCCAGATGACTGACAGAGCTGTTGCTTCAGACATGAGAAAAAAACCTGAAAGTCGGGGCTTCCAAGAGAAAGTTACTTTTACTTGTTTCACCAGCTGCTTGTTTCCATGTCTCCACCACAGCCTGGATGTAGTTATTTCTTTACATCCCTGTTGCCCTGTTAACTTCTAGTTTTACTGTCATTCATAACATCCAATGATGCTTGTCTAGTTAGTGTGTTACATTTTTAGCAGTCTTTTCCACAGACCTCGGGAATAAACCACATCAGTGGATATAATGAAGATAATTACACTCTTCACTTAAATTGTGATTACTGTGCTGCAAGAAACACCAATTTAAAGCACCATTACTCTTATTTCTTATGTACTTATCAAATGTTGCTGCTTGGCCTCACTTTCCAGACCACACATCAGTTCTCACTCCACATCACTACGTTTAATAAATTAATCAGATAGTACATTCATATACTTTGAGCCTTCAGTAGTAAACACAGTATTGCAAACAACATCCCAAACTGTTCAAAGATATTTTGCCTATTTTCAAAATGAAGCATCTCCAACTGTATTGTTTCCCTTTGCAAGAATGAGACCCAGCATCTTCCAGGAGGGCCATCATCTATGTTATATTAAAGACGTTGGAGAGTGCATTACTCCTGTATGTGTCTGTAGGACTTTTCCAGTTAGGATATCACCACCAGTAATATATCCCACAGTGTGGTGTACTACAAAAATACCACAAATCTGTCACCAAAATAGACTCCAGCATTTGACACTAAGCAAAATGTTCGACAGATCCTTTTGGACAGACACTGTTACTGCTTACTTCCTACTCATAAGCCAGCATGTGTCTATTAGCTCATTAGGGCATCATTAAAGCTTATCTATTTTCCTAAGCCTTTGGAACTACCTACTTTGAAACTTAAGACAGCTGCAATCACAGCTTAAAAAGATATATTTATTCTCAGACTTCTGCTCATCCCCAGACATAAGGCCTTTCCTAGTGTGTATACTATGGGATTTTTTTTCCTGTAGTTTCTTTATATATTTCTCTGCAGATAAAAGGGATTACAGCAAAACACAAATAATCCACTGACCATACGGAGCTCTAAGGTATTTTGGCCTGTATTTCCTGCCTCTGCATTATCTTACCAAGAAAGGCAGAGACAGCTTTAGCAAACCCTCGCACAAATTTACGGTGAAAGCAGATAAAAAGCAGTTATCTGAAGTAGGAGAGTGCCATACTACTTGCTGTGAGTTCTACGGTTACTTGACTCGCTGAGTTTTGGCTGAGCTGTCCCCAGTGGAGAGAGAAAGCATCAAATGATGGCAGGGGACATTGAGTATGAGACCATAAGGCAAAAGCCAGACTTGTCAATCAGATAATGTCTTCAATGTTTATACGTTTTCCAGTGAGAATTTCTGGTCTAAGATCAGGCATCTTTTGGGGCAGCTTCACTTAGTATGCTGTGTTTTAACATAATGCAGCTAGTAAACACATGGAAACACAAAAATTGTCCATGTTAGACAAACAGTCCATAAAACATGTTTTGTATCAACACAATCAAGAAAGATAACAGAGTATAAATATGACCTAATCCATTTCTACTCTGATGAAACAGCAGAACAACAGCACAACCACAACAGCAGAAAGAAACATATTTAGGACCAAATTTGATGGTAACTCCTTTGTCAGTATAAGTTTACCAAGAGTGTTTTAATATTTTGCCAGTATGAATATGTATCTGACATGCTTCTGAAGAAAAAAAAATCATTAAGTGGCACTCAACACTACATTCAAGTAGTCTAGGCTTTTGAATACTTAGTGACAGTAGTATACTTTAAAAAAGAAAAGTGGCAGAATTACTTGGTTACAAACACAATGCATTGGTTCAATCATGTGAAAGAAGTAGGCTGAAAGTCAACCACATCAGAACCAGGAAAGTAATCAGCTAGAAAATAAGGTAGAAAGCATCCCCATTCAGGATAATCTGGTTTTTTACTCTCTGCTAATAGTGTGTGAATTTGCTAACCCCAAATACTGTTTTTCTCTAGTTCTGTAGTACAGGAAAGGTACACAAAGGCATCTGTATTTGTGGGTCTACTGCAGCAATTCACATATGGTCACCACATGGGACCCTAACAATTTTATACAGTTGGTCTTTGCACTTTATTAATTTATCTTAAACCAAAATTAATCAGATAAGCAGTAATTCTGAGCACTATTCTCTGCTTTCTCCAGACACCGCATCTGTAAAAGCTGTTTTTAGATACTCTGCAGAAATTAAAAAAACTTATGCAAAACTTCTGAGAACAGCTTGAACATGCTGCTGGCTACACAATGAGACAGTTGCATTGGAAAAGTAAAAATACAGACTCTTTTTTTTTTTCCTAAGAGGAAAGAAATGTATTTCATGTCCATTTTCCAGCAGTTTTACGGATGCTGAAACAATAACACACCTCCGTGAGGGAAGAGACTTTGTTCTTAATGTTCACCTGCCATATCAAATTCAAGTGGGATGACTTTTGTGAAAAAAAGGGCCCATTTGGAAAAATTAGTCCATTATGAATATTTACCCACAAAACCAAAATTAAATATTATGACAACAGGGGTAGTAAGAGATGCCTTCATATCAAGTGCAAAAGTAAACATGACTGAATTCCCAGCTCAGCCAGTTTGGGGTTTTTTTCTAGTAAGCACAGGGTTATTCTGAGGCCTTTTTGTCAGTGTCTTCTTGTGCTGCTTTAAAAGCAACATTTTCTTCAAGATTTTGAAATCCTCAGTATCACCGATCACTCTTGCAAAATTCCTTTAGTCCAAGTAATACTAGTCCAAGTAATTACTAACATTTCTTATTTTTAAAACCCAAGCAGCTATCCTTACCCAGGGAACATGGAGGAGGAATTTAACTTGTCTTAGTTAACTTGAATTAATCCAAAGTGAAGCCCTTCTGAAGGCATCTCAGTTTGTCGTTTTCACCTTTAACATGGCAGGTAAGTCTTAGCACAAGATCACTGAGTCTTTCTCAGCCTCCTTAGTTATACAGAAAGTACTCTTTTACAGTGTATTCACTAAGATTAAAACCAAATTAACTAACTCAAGTTAAACCCTTTCCCCACTCCCCACTTTTTTTTTTTTGTTACAGGAAAGCCAAGACCCAGTTGTAGCAGCGATATTTAAAGACCAATTGGTTTTCCTCTGCAATCTAAATTCCATTTAAACACCACCTTTAAATACAGTTTTTAACTGAGTTTTTTTCAGTCTTCCTTTACAAGATTTATCTGTTAGGTTTTAACAGATTAACTAATTTAATTTCAGTCCTACACCTTTTTCTAGCCAACACTAGATCAAGCGCAAAGATATTAAGGTTTAAAATTTATTTCCTCTGACTTTCTATGTATAGTTTCTACAGAGTCACCAGTTAAGTTCCTTGAAATGAGTTACAACATACAAATTTGTATGTATTTGCCTAGCTAAAATTGATCTGTCAACAATTTGTCTTCAATTAAAGGCTCCATTTCCATGAAGGATTTCATGAACAGTTTGGGGGGAAAAAGAAATGATTTCCCTATGAGAATACACTGACTGTGTGGTTGCTTTTTTTTTTTTTT
>VWZW01001281.1:302340-315460 GCA_013397115.1 Edolisoma coerulescens
AATAAATGTATACTTTAAAGCAAGAACATGGAGCATTTTTTACTTGTCTTCTGCTTTCTAGCCCCTCAGGTTATACTTCACATCTCATTACCCTATTGTTCTTCACAAGATTTTATATATTCAGGTAAAACTTCTCACTGAGAGCCAGGTGTTTTCATATTCTTTTCCTTTCTCCCCTCTGCGTCTCTCAATACTTAAAGTACAAACGTTATTAAACTCTACCCTAGGATTTCTTCTGTAAGTGAACCTGTTCAAAAAATACTTCTCAGTCTGGCTTGGAGAGTTGACTGAAAAGTTAGAAACGGGCAAAGAATAAATTAAATACTTGTTACTAAGTCAGATATTAACAGAGGATACCTCTTTTTGCCCCATTTTAAGAACAAATTTCAGAATTAGAGCTATTTCTCTTCCACCTAAGAGAGAATAATAAACATGACACCTCCTGTGAGAATTAAGACCACCAGGCAGCCTCTTTGGGAAGAATTATCATTGTTTGCAGAGTTTGTATCTTTTCTGAGATTCCAAAGTCCATTAAAACTAAAGCATAAATAGAAATAAAAGTACACTCATTCAATAGAACAAGAAAGAGTCTTTCTGACTTATTTTCTAACCTCCAGACTAAGGAAATTAGAAGAGAAGGGTAATTCGAGAAAATTAGACCAAGACACATTAAAAAAATACAACCACCTTCATATATGTGAACATAAAAAATAGATAAATGATAAACACTGAATTTTTGCAGCAGAGAAAATATGCAAATTGGATACTCTGCCCTACCTCTCTCAGAACAAATAATAACAGTAATAAATTACCTCTGCATAAAGAAAGTGTGTGACTTAGTGAATACCAAAATTTTGCATCTAGTCCTCATACTTTCGGAACTGCACAGAACAAAAGAAAAACATAATTATTTTCAAGCCCAAAACAACTAGAGAACATATATATAATTAGAACCAATCCTAATACAAGAGGCTTTCGAACGAAATTATTTACTCAATTTTACTTACTCTTTCAGCCAAAACAAATTTCTACAGCAAAAGCCGTGTTTCAGTACTTCAAACGCCAATGCTTTCAACCCTCTGCAACAAGGGAACTACCCTGAGACATCTTACTCTGTCAATTCCTTTGTGCAAATAAATCCAAGTATTGGAAAGTATGACAAGGGTTACATGTAGAAGGAACCCTTACTAAACTTATAATACAGGAAAATCATTATGAATTTAGGACTCCTGACAGATTTTCATTGTGCTTAAATCAGGCCAAGTGCATGCACAGCAGCAGGCCTTGCACTGAGCAAACCTTGGAAAAATCAGGACAATCTTCATTTTCTACATTTGTGTTAGAAGTCTACATGCTGTGGATGCTGAAGGCTCGGTCACAGGGAGATTTTCCAGCTTTCTGCCAGTGTCTGTGTGAGAGTCCTTGCTTTCACACGGACACTGGCCGAAAACAGTTAGAAGTTTTTGTAAACCAATCCCTTTATCTTGCAGGTGCAAGGTTGTTATGCAGCATTGTTTGTGATACTGACTAGAGAAATATTTTTAAATGGGTGTTGTAAAGTTTAACCAATCATTCTGGGAGGTGGATGGTCAAGGACCAATGGCCTTGTGCCATTCAAGTGAACTAAGATATATAAACGAGTCTGTAAATTAATAAATAATTCCATTTCTTCCTGAATCGAGCTTATGTTGCTTCTTGCTGTCCCTGGTTCAACAGCGACAACATACTTGTGCTCAACAAGGTAAGAACTTGGTTGAAAAGCAAAAATTTCAATCTCTGAGGAAGACAAACAGCAAGTAGCAGAGGATGTCAGCGGCTAAACCACTTCAGCTCTGCATTTGAGATGATCCGTATGGCATATTGGAAAGCATATTAGATAAGCCCACCTTAAATCATGGCACAGAGAAAAGCCCCTCTATTTCCATCTGAGATCTCATCTGTGTACAAAAACAGTCACTATAGTACAAAACACTCCAGAAAAATTCCATCAGCCCCATGCTCCCTTAGTCAACATGTAAACTGGCAGGCAAGCACCAAGGCATCCTTGACCTGCACAATCCTGAGAGCCCCATGGGTCAACCAAAGATACCATCAGAGCAACCATGATTCACTCATGTGGAGCAATTTCCAGAGGCAGGTGCCTTCCTAAACACTATGATCAATCTGATAGAAGAGGTTCTTACAGTAAGAAATTATTAGTGTTCTGAAAACTGCACAAATTTCTGCAGAATTCGGCAGTTAGAAGCTCTGCTCAGGATACACACAACAGCAGCTGTCTTTAATGAATGCACTGATAATTCTCTACAGTGCCCTTGCCACGGACAGGGCCAAAGATATCACTGGGCCTTTATCTAGGGGTGAGTGACTCTTTCGTCCTTGTTTTTAATCTGCAACCACACATATCATTGGTGAAATTGGAAAGATGCTCTCCCAGTACAAGCCTCCTGATGGGCAGTGAAATCTCATTCTCCAAAACCTGTCCTCAATACAAATGGTGATTAATGAGGATGAACAGTATCAGACAGTAAACATCTGTTATCTTTCCTACCACAAATAGACTGGAATTAACAAGTAATAAATGGTCAAGAGAACACTTGAGTGTAAATGAAGTTGTGACTCTACCTTTCACAGCTGATTTGCTAGTTTTGGGGAAGAAGTCAGACCAAAACCAGCAAAGTTATATTTAAAATATGAGGGGACTGAGAAATTAGTGAGAAACTCTTAGAAACTGATTTGAATTTGGGTTTAAAGGGGGAGAAGAGGGTTACTTCATTTCCCATCCCTCATGCTTCACTTGGTTCTGAATTTAGAGTACCCAGCAATTCTTTTCCACAGACAGGGCTAAGTCATTGTGGCCCACTGCATCACTCATGTCACGAGACTGGGCAGTGTGCTCCTCTGCCTGCTTACCTCAGGGTCAGGGTTGTTATTCCTGCATCCAGTGTTTCCTAATCTTTCTTCTGAGAGCAGTTTGTGCCCCATGGAACGTTTTTCTGTACTCAGGGACATCCACCACTGTTTTATGCACAAGGCCCTTTAGCCATCCTGTGAGCAGACTGGGCTGCTCCAACACAAACTCCTGGAAAGAACATAATGGTTCCTGCTCATGTCCAAATTTTGTTTTTTGATTTGCCACAATATTCTCTCTAGAAACCAAAGTAGTGCTATGACTGGTTAATAATCTGGTGGCTCCCCATTTTTAAAGACCAGGCCCCCATTTGCCTTTTGTCCAGGTTCAAAGCTATTTTTGAACTATCTTCAACAATGGCATTTCATCAGCCAGATTATGTTGCAACATAAAGAGGGTTTTATGATTAAATCTAGTGTATTTAAAACACCTAAACTGCCCAAGCAAACTACTAGTTAAAGAAGCTTTTGTTAAAAGCAAAATTGATACCGAAATAAAATGTCCAGTTAAAAGCTGACTACAGAAAAAATTAATTTATAGCAAATGATTAAAAACAAAGTTAGAAATGCCAGACAGGCACCATATTTTCAGTAGCATCCCAGAAAACCAGAGCACAATGGAACAATCACGGTGCATGCTTCCACAATCAAGGTGACATGAAACTCTTCAGCAAAAATACCTCAACTTAATCAAAGTATCGTTCCCCTCATATTAAAGGCATATCTTCCATTTGTTCTTTTTAAAGCCACATACAAAAATCTTGCTATCTCCTGTTTGTGATTTCTTAGACTACAGGCAGATTATTGCTGCTGCTCATATTATGAGCAACTTCACGAGTACTGGATCTTCATTTAGCATGCAAAAACGTGGAAGACAGAGTGTTGCTGAGTTCTACACACTGGGAAGCCACGATTATTCTTCCTACACAGGGGAAGTTGAGCAACTCTAGTTGGGAAGTGCGTTTGTGGGCAGGCTCCCCTTCTCTTTTGTTGTGAATGAGCAGTGAGTACTTGCATAAATTTCTTTTAAGACATAAGCACTGAAAGCAAATAAAATATACCTGTCCACAAATCATTCTTACCAATCGCTAAAAGACATGAAATATTAAAACTTGTTAGATGTGCAGGGAAAAATGAGACACTGCTCTCCAGCAAAGCAAAACTGTCTCCACCAGATTTGAAGTCAAATGTATGCTAGAATAACAAATTTCATATACAATACAGAGTATTGTATATAGACTACAATTTACATGATCTAAAATTTTATGGACCCAGACATTTTTCTTATGTTAAAAAAAAGTCTTGTCTCCCATGTTAAGGATATGATGCATGAGCCAAACTGATCCTACATATATAGAGAAAAAGAGTACAAAATGGAGGTTTCTGGGATAGAATATCTTTTCTCCTTTTAGACATTTGCGATATTGAGAAAACCTTTTCTAAAGCTTTTGGAGAGGTGAGAGCAGCTATATTTTTCACCACTGCAATGAAAAATGGTGCCACAATTTCTTTCCATACAGTTTTGGGAGGGTTGCCCTAGCCACTGCAGTCCCCTATTTCAAATGAGACTTTTACTATAACAATTAACTCTACACCCCTCCAAACAAATAAAGGCATGAAGTTATACAAGAACTAACTTCATAGGACCAGAAGGATTCTTTGCTTAGTGGACTTCTGCTGGCCCTCAGTCACTCAAGTAGTTAGTGTTGCACTTTCTATTACAGCTATTTGACATTATGAAATGCTCCACAGAATAGGAATACACTAATAGGCAAAATAGAACACAGTCTTTGTTGACTCATGTGGAAAAATATTTATCATGGATATCTCTGAGACAGGGAAAAATGGTAAACTCTCTAAAAATTACCATTTTCCTGGAAATTTTAGTTTTCTTCTTTCTTCCCAATGTTACTAGTTTCCACTAGATAAGTACAGTGACAAGCCTTCATTTTCATGGGCACTTAACTCTCAGTTACTGAAAGGATTTATGAAGCATAATTTTCAGGACATTAAAACACAGTAAGATACATGAGAAAAAAGATGACAAATTGAGATATAAGCAACAAGTTTGTGGGTGGTCTTATCTTTATGTTCTGGCACTAAAAATCAAAGATGAAGAACTTCTGCATAATCTGTTTATCTGATTGATGTTGAAAAGACTGTACAACAAAAGAAATTCAATAATTTCAGCAGGGGTCTACCAACTTACAGAGTTATATAGCCAATTTTAGCAATTATGAAGGCAGTTCACAGAGAATGATTTCTCCTGTTACACTTTGGAAGTGCCTTTACCATTAACATAAAAGTTACATTCGCAGAGTCTTTCCCTGGCAAAGTGGTTTGGTGAAAGGAGTCAAGATCCAGCTGGGAAAAAACCCCTTGCTGTTAAGATTTAATACCCCAAGAATTTTTCTAATACATATTTGTTTTTCTGCCAATCACCACCACCCACCTGTCTCTTCAGCGTGGTTCCACTGGATAAACAATTGGCTCCTCCATTTCAGTATCAGGCACTCAGCAGATGCTCCTCATCCAGCACAGCTGAAGGCTTCTTCCTATTAGCCCCACCTCACACCTGTTTATAGGAAGGATACAAGATGTGAATGCAGCTTTCAGTCTGTGTGCCTGGGCCAATTATAGCAGGGTTTGTTTCATCTTTCAATTGGTAGTCCCATAAGCAATTCTGACCCTTGAATTATAAATTCCCTGGAAAATTTTTGCATTTGTAGATCAGTGCAGCGTTTTCAGTTTTGCTTTTCTTTACCACTTCTTATATCATTCAAAGACCCCTAAGTGGGCAATCATCCTCTTGCCTGAGCTGCAATAAAAACTTGCATGCCTTGCCCATCAGCAGCAGTATAACCTTTCAAAGCAATTTGCTCGGGGTTTGGGGTCTGTAAAACCTCTGTCTACTGCACTGAAGCCTAGGAGGGCATTCATGCATCTCTCTTCCTCATCTTGAACAATTAATGAAGCTGCCAAATGCAGCTGAGGATGTCAAAGAAACTGTAAGCCTAATGATTTTTATAATTGAAACATCTTTGCAGGAAGTCCTTAGCATGTGGCATTACTTTGTAGAGTTCTGCATGTCTGTGAGATAATGTATTTGACTTAAACTGGCAATGATCACGTCTCTATCTGTATACCAGTAGACAGACACCCTAGTGATTAATTCTCTTTTTATCACATCTTTAGTTGTCTAATCTGTTCTCAGCACATTAATTTGTGTCTTTCAGGGGGTATTCAAACAATCTGTGCCCTTTAGAGGTCCTTCAGAATGATCACAATCAAAAAAAGTTGTTGGGTTCCCCATAAAATGTTAATTTATTTAGATAACCAGATTAAAAAACTTTCTATCAATAGTGAAAATCTTGTATTTCAGCTCTGAATGGCATAGAAACACATTGAAACTTGGTTCAAGACATTTGCTAACAGTATCAAGCTTTATCCATTAATTTACTAAAAAGGATGTTAAGGATTATAACACAGATATGCATTAAGATATTTTGAAATTACTTAATTAATTATGTTGAAGTACTTGTGATTTTACAAAGCAGCTGTTCTACTTTTTGTCCTGAGGTCAACACCGTTCAATATCTGAGTCACTAAGAGAAATCTTTGACCCACAAGTGATATGACTGATTTTTATGATTAGTGTTAGGCCCTGCAAACCTCTACTAGGTAGAATTCAGTTGGTGTTCAAGCTTTATGAAACAACTGAGCCTTTAAGTGATACAAATTTATGTGGCTTGTTTGTTAGATGATCAGCAGTTTATACCGATCCCAAATTACCAGCATAGAAGGTTATACTAATATGATAAATATAAAACTTGGGCAAAACGCAAGATTCCTACTTGAACTGGTACATGATAAAAATCCTCAAAATATACTGGATAAACCATTTCTCCCCATTTTGTAAAGCCCTGATGGGTTTTATAAAACAAATAGTCCACCATTTGTGGATGCACAGGATGTAGATGCCCAGGTGAGAGCAACAGGGAGGGAGAGGACTGCCCAGAAGAGAAGTAGCAGCTCCAGGCACTGGAGCAGAGATTTCCCCTGAAGCCTGTGAAGATCCCACACCACAGCAGAGCGAAAATAGGAAGAGGAAGGAGCAGCAGAGAAGAACAATTATGAACTGACCATAAACCCACCTTTCCCCCTGCTAAACAACACACCTGGGGGTAAAGGGGTTGGAAGTAGAGAGCAGGTGAGACTGGGAAAGGCAGAAGGAAAGGTGTTACTTTTACACCTACCTTTTTGTTTCTCACTGCCTGAATCTCTTTTACATGGCAACAAGTTATTTTCCCCAAGATGAGTCTGTTTTGCCAACAGCAATGACTAGTAAGCAATTTCTCTTTCTCATCCTACTTTCTCTGCTGCATCCTGCTAAGGACAGGGGGAGCTGAGGGGAGGAATGAGCAGCTGGTTTGAAGTTGGGCTGTTAGTCAGGGTTAACCCACCACACTGGGAGCAGACAGATTTGGGGGAGATATCAGCTGTGGCAAAAGACATTACCCTTCTGAGCAGCACATACATGTGCATAAAAATAGAGTGATAATTCTTGTGATTTTGAAGTTAGATTTCTATTTCTTTTGGGTTTTTTCTGACACATTTAGATTTTGGACTCAAATTACACACACAGATTTCACTCCATCACAAATTAAAAATCTAAATACACCATTTACATCAAAATGTATTTCCATAAAAAGACAAAGCTGAATTTTGCCTATGACCAACCACTGTCGAAACTAATGTTCGCTCAGTCCTGTTTCACACTTGCCTAATTTTAGCTTTAGTTAATTTAATACTGAAAAATCACATGGCCACCATGGTTTCCACATTATAGGCCTATCATGGAGTTCATTTAAGGTAACACTCAACAGACACACCTCTTAGCGAAACTGCAGGCAATTCACATAGCTGTGCTGTCACTTCTACAAATAATTAGAAGTTTGTGGATCCAATCTGGTTTTTAGGAGGTTAACATAAAGAAAGTCAAACTGCAAGTTGCTACATCAGTCACCCTGACTTTGTAGACATAATCAGTTCATCAATGTCTGCTTAAGCTTTTGATCCCCGCAGACACTGTGAAAGTTGACTGCAAATAAAAAATTCCTGGAGTTTGTTAGAAACTAATCTTGAATACTTGCAATGTATGAAATCTGTACCAAAAGCCCATCAGTTCTAACACAGTGGAATAACCACAGGCATGTTATCAGTACACTTAAGGGACATCACGGCTAGCACATGTAAATATAGGAATAGATTAATTTTTGTTCAGGCCCAAAGCCAAGAGTTAATTCTTCAGAAGAAGTTTCTGTGAAAGAACGTGAGCTCCCAGGAAAAATTGGAGATACTGGAGTTCAGCCATTAGAAAAGTTCAAATGTCTATGGTTCTGTCACTCACTTGACAATAAATGAGCTTGTTTCTTTTTTCTACCCAAGTAGTTAGAAGAAAGTCTGATGCATTTAATTAAGTTCCTCCTTGCCCAGCTACAGACTACATAAACAGTTACTAGCCAGTCTCTAATTATAGGTAAGAAACCTACGAGATGAAACAAATTCCAGTACAGCACTATAAATTCAGGAATGCTACATTCTGACAAGTTCTCCCACTAATTCTCAGTGACGTTCTTCAGAGTAGTTTCATCATTACTAGTTTATGACTGAAATCAACAAAAACTGGTGCACTAAGCAATCGTAATTTCCTGATCCTAACATAGTACCTCTGAGTGATAATCTGAATGGAAAAAATAATTCAAGGTTTGCAGTGCTATAAGTAGTCCTGTGTGCAACTACAGCAAATGTTGGTGTTGCAAAATACTTCAAAACACTGATGGATAAAATATTTTCTTCTGGTTTGTTTCTGCATCTATGAGACACACAAACAGCTGTTTCCTTCAGTATCAAGGTAGATTAATGTTCCGTTTATCAAGACAGAAGAACTGGGAAAACTGAAGGAAAGGACAAGCAGAGCAGAGGATTGAATACTAAGGAAATCAAATGCTCCTAACTTAGGCAAGGTTTCAATTTCTTCATTCTGCAGATCATGATATTTGATAAAAAAACAGGCTGCAAAATTACAAGTGTCACTTAAGTTTTTTTTTAAGAGATGTGTTCTACAGCCTCTTGTAGCCATTCATAGAAAGTTTATTGCAAAAACCTGCAGGACATCATACCAGTTAAAGGCATGAAAACACATATATATTTCTGTCCCCGGGAAAGAAATTTCCATTTTGCAAAACAGGAAAATGTAGATGAAGATTTTCATACATTGCTATTACAAAAACATCAATAAATGCAATTAACAAATATTTTCAAAAGAGGGCAATCACCCTCAGCTACTCTGTGAAAGCCAAGTTTTGGTGCAACACTGTTCAAATAAAGCAGCCAACGAAGACTATGTCCACACTTGCTGTCATGTTAAACTGATAACCAACACTCCACTTCTCTACTACTAAACACAAAGGTGTGATAGGTCCTACATTCCACCTGTTAAAAAAAGTTTTAAAAGAAGGTTAGAGAATTGGTAATTTTTAAAAAATTTGAATGTTCTTTAGATTTAAATTGAAATGCCTTTTAGAGCAATTTAAGTTTGAAAAAAAAATGTGTCATGGCTACAGCTGGCCCACTTGCTAATACTTTCTCCTTAATTTTATTATTTCATACAAGAAAAAAAATAGCTACAGAAAAGATTTATGGAGCCTGCTAGAAAAGCAAACTCGACGTGGAAGCTGGCAGCACAGAAGATCCTTAAAAGCAATTTTATGGTCATCTTTTGCTTTCTCTGTACTTTTTCTTCAGTCAGCTGTGAAAGTTCTTACTTGTACACATTCATTTCTTTTTTTATATCCAGCAGAAACAAGAAGTCTAAGTCACCACCACCCATAGCTCATTGCATTAAAATTGCTAGTAAAAAGTGCATTTTAAAAAAATATGTTTCACAGTTCTTTGTGCCCAAAAATACTCTTTTTCTGAAAGCTGTTATTTTTAAATGAAAGAGATCCCTGCAATTTTATGTGATATCTTAGCTGTATTTTTGAAGGGAAAATAGGAAAAGAGACAAAAATTGTGATTATAATATTTCCTTAAAAGGTCTGAAGGCCCTAGAAGTTTGTTTTCTTGAGACAGCAGTGAGATGAACAGTTATTAGAGTTTCCTTGAAGTTGTTTTCAAGATTTATCAACAACTTTGCCCGAAGAATGCATCCAATCAAAAATTGTGATATTATTATGCTTTTAATATATATATTATTATTGCATCTCATATATATATATATATACACACACAATAGGTATGTATAATATATATTAGTGTATAAATTATATATATAACACATATAAAACTGAATAGATCTAAATCTTGCAGAAGATGTGGACATGGTTCTGCAGTTCTGTGTTGTAGGTGGCCCTGCTTGACTGGAGGGTTTGGACCAGATGACCTTCAGAAGTCTCTTCTAACCCCCACCCTTCTGGAGGGCTGTATGTATTTTACATAAATTATCCTGTGACAGACCATCCAGATTTGATAATATGCAAATGCATCCATAATCTACAGGAGGCATTTACTCAGGCTTGATAGACACACGCTGCAATCTCATTGAGTTACAGCACCAGCCAGTTTCAAACAAATAAGAAAGGGGATAAAACGTTGCTTAGTAGGTACAGTCATAGCTTTGAATACTACCATTCAATTCCACCATTATTTCACTTGCACATACTTATTTTTACAGTTTCTCTCACTAAAGGCTTTACATCTTTTTGCTCCAGAAACTTCATTCTACTCTCCAGCGTAAGTAAGAAAGCTCAGTTTTCTTTCAAGTCATGTTTCAATACGTTCAGCTCCATTAAACCTTTGGTTGTCTAATATTGTGAGCTAATGATGCAGCGTATGATTTTTCAGATTAACATATTTAATGGTTTTTCCTCATCTCTTCCCTGCCCACCCAGTTTCACACTATAAAATACCACAAATCACCTAAATTTAAAAAATTGGTCAAAACATTTAAAACTTACCAGGAAGAGGAGAGACCAAGATAGCATGACTCTGTGAAATAGGTTCCTTTTGAGAGCCATACTGAAATCACAAGATTAAAGGATCAACTTCATTGCTATGCCAAACTCAATTAGAAGCATATCAACGTGAATAAAGTACATAACACTACTGGGTTTTTATATAGCTATCTCACACTTCTTAAGACCTGGAACACCAACTTTTCCTGATCTCTATGCTGAAAAAAAGTCTTATTTTTGTTCTTGTACTCACCATCTATAAGAAAAGGGTGATATGTAAAAACTTAACTTGAATTCTGGAAAACTATAATGGAGTTACTGTTCTTTAGTCAATTCTTCACCACACAGCTTAAATTTCCTATAAAATATTAGGATCTTGATAAAAATCCTTCAAGTTCTTTGCACACAAGGTATTATAAACTCAAAATTGATTCAAGCAGGTGTTACATGAGAGAATGGAAAGCCTCTGAAAAACCAAACCACTCTGAAGGCCTTCACTATCAATGCAAGTACTTTATTTGAACACAAGTTTCGCATTACTCAATAATGAGCAGCCTAGAAAATACTCCAGCAAATCCTGGAATTCAGAAAGTATAGACAGTTGGAATATTTGTAGTGTTCCTATGTCAAATTTTATTTCAGCATATCCTTCCTGTCAGGGCACTTTAATAAAATAACAATGAATTTCAGAGGAACAAGAAAGTTAGAAGCACAAGGAAATAAGAAATGAAAAGAAAATACTTTCTCTAGCTCATCTGCAATCAAATAATGAAAAAGTGGCCACAACGAAATCAGGCCAAATATTGAAGATATCAAAGCAGGTATATAAGATATATAAGTATATGAGATGCATCATTGAGGAAAAAAGTTCCTGAATGGCAGCACTTTTTACAGAATTTTGCGCACTAAAGCTAACTACCAGGTATTGGAAACCAGAATTAGCCATGCTATTGAAGACTGATTACTTCACCTCCACATGATTCCAGGACTGTGGGACAACCAAACACAGCCTGGAAGCCCATGGCATGGACTGTATTGAAGTGGCAGATCTGAACTTTCTGGTCCAACTAGTTAACACCCTGCATCTCAAACCACTCTAACCTTCCTGATGAACTGTTAAAACCATAAAAACATTGAAAATTCATTTTGCAGGGGACCTCTGAAGGTCATTGAATTCAAAACTCTGCTCAAACCAGGGTCAGTTAAGAGACTTCAACTTTTCAAGACATCACTATTCCTGGCAAGTTCTCACAAAGCTGCACTGACTAAAAGAGTTTCTCTGCATTGTCAGTATTTCTACTTGCACATTTTTCATGGAGAGTCAGAAAATGTTTCTGGTTCCATATAAGCATTAAAACCAAATTAAACAAAACCACAGAGCTGCTTGGCACAAAAAGGGAAAGGGAGGAAGGAGGGAATTGCTGGAGCAATCTTAATTCAAGTCCATTGTTTCAAGAAGCCGAAAACATCATGGACAAATCTGTTCTTATTCATGTGATTCCCCAGTCTGAGACACTTACATAACAGCATCTCTCCCCGTGTGGTGTAGCACAAGCAATTCGCAAGAATTGTTTTATCTGCCCATCTGCTGCCAATATACTGGGTTTTCAGGCCTTCATGAGTGATGCCCTTCTTAAAGGCCTAGGCCTTCAATTCATAACATTAGTTGCTGTCTCTGGCCTGAGCTGGAGTTGTTCATTACTTATACTCCCGAAGAAGCACTGTAAAATGAACTAAAGTTCATTTGCACCTGCAGAGTTATGCAGAGGGACCCTACATCAGCGAAATAGAGACAGAAGTATGTTTGCCCCTCATGTAAAAAAATAAAAAACAGTAAGACTATGCAGGGTTATACTTAACTCACAAATTTTGACCTGTCCACAGGCTGCTGTTACTAACATTTCCTTGGATTCTTATAATCTGTGCCAATACTGCACAAAAACCCATCAAAGCCATCACTACCAGGTTTCACACGTAACCACAACAAAATGCAAAGCACCCATATTCTTAAAATACATTTTTTAATTACTTCACATTTGTGAAAAATGAAGTTTGGACAAGATTCTCAGCACAAAAGTTATAGCACATTTTGAGCAGAGAATTAACATGCCAAGTTTCACATTTGGGAGTGGCTGAAAATCATTATTCTGCTAACAGACTTTTTGGTTTAGTCCCATTTCTCTTCCCTGCTTCCCCCC
>VWZW01001281.1:315494-384717 GCA_013397115.1 Edolisoma coerulescens
AGTTTTGAGAATGCAGAATAAATAAGATCATTTGTTTTAATTACATGCAGTGTGCTCTGTGCACAGGGTAAGAGTGATGCAGCACCTTAGTGATCAAAACAGGGCATTTCTCTTTGTGCCAGAACAGGGCCACGAGTCAGCTGCACCAAAATGAATGTTAAGCCTTTCCGAAGGAATTCCATTTGCAAAAGAAATTGACAGAGAAATGAAGTCTAAAGAAGATTAAAATATGTCTTCCTCTAAAAATCAAAGGGTAAATGCAAATATCTTCTATTACTTTGTTGAGGCAATCCATTGTCAAACATATTTCAGGGTTTTACCTTCTTGCATTATAAAATGTCACTGGTTTAGAACTTGAGATGAAATTCCCTATATTCCCTTCTCTACTTCCAAAATGAACCTTCCTATGCTTAAAATAAAATGGGTAAAACAGCAGCCTTTTTGGATTTATTTCCTAGAAATTCAGCTTTTATCACGTGTACCCTTATTTACATGTTGAGTGAAGTGTTCAACTGCTGATCTCATCTTCCTCCAGAAGATATTACTAAGAAGCATAGTTCACTTGCTAACTAGAATTTCCTGATCTAAAATCTTCTTGCTTTACTGGTATTTGTAAAAGTAATGGTGCTGCGACCGTTCTGTAGTTTTCTCTCAGGAGTTCAAGTCTAATGCCTGTTGCTTTATTTAACTGTCACGTAGCCAACAATTCTTCCCTACACAAGCTGCTGAATTTTGCAGAAGTGTTTTTCTTTCCCCACCTCTGATCTATTTCCAGCCAACTCTTCTAATGTTGTTATAATATACAGTACTGCACAGCTATCATCTAGATTTATTTTTTACAGCTCTTTTCTGCCCTTGTTCTGGTCAAAGGTCCCATAGCTCTTTTACAGAACATGGGTAGTGTTGATTTTTGTTCAAATACCAACTTAATTTAGTTTTAAAACCCCACAATTTACAAATATATTCCTTCTGTGGGTTCCAGTCAGTTGTCACTTCCCACTTCACTGTTGCAAGCTAATGCACGACGGCTATGCTGATCCACCCTCTGAGGCATCTGCAGTTCAGGTTTTGTTCAAAAAAATGGAAGCATCAGTTAAGTGAAGCCTTTGTTATCCACCTCTCAGACAATTTCAGGATATCAATGACCTTTTGATTGCAAGGAATGATATCCAACACAGTAAGACAGACTGGGAACACACTAGGTATCAAATATGACCAGTGTGTGTATGTGTTCATACACACTTCAGAGCAAGATGGTCCCTTAGGTCTTATCCACCTCATTGATTATGGCAGCAGATGGTACTCTGCAAAACTATTAAAATACCAGTATTGGTCGCTAGGGTCTGTTATAGAGTTGTACAAAAAGTCATTACTTGCCATTTTTGTCCTACAGTTCCTTATTTGCTGGCAAAGCTCTTTCACACAGCAATATTAATACTGTAGTTACTTTCTCCAGCATCCAGACAAGAAACCTGTATGTTCAACCTTCAGCCACAGTTAAAAGTGTTTAAAAGTTTGTCTGCTTGCTTCAGCGATATCACAGAAGTTCCAATTAAAGATGTCTCCTTTACCCATACATTCTGCCTCACAAAAAACCCCCATGTTCTAACAACATCATCTCAGTCTGAACAAAGTTGCTCCTCTAATTAGTCTCCTGTCCTCCTATGTAATTAATGTTTTAATTACACTTGACTACTCTGTATGAAGGAAGAAATCACAATCATGTGAAGCTGTCACATATGTTATCTTTTATATTCTAGGTCTCTATATGCATCTGTAGCTTTGGTATATTAAATTTTTGACCCATACCAAATGGTACATGACTAACAGTCACAAAGGTAACAGTGGAATAGAAGAGGTATCAGTGAAGGCTTGATTTAGCCTATGAGATTGATTTGGATATTAAGTAAAGGCAGAGCTGCCAAGTGTAAAATCAGAAATCTCTAATCTGTAAAGTACCCAAAATTAAACTTAAGGAAGGCTATTTCTATTGAAGTAGTTACACTGACTAGCATTTTGTTCTGACAATCTAGAGTTAGCTTTCCTATTTTCACAGGAACTTCTCCCAACAAGTGTAATGTTTTGTATCAAGAAGAAAAATTATGGGAACATTTAAGAAGTTGTGGGCTTGACTTAGTATTCCTTATACATAATGCTCTTTTTTCTCTAACCAATCTATCTATTACTGAATTTACTTTGGTTAAAGCATGAGCTTTCTTACTACTTAAATGTAATCAATGAGCTAAATGTAAGTCCAACAAAAAACAAGAAACAAAATAAGAAGTAACTGTGTAGTACCTCCCCTTTAACCTGAGCCCCCATGTGAGCGTGTCCCATGTCCATTTAAAACACAAGATGAGCTCATTCCCATTGAAGTAAACAATGACTACAAGAGAACTCAGCCTAATTCAGACAAGAATTTTTTTTAAAAAGTATTTACAGTAAGAATGAATGGGGAATGTACAGTGTCTGGTGCTGGTGTTAAAAAAGAACTTGATAGTTTGAGTCAGGACCAGGAGTCAAAGCCCAAATGTCTTCCAATTCTTCTAGCCCTCTACACAAAGTTAAGATAATGCTCAGCATCAGGCTCCAGCATCCCTATTAAGTGGGCAGTAAGTAGTCCAAAGCTGGCATGCCCCCATAGAAAAGCACTCTCGAGAGCAAAACGGATTATTTTATAGTTCCTTATTGGTTTACAGTAAGAAGTTTGGTTAATTCAGTACAGTTGACCAACAGCTACTCTGTCAGGTCCTCTAAATTTTCTTTGGGAAGCTAATCCAGATTCACAAAGAACCTTCAGGAAACAAATTGAGATCACTATTTTTACCAACATATACACCATCAGACCTATTTTAATTTTGTTTACTGCAGTGTAATACCATTATCTGGTAGCTTATGACTTAAATATTTCATAGATTGTGATTTAATCCTGCCTAATTCAGGCCAAATAAAATCCATTAGAGATACTTTGTTTTGATCCATTCTGTCTTTTCTGAAACTCACCACTGTGAAAACAGAGGGTTTATGTGTCAGGGAAGATCGTCTGGGAAATACATTAATAGTTTACAAACACTCAAAGACTCAGCAAAAACTCCCATTCAAGAAATCATCCCCTATTCCTGAAAAATTGCCTCATAGGTTAATTTCCCCACACTGCCCTGGCCTGGCCTGAATGAGGGCAGGTGACAGACACCTGGTGTAACTCTGATCTCCATATCCCAGCAGGTCCATGCACAGGAGGATTGAGACATACACAGCAAGTATGTCTCGGAAAGAATCAGTCTTCATTCTGTGGTTACAGTGGATGTGGATGTCCAGCACCAATTTCAAACTGGCCAGAGTAGCTCAGTGTGCAAAGCAGAACTGATCCCTCGCCACAGAGCTCTCACAGCAAGGCTGTTTCTTAGTTTGTATTTTTGCTCACTGGCTTTGGCTAACTGCTTTATCCATCTTCTCACTGCGGCAGTGTGTTCCCAGTACCTGCTGCATGATTGGCTTGTGGAGCACTGCTTAATATTGATAATGTATTAATAATGAACAGTTCATTGTCATGAAGAGGATGCCCAAGAGTTAACTTCATTATACAAATTATCAAATTAAATAGAAGTGGGTTTTTAACACCCTTCTTGGTCAAGGTCAAATGTTCAGGTCAGCAAGACTGTGAAGCCATGAGAAGAAATTCCCTGAGATATCGTGTCTCATTAAGTCTTACCACACATATCTAGCTACTCTTTTGCAAAAAAGCTGAACAGCAATACAATATATTTGAAAACACTTATTTCATTTATTGTTTAAAAACAATAAATATGTCCCTACTTACTCTCTTTAAGCAGAAATAGGAATTATTGGCATAGTTAGCAAACCCTTTGGTTTAGTATTACAAAGATGATGTAACAGGCTGTTATACACCAATCTGGAATTTTCTCACAAAATTGGCTCTTTTCATGTTTCTTTCTCATACCAAATAGTCTTCTAAGTTATGTTAAATAGTAACTAACAAAACTATGCTGTTGAATTATTAACCAAGCCATAGCTTTCCTTGTTTCATGGTTAATTTACTTGATACTTTCAAGTGAACTTGTGCCTGATTCCCAAATACTGCAGAGTGGTTGCAAGTCTAATCTAGCAGAAACAAGGATCTCTGTTTTGCACCAACAAAGCTTCATTACTTATTTTTTGTTGCTGTTTTAAACTAGAGCTGATAAAACAGGAAAAACTTCCCTGTGTGATTTGCTTTCTGCATGAATGGTTTTAAAAAATACACAAATGATGGATCAAAAGTTACAGAACTAATCAACAGTGTTTCCTAAAATACCTGAAGTTTCACAATGGTTCAGTGGCAAGACAATATATCAAAAACCAAATGAAGATGAGAGACATTTACTTCAAAACTTTCCACCTCCAATTTTGCAGTTAACTCATGGCAATACTAGGAAAAAAAAAAAAAAAGAACTATCACGATTCTAGTGCAGGCACACTTGAACCTGCCGGCACACAAAGTATTGATTTCAACTGAGCTAAATTTTATTCTTTCCTTCTTTTTTTATTACTCCACTTTGAGATTATCCAGGGACTACATGTTGATATCTACCTTATTTCTAAAAGACTTTATCTTGAATTAGAAGCAGAATCAAACTTTTCAAATGTTGGACTGGATCCAAGAATTTATGTCAAAAATAAGTGTGAATTTTTTAGATTTCAACATTCAAGTCATTGATTTTGAGTTCAAGGCTCCTAACTATCTTCACAGGTCTGCCTGTGAAGACTCCCCCTCCTGTCTCCTACACCACTCTGCCTAATTTGGGAAGTTTAGAAACAGAACCAAGGGCTTCCTTTGGGCAACACACGACTCATGCTACTAAAGCAATCCTTCAATACACAGCATGAAAGCAAAGTGTTCCTTCGCCACTTGATGCAAGACTGAAAACTGGAACACATTTCTCTAAGATGAGGGAAAGATACGAAAGGTTATTTAAAGATTGGGTCCTAAGGAAAGATTACTTAGAATATTGAACTATTGATCTAATTCTCCCCCTTGCCTCCCACCAACCTGATCTCTCCAACAATTTTGTTCTCATTAAGAAATTTCAGCATCATTTGTCAGAGAAGAGACAAGAGGCAAATCCTGCATGTTCTGAGAAAATTTGCTGCTGTGCAGAGGACACAAAGCCCAAGTCATTGTTTCTAATGAGGGGATGACTGGAGCTCTGAGCTCTGTTTTCAAGTCTAGCTGACTCAGGTGAGCAACCAGCACGTGGATACAGCTTTGAAACAGCTACAGCATGAGCTGTGAGTTGCTCATCCTCCCTGGCAGCAGAAAGAGACATGAGGGCACCCTCACATGCATGGACATCAAAGGGAGAAGGGGTAGGGAGAAAGCACGCACTTGTTTAAAGACTGTCAGTGCAGTGTTCTGCAGACCTCCCGGCTCGTGCCCAAGCCATCCACCAGCTCACAGCTGTACTTGCTGAAGGAGGAGGTCAGATCAAAGGTGCAAGGGTCACTCAGCAAGGTGTTCCTAGCCCTGCCTAAGAGTGAGCCAGCAGGAACTCTAGCCAAATACAATAGTTCAAAGGGCTCAAGCAGCAGTCTAGTTGGCTCTCCAACACTTTTGAATGAACTGGTGCCACGCCAGCTCAGGGACTGCAATACCCATGATGAATATTGAACAGGAATGAATGATCATGGAATTCTCCTTCCAGGCATGATAATGCCATCTCCTTGTGTGGGCACCCCCCAGTACCTAGAGAAAGCCAGAAACTGCTGATAGCTCCTGATGATCTGCTGTGGGTGGGATCTCCAAGAAAATGATATTTCTCTTTTTTTTTCCCCAGAAGCAGCAGGAACTTGCCACTCCTCTGACTCCAGGAGTAACAGCAATACTTTATTCCCTACTCAGCTTTTAATTCAAGAGCCCCTTTTTATTAATACACATAAATCTAAAGACTCTAATAATAAATGCAAGTTTTTTGTCCAGTGTGCGGGGCCTGCTCATAACAAAAGACAAAGAGTGAAGAAAAACGGAAAGCAAGCAGGTCCAAACCTGCTCGTACATTCAGGTTCCTGTATTTTATTTTCTGACAAAGTTGAATTTATTAATGCCATGATTTCTTGTGTACCTCATTGGGAATGCGGACCCAAGCCTGCAGGCTTGCAGTTTCAGCCTAAGAGATACAAAGCATGTAGGTAACCAGCTGAATTCCTTTCCCCAGACCAGTATCAACCTTGCACTCCAAGTGTATGTGTGCCTCTTACTCACACGCAAAAGCCATACACTGAAGAGTAGGTTGTAAGGGTATATTGAAGATTATTGGAAACTAATCTACAGGCAGTTGGGCCCATAGAATAGCCAATAGTCACAATCTTTACGGTATAGTTGATTTAAACCATGCCTTGTAATCAATCCATGTTTCTTGTACCAGGTCACTGCAGAAATACGTTTTCAAGGAAAAACGGTAGCAAGTCCTATATATGTGACAGAGAAGTCTATTCATCCATGGTATTCTATTTTCAACAGCTGCTTCATACCCATGTATTTTAAAAGACACACTGGTGCTACTTCAAAATCTCTGGGATTAAAGTCATGATCTAAAACCTTATTCAGCCATGTTGAAACATAGCAGGCTGTGAGGCTGAACACAGTCTGACAACTAGTCTAATGTAGATATTAAAGTTATTTTTAGGAATCTAACATATATGGCCTACATTTAAGGTCAACGTGGGTAAATCTCAAAGTTACTTCAACTCCTCTCACTGTACTGCATCTAGCTGCTCTCACATCAAGTAGGATTTTTGGAAATAATGATAGTTAGTAAGCTGGTAAATTGTTTCACAATTAATCTTGGATGGCTTATGTGCTGCCATCACAGGGATATCATCCTCTTAAAACTTTGGTCACACTATCAATGCATCCTTTGTATTTTAAATATTTCAAGCTGGATAATAGCCTTTTTGTGCAAATGGGATTCCTAAATATGGTCCTTTGAGAATGAGGACATCATGACTAATGGTCATGCTTCCAAAAATCACTAGATCTTCAGACTTTTTCTGCGGATTTAATTTTCAGAGACACTTAAACACTTCATCTATCATCAATCCCAAATGCTGTGCTTCAATATCAACATTTTTGAAGAGATAGAAGCTGAAGGAAATTGAGGAATAGAACTTTTTTCATACTGAACTCCCATGCCAAGTGAATGTTACAGTTATCAGAAAATCACAGAATCACTTAGCTTGGAAAAGACCTCTGAGATCATTGAGTCCAACCTAAAAGCTACAATTCTCAAGCTGTTAAAATAAACAAAAGACGTGGCCAGTGTGAATTCAGTTGGTTCAGAATATGCAAAAGCCAAAGGCTGGCCAACTGGAGACAAGCAGAAAATCTTGTGTTTGTAAAATACCTGACAACTGTCTGAACCTGCTTCCCTTTCTCTTCATCTGTATTATAGCATTTGAAGTGATGAAGCTACAAGCAGAAACATTACAATAAATGTTTTATACTTTTGTAGCTTTTTTTCCCTACAGAAGCAGAAGCCACAGCAGAAGACCTTTGTTTGGTGTGCGAGTACATCAACTCTACCTCAGAAACTGCTGGGACTTGTTCCCCGGTGAATAGTGGCTACTTCAGCTTCTAAAACATGGGTACAATAATGTCAAAATTGTTCTATCTAGAATTTCTAGATATCATCCACCTCAAAAGCTAGGTTTGTCAATTATAACTACAAATGCCTCTGAAAATTTGGGTTGCTTTCTTGAGTCAGTCCACAGAAAAAAGCGGACATCAGTCTCCTCTGGAAATATAAAAAACACTTATATACATAAGTGCAAGATTTGCAAGATTTCTAGTTTCCAGCAGTCCAATAATAATTTCTAAACAGGGTACTTGAAAAAGAAGACTAAAGTTTCATATTACTTTAAAAACCTCTAAGAGTTTGCAAAATCATTTCAGCCGGATGTTGAGCTGGCAAAGAACAGGAGTCCCTGTCACACAGAGACAGTACAAACAGTTACTCAAGACTGTGCATATCAATATCTGACAGTTGAGTACTTAAATGTGAAACCAAACCTGAAAGAAAAACCAGCTACAAGGATTAATTCTCTAGGGCAAAATCCACAGTGCTATGTTCCAGCCACTGCCTGCAGCCTTGTTTATCTTAACTTCACCTTATTTTTTAAATGAAGTGTCATAAATGGCATACAGTTCTCAAGACAATTCTGAAGGAGAAGATTACATCGCAATTACAAAAAATACGTCCAAACAGACAAAGGTGTCTTCAGGCCAATAAACCAATTGCTTTTGCCTATAAAATATAGTTGTGAATATAACAATGTTGCCTAGGGACAGACCTTTGTCCTTGGCTGACTCTCATTTGCCACCACAGAGGGCACGCACAGAGTACAGCCAGCAGCCAAGCCTTGCCCAAAGTACAAGGAGCACCAGCAAAGAGCGCTTTCAGAAATGGAAATGAGAGCATAATATTTTTGTAATTTACTCCTGTAGCTAAGTACCATAATTCATAGGTCCAGCCACGTTAACATGATTTCCTGATTTTATTGTATGAAGACCTAACTTGACACCTAATTGATTTCCACACCTTAATTATATGACCCCATGGTAAGGTTTTCTGCTTCTAACCAATTTTAGCAGAATTTCTTTTTTTATTACATCAATATCTCCTGATGTTTTGGTTCCTGAACAAATAAAGTTCTTCTGTTCAAGTAATCTACATGGTACACTCTGCACGGTGATTATTTTCACATCCTATTTGAAGGTGTTTTTCAGGTCAAAAACTGACAATGACAGGAGATAATAAAAACAGTCTACTCAATATTTCAAACGCTTCTTCACCGACGCGTCAGTATTTTAACATTAAGTAAATAATATGTTCATGCTGCTGCATGTTAGGATGAAGGACTTTTAATGATCCTCTGCACTTACAGCAGCTCAGATTTCCTTGTTCAGGCCCTATCTCTTGGCATTGGGATAAACACTGTGAGCAGCAAAGTTCTGCATACGTTACTTTACACTGGGCATCCAATCCTCAAAAAAAAAAAAAAAAAGAAGAAAGAAAAAATTAAAACTGCTTAAACCCCATAAATTATGCATACCTTTCAGTTCAAGACTTCTAAGTTTTCAAATAGTTAGGCAAACATTATAATTTTGATCATGTTGTCAAATTATTTTGCCCATGTTGTCTCCAAATTAGGACCTATGCCAAGGTCAGGTCTATTGAGAGACAACTATTCTTGGCAGCAATAACTTTTCTACTCAAACCAATAACTGCAACCAAATTTAGCACATCAGTAAAGTGCTCACACAAGCAGACACTGGTCTCAACAGAGACTCCCAGTCACTGGTGTTTACCATCATCATCAGGTGAGGCAGGCGTTTGCCCAAGAGCTCCTCTGCCATCATACTTTATTCTCTGTGATTTGACTAAAAGCATCAAGACAGCAATTCTGAGCTATGTACTCACACAGCCAAGAAAAAAAGAAAACCTCAGCTAGGAGGTAGCAAAGGCAGCCTTGCCTTCCAGCCAAGTCCTGGACCTCTCTCCTCTTCATTCTCTCTCCTTGACTGAGGGAGAGCAGCAAGCAGCACCACTCTAAGGTGAGAGAAGGCAAAGGTTTCCTTTGCTGCCCAGTAAAGGGGCAGGAGACAAAGCAGTCATGCAGCCTGGCTTTGATTACATCAGGCTGGCAGCAGGTACAGGGCTGACAGGTAGCCCCTGCCCACAGCTGCAATCCACCATTCTGTCTGTACTGCACATTAAAATGGACGTCACTTTTAGGCCTGGCATTTCAAACTACAAGCCAGCAGCTCAGCTTCAGCTCAAGCTAAGGTAAGCTAGCTGGGGCCCAAGCTGAAATTATACATTAAGTTCAAAATGCATCTTGGACTTCACCCCTTCCTCCTCAGGGATTAAAAAACCCCAGTGATCACTACATGAAATTTTCCACTCATGTTAAGGGTACAAAACCCACCTTCCTGGGCCAGACCCATGGATAACCTTGCCCAGTGTCAGGAGGACACATGATACTCAACACTACCTAGAGTCCATCATTCTGGTGCTCCCCTAGCACCTACAAGAACTGGATTATGAATGCTAAAAAATATCCCTGCTTATCCCCTATCTCTTTATGGACCAGTCATCCCTCACAGTTTGTCCAACTTTTTTGCATCTGCTCACATTGTATTTGCCTCCATGACATCCAGAAGTCCACTATGCACTGTATTAAAGCATGCTTATCTCTTTCAAATCTGATTAAATTCATTTCTTAGCTCTACTGTGGTAAGATTTAGTGAATAACAGTTCATCTCTTGCCTTCATCAATTTTGTAAACCTCAGTCACAGCCTACCACAGACATCTGTGTTTCGAACTACAGAGTCCCAGGTTCTTCAGCCTCAGCTACTGCATTCCCTTTGTCATTTTGACTAGTTACAAGGGCAGCAATTAAATCCCCTGTGCCTGCCTTGAAATGCAGGAGCTAGGACAACACATTACCTTCAACTTCTGTTAGTATTGAGCAGCAACTGCCTCTAGTATTCAGCACAGTCAGGAAGAGTACTTTGGAAGTAGGACTGTTATTCATGCCAGCACAGGATTGAGTGAGTCCCTGATATGGTTCTGAAACAATTATTTTAAATAGGTCCAAACTGTGCCTAGTCCTCCCTTTTGAAAAACATACAGCACAAATCCTATGCATTTAAAGCATCTTACCCTAACAAGGCTTAATTTTTATATTTGCAGAAAAGCCCTTTTGTATCCTTTAGAAGCTTCACAAAACACATGATTCACTTTTCAAAATTAAATCAACTTCCCCGTTTTTCAAGAAAACTACATCTCCAACAGTTGTCCTTTATACAGCTGATCGAACAAAATTCAAACAATTAAGAATACCATAATCAATGCCTCTCTACTAACTGAAATATAACTACATCTATACAAAATGTCTACAAAAAAAAGCCTTGCTTGATTCAGGTTGGAAAAAAAAAGAATCCTCTAAAGTAATACTCACCATTTGGTGAATTATCAGAACCAACTTATTGTTGTTCCTAAGCCTGAAAGACAAAAAGACAAACTTAAGTCCTAGACTGTTAGTTACGTGTAAAAGAGACTCCAAAACAAAACCAAAAATTACTGAAACAATTTTACCGCCCTATCCCCATGCATCAAAAAATCAAATTAAAATAACCTTTTAATTTCTCCAAAGAGTTCCACTCTCAGCCTTTGGCACAAGAATCAGGACTCCGTGCTTTGCTGAGCCAGAAATGCGCATAAGTTTTTTTGCAGGTATTACCAGTGTGATTTCTTAAAAAAAAAACCAATCTTCTCTGTTGTGGGCATTGCTCTTATGTCCATTTTAAATCTGAATAAAATCTGTGATTACAAAAGATATTAGAGCAATTGTGACCCTGATCTCTTACAAAGAGGAAAAGTGAATCAGAGTTAGACAATACTGGATGGCACCACGCAGCACCAGGCTGTGGTGGAGCTGAAGACAGATTATGCAGCATGAAGATAGACTAGGAAGGAAAAAGAAGGGCAGAGGTTCTCAGTCTTCTTTGCAGTTTGCCTTTTATCTGAATACGTATCTGGAATAAGAGAATATTATTTCATTTGCATGAATGCATTCATCTGAGGCACTGGAATGGGTTGCACAGACAACCTGTGGATGCTCCATCCTTGGAAGTGTTTAAGACCAGGTTAGATGGAACTCTAAAGAACCTGGTCTAATGAAAGGCGTCCCTGCCCCTGGCAGGTGGGCTGGAACTAAATGATATGCAAGGTCCATTCCAACCCAAACCACCCTATGATTTTATGTAGAATTCTCCTTTTTCTTCCCTATGTGAGTCTATTAAAAAAAAGAACAAAACACAATTTTACCATTGCGGTGATGTTTAGTTACATAATTTTTTAAAAAGGGTTTAGATGTCAGTGAGTTACAATGAGTCTTACACATCTGTCAGAGCTGATCTCCAGAATTGTGCACATTGGGTTGCCTTCTAACTGTTCAAGGTTTACTCTTTTGTCAGCTCACACAGCATGCTATTTCCTTCTGCAGAAAATAAATTTGGGTGTTCCTTACTCTGCAAGATACCTTCCTTGTTCTCCTGGATATCGGTAAGAACACAACGAGGTTGGAGAAGCCTTTATCCCACTACAAAGAAAAACACATGAATATTCAATCACTTCTGAAATTACTTCAAGGTGAGGAGTAGCATTTACTTTAGAAAGTAAATAGTTATCATAAGTTTTCAGACCTGTCCTAGTAAAGAGATTAACCATATCATGTCTGGGAGTAAAAGTAGAAGAGCTTTGAACCTTCTTTCATTTCTGCCAAATCTCTCCCTTTTCAGTGTGAGGTGTGCCTGACCTAGAAATAGATTTTATTCAGACGATGGGGACTGAAAGTCTTTGTGTGGCACAGGTGAAGAAGCAGAAGAGAATGTCAAACAGAAAAGCTTCATTTGGTCACTCACTTGGAAAAAAGCACAGCCACTTGAATTCTTATCAGTCAGAGATAGCCTGTGGGTATGTTGCTTCTTTTTAAATCTTTTATTTTCTTTGTTAGCTTTCAACATCCTTTTCCCTTTCAGATATTCTGCTTAAAAAAAAAAAAAAAAAAGAAAGAAAGAAAAAGCCCTCAGAGTGATGGAGATCCCTCAAGACACAAATATATTTGACATTTGTGATAGAGAGGCACAGCCTTGAAAATGGACCAGAATGAATGAAACAATGTACAGTCATCAACACAAAAACCTCAAGCACCCACATCTGAGCAGAATTCTAAAAGCCAGCATTAGAAAAAGCAATGTTAACCTTCCTGTAATGAAGTAAACCAAACCTTCACTAAAGCCCTATCCAAAAGAGGGATACATTTAAACCATCAAAGAGCAGAATTAGACCGCATTGTTTCCTCAGTTAAGCCACTAGTTCATTCAGCACCACCTTTTTATTTGTCTTACATCGTGAAATGATCCAATCCTAAGAATTCGAAGGTATCACTTTATTCTAAAATATCAGCTAAATCAGAATGTTTTGTTTCTTAAATGGATGAAAGTTCAATTTTTTGTGCATCTCCAAGTAACTGTTCATTCAATTTTCAGAGAGCCTACGCTTGTACTTTTGCCAGTAGATTTCAGCCATACCCTCTCAACAGACCAGCAATCGCAGAAGTTCACAATTTCACAAACACACACATTTGCAAAGCACCATAGTTACCGCATTTTTGGTATGATATAAACTCTAGCAGAAGGTTAATGTAGGATGGACTCCCAAAATTGAAGCTTAAAGACAGATTTGAAGTAGGAGGAGCTGGTGATCACATATGCCTGTTGTTAACAGATTTTATTCTTTTAAGCAGTGGCAGAGGGTAAGAAGAGAATGAATGTGTTGAAAACTATCGTGAGGAAACTTAGAAACAGGATATTCTCTCTCCAGATCTTTCTTATTTCGATGACATTACAAACAAGAATGTGAAATACAGCTTCCTTGCTACACAAATATAAGCATGCGGAGAAAACAAACAAATGTCATTTACATTTGTAAATGTAATTTACACTACTATATAAATATCATAATGTGCATCATCTTCTTTCAGCTGGAACAGGAAAAAGTGCACAGAAGATCCTGACTTGGAAGGGACCCACAGGTGTAGCAATGGGGAACAAAGATGACAGACCCCCTTTTATGTCCAAAGAAGATCCCTTTATTGCCAAAAATTGCCCCCTCTTTATACCCTTAATCTCAACCGAACACAACCGAAACCAAACCGAAGCCTAACAGAACTTAACAGCAGAAGGGCACCCATTGGCTGGCACAGCTGCAGCGCTGCTGTCCATGCGTCCTATCACCCAATCAACTTCTCGTTCACAGGCTGTCCACGCATTCCTCCAGCCAATCACAATCTCACTTCCAGCTTCCACTCAACTGCCTCTCACCCCTCAACCAACTTCCACCCGTCGGGCCTGCAGCTGTGCCTTTCCCACGGGGCCTGCTCGTGAGCATAAGCCCTAACCATTTCAACAAATGTAACCACATATTCCACACACAGGGATCATTGAGTCCAACTCCTAGCTACACATCGAGTAATTTAAAAGTTAAACCTTTTATTTAAGAGCATTGTCCAAACGCTTCCTGAACATCGACAGGCTTAAAGCCTTGATTACTTCCCTAGGGAGTTTGTTCCAGTGCTTAAGCACTCTCTCAGTGGTCCTATTATCCCATCTGAACTTCCCCCATGCAGCTCTAAGCTGTCATTCCATCACCAGACATTGGAGAGGAGATACAGGCATTTCTCCCCTCTGCTCCTACCCCAGGGTAGGGTTGGCCCTTTTAGCCACCAGGGCACACTGTTGACTCATATCGATCTTACCATCAACCAAAACCCCCAGATTCCTCCCTGCAGGGCAACATTCCAGCCTCTTGTCCCCCAGTCTGTGCACACATCCAGGATGATCCCACCCCAGGTGCAGAACCTTGCATTGGTGCTTGCTACATTTCATACGGTTGGAATGGCCCAGTGCTCCAGTCTACAAGGATCTCTCTGAAAGACCTCTCTACCCATGAGGGAATCGACACCTCAGTTTATGATCACTGGCAAATTTACTTAGTGTGCACTTGACTCCTATGTCCTGGTCACTGATAAAAGCACTGAAGAAAACTGGTCCTAAAATTGAGGTGTGGGGAACACCACTAGTGACCGGCCAGATTTCATCCCTTTACTACTTTTCTTTGGGCCCAATCTTTCAGCCAATTGTTCAGCCATCCTACTGCATACATGTCTAGCTCTATGCTTGCCCAGAAGAATACCAAGACGGTATCAAAAGCTTTCTTAAAATAAAAATAACACTGACCAACCAAAACACCAACATATTCGCATATTCAGTACCATCCTTTCATCCACTAGATAGATAACATTCTCATAAGAGGATATTAAGTTAGTAACCTTCTCATAAGAGGATATTGAGTTAGTAACCTGACTTTGCTTTCATTAAGCCATGTCAGCTTTGACCGATGACTGCATTGTCTTCCAAGCATTTTCAACTAACTCCCAGAACAATTTTCTCCATAGTTTTACCAGGCACCAAATGAGACTGACAGTCCTACAACTACCAGGCACTTCTTTCTGGCTCTTGTCAATAACTGGAATGATTACCAACTTCCAGTTGACCAGGACCTATACAGATTCCCAAGACTGTTTATAAGTGAGAGAAGTCTCAAAATAACATCAACAACTCTTTCAGTTCACTCTGCTTTATCTCCATCCCTATTTGTGAGCTAACCAACCTCATCAAGTAACAGACCAATGTTTTATTGAGTCCTCCTTTTGCTGTTAACATGATTAAAGCCTTTTGTGATCCTACATCCTGCTACCCAGCTCCAAATCCAATGGAGTTCTAAGCCATATGAATTTTCTCCCTTCAGTGGCAGTATCTGTCATCCTCCTGTAAAACCTGACCTGACTTCCAAAGTCCATACACTTTGATGCACTGGAATTATCTGTTCCTGTGATCTTAAATATTGACCAGCATTTATAGACCCCAATTCCTTCAAAAGTAATTCTGAGGAGACCTCACTAACTAGATCCTTGAGCAGCCTACAGTCTGCTCTCCCAAAAGCCATGGATGTTTCCTCTGCTAACAGAGCTTTTTTCACATCACCAAAGATTTTGAACTCTACCACTTTGTGGTAACTGGGGCCAAGACAGACACCATCATTTCATCCACAGACCAACAAGAGATCCAGGAGGGCATTTTTGCTAGTCAGCTCCCTTGGTACCTGTATCAAAAAGTAATCTTCATAGTGTTTTGGGATTTTCCTGAACCTGTTGGTGTCTACTGTATGATAGTCCTGGCTAATATCTGTGAAGTGGACATTGACCATAATAACAAGGGTGACCGATGTAGTGATTTCCCTTAATTCTAGGATAACATTTTTTTACCATGCTAGCTGAGTGAGCTTTGGTAAACTCTGACAATATTTGTTTCATTAGTTTTTGTACCAGTCCTTACCCAGAAATTCTCCACAATATCATCTTTAACTGCCAGCTCTGTGTAGTCCAGCCTGTCCCTCATGTACAGCACTCCCCTCCCCCTTGCCTGCCCCACCTACCTCTCCCTGAGGAGCATATAACACCGCAGGTCTCCATCACTGGACTCTTCCCACTAAGTCTCACTTATGACAGTGATGTTTTAGCTCTGAGACTGAGACAAAGCTACCACCTCCTCTTGTTTATCCCACATACTGCCTGCCTTCACATACAAACATTTCAGATGCCCAGTGTACTCACTTACATTATGGCGCAGCATGAAAGCCCACATTAGCAGACCATCATTCAGGATCCATGCATTGATAGGCTACCTGTTTCTTTCACTGTCATTCCCTACAACTGGGAGGACGGAAGAAAATGTTACCACCATTTCCAATCCCTTCTCCAATCTCCCCAAGGCCTTGAAGTCTCTTTTGATCACCCTTGGGCTTGTAATTACAACTTCATTGGTACACACAGGAAAAAGCATGTATCAGGCTAGGAAGTCTTCTGTTAATTCTTTAACACAAGCCCCAGAAAAGCAGCAAGCTTCCCTTAAAGGCGGGTTTGGTCAGCAGATCAGCCCTGCTGCTCCTCTCATAATTATAAATTTACATTTTTTTCTTCATGGAGGCAATTATGATGTGGGTGTTAAGAAAACTTCTCTGCCCAGCCATCCAGGAGCTACTTGCACCATCTGAGATGGAACTGAAGCCCTTTCACAGCTACAAACCCCACACTCACAGAGTCAGACTAGGCTTCCTCACCAGTTTGACGGTTTCCCATAGCAGAATCTCAGACTCACAGATCCTTCAAATAATTTAATCTTGGTACAATAACTAAATAATATAACAACTCTGAAGTTTTGGGTGCCTCCAAGGACCTGAAACAAATGAAACCCTGGTTTTTATATCCTTACGGTCTAAGTGTGCGATAGTCTGGGGATTCTCAGCTCCTGCCGTGTCTCTGAGTGTCCTGTCACCTGGCTGGTGCCACTCTGCAGTGCACACCACAGCTTGCAAATGGATCTACTTGCACTGAATGTATTTCTCAACATGGCAAATAAGCTGACTTGACTTAGATGACTCCTCAAGAATGGGTGGGTCATCTTCAACCTCATCATGTCCCAGTCCATCCAACTGCAGAGCCTGATATCAGTTGCATAAGGACACATGGAGAGGCAAGGAGACAAGGAGAAGGTTCTCTCCCTGTCCCCAGTCGAGACTGATTTGCTTTTACCACTGTCCCTCAAGCCACTGCCTTCTGCCTGGGGAGAGAGTGCAGGTTACCCCTTGCCAGAGGTTGTACCTAGTTCACATTTTTGTTCCAGAGAGGACAGCAGGGTTCCATCAGTCAGCCCCTTTCTCAGACTCACGGATGCTCCTCCACCTGTCCACTGCATCCCAAAGCTCGGTCAACAATCAGAGCAGCTCTTCTACCTGGGTACACCTCCCACAGACATTGTCGCTGCTGACCTCAGACAACAGCAAATACCCTGCATACCATGCAGCTGGAGATCTCGAGAGCTGCATGCTCCCCTGGGGACTCTGTCTGGATATCTTCCTCAGCCCCAGCATGCCCTGACCCCACAGGGAGACACAGACATGGCTGCCTGTCACCATTCCTCAGGACCCCTGCAGGGAATTACGGCTGGTGATGGGTGGTCTGGCTGGCAAAGTTGCTGTGGCTCAGTGTCTTGGTTCCCTCCAGCAGCTCCCTGTCCTTGCTGCCACCTGGTCCCTTCCCATACACGGCTTGAGGGCCTCAGTCACCCAAGACCCCCCCTCAGGCATTCACCAGGTTCATTGCAAGCCTGGTGCTCCTCTCAGCACAGGACAAGCTGCCACACTGCTGGTACTGCTGCTATTACCCTCCTCCTGGCACACAGAGAGTGCTGCCATCAGCTTCCTGGGGTTTGACTGTGTACTGAAAACAGATTAAAGCCTCCTACAAGTGACTGAAATGGAGCAGTGTGAGGACATTGTTCCCTCATCAGTAACTCAGTACTAATTCAACTGTGCTAATTTGCTGAGAGTCAATAAGTGCCCAATAAACAGGGACAGCAGTGATGAGCAGCCAGTGCTGCTCCTTGCACCAACCAGGGGCCTCAAAGTGAGGAAAAGTTTCCTTCTAGGTTATACCTGCTGCCTCTGTCATAACTATCACGATGACCAGATAATCTTCAAAAGCAAGATAGACAAATAAGAAAGAAGAAAACCAAAATCAAGGCCACGGCATGGGCAGTTAGTTTGCCCAAAGACTAAGCCAAGATGAATATTTAATTCTAAAAGTAATGATATAAATTAATTTTTAAAACTGAGTGATGGAGCACTTGTTCTCATGCCTTGGAAGTTACCTGCTGGATATATGGAAGGTTTGCAAGGGTCAGGACCACACGAAGATAAATCCAGTTAATAAAATCCAAGCCTGTTGTATGGGGGGTACACACACCACAGCTTTAAGACATAAAAAACCAAAAAAAAAACCTCAAGCCACTCATGTTTGGCAAGTTTTTCAGAAACTGAAGTTCGACTATGAACTAATATCTAGAAAGGTATTAGAAAATATAAACCTGGTAGCTTACACATAGGTAGTGAAATGAATTTTTGTTTTGTTTTGTTTATGAACAAAAGTAATACTGAGTAACTAGAAAGCTTCAAATTAGATTACTACAGCACCCATTTGAAACCTCTTCCACACAGGGACATGTACTTTAAATACGTAAAAAAACCCATGTTTACTTCCAAGTGAAAAAGCATCACAGAAGCCAATGCTTGCAGCATCTTGGACTTTGAAAAACACAGTTATATATATTTAAAAAACAATCAAACCCAAAAAAGCAAAAAAATCCCTTTCTGGTCCTTACCTTCCAAAATCACACACAAAAGTAAAAAGTGAGGAGCAACAACTACTCTCGATGATAGCAATGCAATCATCCATTCTCAGCCAAGAATTACTGCCTGTAAATTAAAAACCTTCTCTGACAGAGGGTCTGTAAGGGGTGTCTAACATCCCTTGCCCCACATCTTGCAATCCTTTCCCTGGAGCAACCACTGGCTGTGTGTCCCATTCCAGCCAGGCTAGACCTTGGGGTGACTGCACCTTGCTGGGTGCCATCGGAGAGGGGTCTCAGTTCTGTACCCTCCAACGGCAGGCGGAGGAAAGCCCTGCAAGGGTTCAGCTGCCAGGCAAAGGTGACTACAGGGACCACAGCAGAGGTGCTTTTGCAGCAGGGGTAAAACCACACATCCTTTGGGAGTGGTGTGCATGTAAACATTTACCAACACGATGAGGTCATGTAATCTCAAGCTCAAACCAAAGGGAGCAAGGAACCCAGATCAAAGTATGTCCAATGCAAACACTGAAGCCTAGAGAGAGGCAGGGTGATGGCCTCCCTGGGCAGTGAGTGTATCCCAGAGCTCTGTGCTCAAGCTCATTGTCCCTTATTCACGCAGGGGGGTGGTCACAACTCAGAGACCTATTTTTCAAGTGACAATTTGCAGGAACACAGCTTTTCATAGAAAATGATTGTACTAGAAAAGTAAACACCTCAATCAGCCAGAAGGCCAGTAATTAACATTTGGAATAAATATTGGAAGTTATCAAGGCATGTCGTGCAAATACCATGAGCTGCATTTGGACACAGTTCTGGACAATTCAAGGTGCTGACAGGCGAGGTCATGGTCCTGATGAGTTTTAAAAATCCTGCCCAGCTCTTTCTCCCTGCCGGTGTGTTTTGTTCCACTGAGGAGCTGCTGCTTAGGTTCTGCTGCCGGTTTCAGTCCCCAGGAAAAGCGAGAACAAGACTGGCAGGTGGGTCTGAAGCCACAGGATCTTAAAAACATTCATCTCCCCTCAAACCCATGGGTGTAGGTCTGTCTGCTAACCCCAAGGACGCAGAGTCCTCCGGGATGCACGGTGCGGCCGCCAGCTCCCGCTGCGCCGCGCTTCCCGGCGGTTGCCATAGCACTGAAAGGCAAGCCTAGCAACAGGCACACAAGCCTCCCAAGCACACAAGTCCAAACCACATTTTTTAAATAAATTAAATTATCCAGCCTTGCCTGTTACCCAAAAAAAAAAAGTACAACATGTTTCAAGAAGCTGTTAAGAATGTGCTGTTTCTGTTCAGATGCACTAGAGAAGGGGTTTAATTACCACTAAAATTAAACGATAAGTGCTGTGCCATGACAAAATTAAAGTAGCTTGCAGGAAGATTTGCTTTTTAATATGCCTTTTGTAAAAACTATTCTTCTGGCAGTTATTGATGGTATAAGTGGTTTTGTTAGGCATCAGAAAGCAAAATAAGAGTTTAGCTTTTATTTTAGACTGTTTTTCTTGCAACTCTGATTTCTTTGTGAAAAAAAATGTGGTCATACAGAAGTTTATTTGTTTATGCTAGTATCACAATCAGAGATTATTTTTGTCTGTTAAAAATCAATCCCCCTACAGCTCAGGATCTTTACCTTCCATTTTCTTGCTCCTATCAATATGATTATTCAATACATATCTTAAGTGTCTCCAATGTCTTCAGAGGTGCATAAACTTTGCTTCCAAATTTCTCTACCTCTTCAGCTTCAAAGCCTTGCATACTAATATTTTGACTCTGTGACACGTAGTTAAAGAAACAGCCTATGGAGGAAGCTAAGAGCATAAAGCATTGGATTTCTGCAAATTTCACACAGTTAAGTATATTCTACACAATAATAATACAGCCATTTCATAAAAAGGGTAAAAAGTTCTATAAGCCAAATAGACATGAAGGAGATTGAAGAAATAGAGGAATGTCCTGCTGTTATTACCTTTTCTCTGCTGAAGGGTTTTTCCCTGGCTCAGATTATTTTTTTCCTGAACAAAACATATTTACAGAAGGAACCCGTTGGGTAATCATTCTTTTCCTCTGAAATCACAGCCTCTGAACTGTGTGAAGATCACTGGAGGGATAATTCCAACAAAAGTGCCCCACCAGGTTTTGCAACTCACTTCTTTAGTGAAATTCAGGCTGAATGAAGTGGTTCCACTTACTGCCCTTAGAAATTGTGTTTGGATTGATTTGACTTGTTTATCTGTTATGAAAAATTATCTACATAAATAAAACACTTCTCATCCAAGAGTCAGAAGGGAACACACAATGTTCTACTGAGACCCTAAGGAAAGCAATCTCATGTTCATCCTGACAAAATTTACCCACACATCAACTTGGGAGAGGAGATAAGCAAGAAGGGACAAATTTCCCAAGTGCTAAGGAGGAATGCTCCTTAGAGGAGAGTGCAAAAATAGGATGGAGTATATCTGTGTGTCAACACCAAATAAAATGCTATTATATATTTTAGAGGTTCATCATTAAAGTAAACTTTGAAACATGATTTTTTTCGCTCCTGCCTGCCCTCAGCATGGTCATGAACCTCCCCACAACTCCAAAGCAGCATGCTCAAAGGCTGATTAGAAGCTTTTCAAAGGTTGTGATTTTATTCAGTATCTCCCCTGATGAATGCTGACTGTTCACATTCGTGTTGATATATCTGGAATCACAACTCATTAAATTGTTTCCATCTGCAATTGGTCTTTTCAGGGAAGGTGCTTGTGAATTAGAAACCCTTCCCCCTCACACACACTTACTACAGACAAATATTAGAATCAAGATAGTAACACTCGTGGCAAGTCAAGTACACACAGAAATTATACCATCTGGCACAATTAGTCAGCCTGAGGGCTGGTTAATGAACTGTAATATACACAATCGAGCATGCATACTGAAGTTGCAATTCTTTATGATACCCGTGGACGCGTAAATTCAGCTGGGGACATAAGAAGCCTTTCTAGCATATAATTTATTTAGGGTTTTTTTTGGTATGCACAAGAATTGGAACGAAAAGCTTTTCTCCAAGACATTTCTGTGTGCCTCTTGCTGTTTCTGTAGCAGTAAACAAATGATTTTTGGGGTTTATATACAGCAGAAGCAGTAAGAAACATCCAGTTCAGACAGAGGTTTTGAAAGCTTTCAGCATTACACAAACACAGACACACAGAAAATAAATTTGGGGATTCCACCATCAAACTGTGATTTAAACATTGTCTGCTGTGCATCAAGAATAAAAAACATCACCATCCTCTGCACCTCATTCTTCTCCATACACTAATTAGCAGTGCCTGAGGAATCGGCTCTAATATGGTCATCCTCCAAGAGAAGACAGCAGCTGTTAACTCCCCTCCACAGATACCATTACAGGACCCCATCATCTGACTGCCACTGAGAAAATTAGCATCTTAAATGTGTCACTTCATAGCTTCTCCTGCTTGCTCTGCTGTGGCAACGTTTCTGTTTAAACCCTTTTTTTTTTCAGGGCTTCAGTACTCATATATACAGAGAAGAGTACTGTATGTGCCACTGAGAGCTCCTAACTCTTCACAAAAATAAGAGTTAAAAAACCCCACACAGGTTTTAACAAATTAACCATGTGATCAATTGTCCTACATGATGGCACCAAATTAACTTTTATATAGCCTCTGATACAGTGTATGCACATCTCTTAGCAAACATACATCTACATCAGAAAATCATATTTATTAAACTCAATTATACATATACATATATATATATACACACACACACGCATTTTGTCCCAAGAACAGGATTTAAAATTACATCTTGCTTATGTCAAGTACTTATATTTCCTCAAAAGACACACAATATTATGCAAATATTTCTGGCACCTGTGAGGTACCAAATACTCAACAACTTAGTGGGCAATGTTAAAAAGGAAGAGAATTCTCCTTGTGCCTTACCTAGTCCTTTCTCCACTGTGTGAATTTCCTCAAAAGAAATACTTTTTTGGTTACAAGAATTATGTAGCAACAGGAGGAGCTGTGGAAAGAGAGTGAAAAACAGAGGAAAACATACTGGTCTATGAATATTTAGGCTGGCAGGTCTAGAGGGCTGTGTCAGCACATTTCACCTACTGGCACAGGTCAACACTTGTGCATATATAAATTGACAAAATAGGTTAAAAACTCTGCTGAGAAGCTGTAAGTAAACACCTTATCCACTTCTTCCCCCTTCCATAGCACTATGTCCTATATTTTCATCATTATTTAAACGTTATTGAGAAAGCTATGTTAAGTGAAACCAGCCTGCTTTAGAGAGGTTCTTTGGGTCAGTTTTTATTTTTCATTTAACACAAAACTTGTCTTAGAAAGCTTCTTTTTAACCTCCCTCAGTAGATACTGAGCATCCCTATCTGGAAGCCCCAAAGGGCAACAATGCATCTTAATTAAAAGTTGAGATTTATCTTCTGAAGAAGCAAGAAGAATTCACCATCAAACACTGCTTTGGCAAACAAAATGCCACTTTCATTTATGAAGTCCCCAGAAGGTTGTTCTTTGCAGGTAGCATTGGCTCCCAGCACATGATTAAAACGAAGGCATGCAGAAGGTATATGCCTGTATCATTAACCACTGCATTTATTTGCAGAAGAAGGGTAGGTAATTATGCCAGGCTCACCTCTACACATCAGCACCAGGAAGCTACTTCAGACTAAAGACTACAGATCACCTCCAGCCCTGCTCCCCTGGAGCTAAACAGTCTCATCCTTCAGCCACAGCAGCTCAGATGGGCTGCTCAGGGAGTGCTCCTGCCGACTCGCTGTAAAACTTCCCTCTGCACTTCGAGCTCTGTAAATACATGATCAGTGCTTCTGCTGCACTCTTTGTGCTCCCTAACACTGCCAAGGGAAATGTAAGTCTGCTTTATAGACCAAAAGTCCTTTACTAATGCATGGGTTATTTGTATCAATCAATTTAGTGCAATTATTCATATTAATACTCATAAGGAGTTGCACGAGAGAAGAAGGAAGAGATTGTCATGGACAAAACTCAGGGCTAGCATGGGGATTCCATGGGTGAGTTAAAATTAATTTGTATGAAAACCAGAAGCTGTTTTATAAATTCATGTTGAAGGTGGTGGTGAGAAATCCTGAAAATTTCATTTTGAATAGGAATCTGTACCTTCAGCTGCAATTGGAAAACTATTTTGAAAGACTGCTTAAAGATAGGACTGAGTTTTTCCAGAGCTTTTGATAATAGTACATAATTCAGAACTTGCGCTCTTCACAAAATTGCATGCATGCCTAATTTCTTGGACTAATCTAAATTTTCATTTCAGAGTGTCTGTCTTCACCATGTTCAGTTTTTCACTTCAGCATGCATTATTTTGAATATGAAAAGATTGAAGAGATTTTAGAGTTAAAACTTTGAAAATGTCTTTCTCAAGAGAATGTGTAAGTCTAGCATGCAAAGGATGAAAAGCAAAGATTAAATCATTGTGAAATATAATTTTTCCAAACAAAGGAAAAACAAGTCTTCCATTCAATTGTTTTTTGGGGGTTTTTTGTCATTTTATATGCAATAATTATGGTGGCCTCATAACACTGCAACATGATGAAAGTCTTATACTCCACACTGCAATTCTCTCAAGGTCCCAGGAAATTTGAAGTAGTCTGGGTACGATTACCAAGGAAGGACAAAACAGAACACTCCTTGATTGCCTTGCTTCCTCAGATGCAGAGTGGCACTCACATTTGACTGAATGGCATTTACAGCATGAGACCTGGGTCTGGGTCCAGGTCCTTGTCACCTGGTAATCTGCTGCATTAATAGGAAACCATGGTTATAAACTGAGATTACTGAGCATTTCAGCAATAGGATTTGAAAAAAAGACATTCATTAAAGCTTGAAAGAAATCTATCTATTCTGCAGTATAAGTTAACTGAAGTTAATTACGTGTAGTTTTATCTGGTAAAAATGGATTTTTGATGAAGATAAAGTTATACTGACAGACCATTAAAGCTTCCCTGACACACTGTCTTGCCCTTCTGCTTTCTTCACTTCCCTTGTTCCAGTGCCAGCTCACAAATTCCCAGCTCTTCATAATTCTTTGTTTTATTCAAAGCTATGGACTAACCAAACAAGTTCATTCTGCTTTACAAACAACCTTTCTGTTGTCTATGCACATTGTTGTAAGAATGGCTGCATGGGTGGGGTTAGGAAAATATCCCCTGAATTTATTTTATCTCAGAGTTGGCACTGAGGAAAGCCAGCTTAGGAAGTAAGACATGCACAGAATGGTCCTTCTTTTGGTGTATACTCTAGGTTTGGCAAACTAGCCGTTCATGGTGTGAAGATTGCCTTCAAATCTCATATGTTACTGCCACTAATTAATTTCTTCATGAAGTTACTGTGTTTCTCCCTAATCCATTTGCTGCTGTAGCTTTTACGGTTTCTTAGAATATATTCCACTATTTACTTCTTAATTGTATAAATATATGTTCACCGATGGTACATTATGAAAGAAAACAAAATCTTTCCATCAAGCTGGTTTGTTGTTGAAGAGTTTAGATGAGTTTTTATTTCCCCAGCTTGTGTTACTGCCCATTAGAAGTACCAGATATTGAGATGCTCTGTCATTACATTGTGCCAGACCTTCCAGAAGGAAGCTGTTGTTCCATGCACTAAAAGCAACTGATCTGTCTGGACACCAACCCAGAAGACTTCATAAACTGTTGTAAGTATCTTTCAAGCTACATTGTATCATATTGAGTCAAAGGGCAAGCACCACTTATGGACGCGCTAAAGAGTACTTCCTGCTACAGTTTTATTTTTCCTGGAAGTTTCCATTCAAGTCTTGACCCCCAGTGACCCTCATTAGCACATAAAAGCCAGCTAGATCCCAGCTCAGGATTCAGTTGCATAGAGGACACATATTTGATCTGCTTTCTATGGATTTTTAGAAAGCAAACCTTTTTCTACAATCACAGATATGCACTTACAGAAATGTCCTACTGATGCATACAATGCATAGATGATGGGAAATGCATCCCTCTTTTGATTACTGAGATGCACAGAAGTTAATTGGAAAAGTCAGTTTGTCATGAGACATTTGAAGAGTGAAGATAGCTCAGCTAAACACTGAATAGTTTGTAGGTTCTCTTTCCCAAAGAAATCTCCTTTGCCTTCTACTTAATATATCATAATTTCTCTTCTTGCTCTGCCCTTTGCTCATTGTGGGAAACTCACGTTTAAGATATATCAGCAGCAGCAAAAACATGGTAAACCTACAGATAAAAATGGGGACAGAGCAGGAGGATCCTCATACTTGAATAGGATTGCAATGGGAGAAGTGGCTTTAACTTTGCAGAGCTATTTCCACATGATATTCTGCTCTCCCCTCCTTAAAGCTTCTGTCAAAAGCATTCATCTACAAATAAGCCAGGTAATTACATTTCCAAGCAACTTGTTTCAGACAGATTGTCCTACATCTTATTTGTAACAGTTCGTGAGGCACTAAGACAAAGTTAATTGATAGCTAAATTATAGGGAGATGCATTTAGAGGGTTAATTGCTTACTGGTTGCAACCACATTTTTAAAAGAGCTAGAATCTACATACCTATATTAAGATTTTAAATGACTGGAGAACCAAAGTAGTGGGTTTTTCTCTCTCAATTTCAAATCTGCAAAAACAAACACTGCATCAATCTTTTTCACAAGAATCAGAACAAATCACTCCTGCTGCTTGCCAGTCTTTATATGACACTGGAAATTATTCAGGCTCATCTCTGAGGCTTGCTCTGAGATAGTAAGATAGAGAGGCACTTGGCAGCAGCTGTTAACCCACCTGCGGAGACAACTTCTGTCTCATTTCATCTCCTGAATTGCTCAAGCCACCAGACTAATGTTTACTTGTTCACAATTAAAGGCACCACATGGCCCTCTGGGACTGTGCAGGAAAGGAATGTTAGAGCTTTCAGGGCCTGAAAACCAAGATGTTCCCCTTGTTTAAATATTGGGCAGCTATTAAGCTGCATATCCTGGAATGCCAAAATAGCTCACCCAGGGCTGCAGGAAACCCTCCCTGACAGGGTGTACACTACCACTCTCTGCTAACAGCTGTTTCTGTACTGGAAACCCTAAATTGCATGTTCACCAGCATCCCAATTTATGATCATCCTCACAGGAAATAACCATTGAATCAGCAATGCTCAATACAGAAAGCTGCATTTTAGAGGATTAATTTGCCTGAGAAGTAGTTAATGCTAAAAAGATAGCATGTATTGAAACCTATTTAAACAAACTGACACTCACCTCCTCTTAATTGTTATGTCCTTGGAAATTACCTCTGCTAACAGCTATTGTTTTTTTTCTTTCTGGACCGCTAAAGGTGACAATTATTCTGAAAAGTAAACACATTTAATACTGACAGGCAGCATGCTAGCATGAAGCCTTGCAGTGCATTTGTCTGTTGGTGTCGCTTCATAGCAATTATCACTACCAAATATCAACTATTTTTTTATTCTTGTCATAAGCATGCTAACAATAGAATGATAAAAAGAAAAAAATGCCTTTTTTACATTGATGGTATTGACTACCTTGGGAAACAAAAAATCTCACTACACAGAAAGGAATTCTACCTTGATTCCAGAGAAATGAAAATAATACAAAGCTAAGAAAGTGAGCTTCAAAAGCTGAGGTAGTTAGCAGCATTTATTTAGGTTATTTTATTTACCAGAAAACATTAATTGCCATGCGTACAATTTACTCATAAAACACCAGAAAGCCAGAACCCATTTTCACTCTGGCTCTCAAGGAAACCAGGCTTGAGAGAGTCACTGGGAGCTGTTGCTCTCATTGGGCTGGTACTGCCCGATGTAGAATTTCCCAGGCATGGAGGTCCCTTCACTTTGTGATAACAAGCAGTCTGAAAAGCAAGAACGATCCAAACTGCTCTCTTAATGGCTGAAAAGCCACACGCCTCAGAAATTTCTCATTTAATTTTTTTTCTGAGCATACCCAGAGTCAACACACAGCATATTATACAAGTCCAAACCAACCAAATCCAAGGCTGTTTTCTGCCCAAAGGACAGAGGAACAGGCCAAGAGAATCACCAGCCTCTATTTTGAGCAAGAACTAAGTTGCACATCTTCTGTCTAATCTTAGTCCAGATATACAAAGGCTGCAAAGTATTACTTCTAGGTATGACATTTACTGTTTGATATCTCAATACTAAACTCTTGAAGAATAACAATTTAGCTACTAGGAGAGGGTAAGCCCAAGAAACCTAGCAAATTAACCCAGCACCTACATTTCTTGGTATTTTTCCCATACTTGGTGCAGATTTTCTGAGTTGCTCTCACAAACACACTATTTACCAACTTTTGTTAGTTTGTTCTGTCTAATGTAGGAAAATGTCCCTTATAAGGCAAAAGTAACCATCACCTGACTTTTTGCTGAGTGACACAGGCTACCAATGGGAATTCTTTGCTGCCCAGTGTGGTGACTAACTACAGTTTCTACTGCTCCCTAACTCAGTTGCCTGCCATGATATAGATTATGTCTTAATTTACACTTGGGAGACTTCTGAATTAGGCTGTGGAAATAAAAGAAACACAGTAAGAAGGAACCAGATTACCCAGAAACAAGCATTAAACTATTTTGTTCTTTAAATGTATACTAACATTTCAATCAAATCACTGCTGTTGAGTAGTTCATGTTTTGGAATTCTGCTCATCAGCTCAAGTTTGCCAGCTTTTGTTCATGATTTCTAATGTGGTTAATAAGCCTTTTCTCAGAAGCAAAGTCTTCTGCCTGTTTTGTAAATAACAACTTCTACCTTGTATGTTTGATTCCATAATAGCAAGTGACTGGATGTGCTCTGACATACTGGCCTATAGAGGATAAAAACCCAAGCAAAATGTCATTTACCTTTTTCAACAATTATTTGTTAATCTCTAAAGTGTTCAACTTTTTTTCCATCACTTGTCATTCTACCCTTGTTCCTAGCCACGTGCACTTTTGGCTGCTCCCACTTCATGACCCAAAATACAGACCAAAGGAAACCTAACCTTTCTCCTGCTGCCCTCTGCCACATCTGCCCATCTCCAAGGGGCCACACTCAAAGCACTCCCTACTCCTGAACCCCCACCTTCAGACTCAAGACTGCAAACAGTGAGCTCCACCCACAGACATTCTTCTACATACCATACTTTTTCCACAAATAAAATTTTGTTGTGTTTTGCAATAGAAGAATGACATAGTATTTTCTGATTTCTTCTGCTACCTTTTTGCCACATAAAAAGAAATGACCACATAGGATTTCACTGTTTTAGGTTTTAAGTTCAGGTTTCCAAAACATTTTGCATTCAAATTCCTAAAATTATTTCCTGACATATAAATAACTATTTTCCCTATCTTTCACCCAGGAAACAGAGGCAATCAGTATGGGAAAATAAAAAAAAAGTTATCACTCCTGCCTTCTAGTTCTTTCATGCAAACCACAGTTCTTTGTCCTGGAGCCAGGGCAAGTAAAAGTCAGCACTCTTAAACATGCTTGTGAATGTGCATGCAGTAAATTTGACAATAAGGATCTCCCAGAAAACTGAAGGACAATAAAATGTCGATTAGTAAAACTAGTTGATGCAACAACAAGAAGGTTACCTTATGATTTTCATATTGAAGTAAAAGAGAAACACTGCTTTTGATAGAGAAATGGTTCATTTTAAAAAAATGAACACTGTGTTCATTAAGTTTTCTTATTTGACTTTTCAAATGCATTATACAAAGCTCTTACACATGAGATGATGCAATTTTTGTACTTTTTAAGAGCATCTTGGTATAAATATTCAGCCTTTTGGGAAAATTTTTTATTGCAGAAACTATCTATTCCCTAAATTGCATTGGGAGTAGCTGAGGAAATGAATCACCTAAGATTGATGCTCTCTGTCTTTGGAGTAGCTTATGCTGGATCTTATCTGGAAACATTGATCTATAAGGTCACTTAGCTTTAAAAGAAAGTATTTTTTAATCTGATTTATGAAGAAGTTCTGTGGGCTTCAGACTGTGATTATAGAAGTGCTGTGCAGTCACACTAGGTTCTCTTAAGAAGCAAGGCAAATGAATGTTTATTAACTTACTTATAATCATAACAGGCAGATACTTCAGTGTTGATTTTGCAGAGACTTTTAATTAAAAGCAATTTATGAATAATAAAGTTACCTGTACAATTCTATGCCTGACTACAAGATAAAGACGCACAAGTCAGATAAAAGGGTATCTGAGGATTCATAGTTGATGAAAAGTGAACAGTGGTCTAAGAAATGGCCTACAACACCGAAACTAACAAAAGCCACTCAGAAGTACCCAAACCAGCAGAACATCTTTTATAAACTAAAAAGCTTAACTTCTATAATTTTAAATTAAATAGGATTTTTTTTAGCCTATGATTATATCTCCAAGGACATTTACCTTAAAATAGTCACTGGGAAGGATTTTTTAGCTGGATTCATATTTTTAATAGAAAGTTATACTGACATTCTGAAACTGATTGAAATCACTCCTTGCTCATCATTGCCCACCTTGGTTGGGCTTGGTTGTTGAGAATTTTGCAAAAGATCACCTACCCTTAAAACAGGCATTAAAAAGCAACAAAGTGGACAAAAGAAAGGAATGGGAAGAGGATTCTGATGCCTTTCCTAGGTAGCTTGCCAGGCAGCCATGTGAGCTGAACCACCCTGCTTTCCACTAAGCAGAGAGATCATTTCCTACAAGAGTCATCCACAGAGCTAAGTACTTCCACATGTACTCAGCATTATTACAAAACTCCTCAGTTGTCTTCAGCAATAGTTCATATTTATGTATGTTTTAATGTTCTCTAATCTCCCAAAAAAAGAAATCTCAGCAGGGAAAGAATGTGGGCTTTTCTTTATTTACCACCCTTGTGAAATTCCTGCTCTTACACTAAGATACATCTACAAACAGATCTTCATTTTTTGTTGCTAAATAAAACCCTCTCGCTTTCACCATCCCAATATTTATCTATTGATCAGCAAAATAGAACAGAGTTCAGTGTGGATTTTAAGGGAAAAATTAATTCTATTCTATTCTGAATGCATGTCTTCTGCTAGATCTCCTTGACATCCAAATACTTACGAAAGCTTATACTTAGATATTTATATCTACAGTGTTTAAAACCTGGCTTTCTAAAGGAAATTCCTTGCAGGGTAAGATGGCATTTCTAAATCCTGAAATTCAAAGTGCTGGCAGCCAGACTAGCTGTTGTTTCCTTCTTCTTCTCATATAGTGTTGACACAACCGTCATCCTTTCATGTTACAACTAAAAAAGCACTCAAGTCAAGAGAGTCCCAAATGTCACCATTAGCCTGGTCTGTAGTAGACAAATTTGCCAGGTGAGAAAAGAACCCAGGAATTAGGCAGTGCTTCCTTCAGGCCACTGCTCCTTGTGCAGGCTGCTGTCAGCTGCAATTCCAGCATGACACACCATTACAAAGCACCCTCCTTCCAAAGGGACTCGCTGTCTGTCCCGAGCCTCAGACCCAAACCCCCCTTGCCTTCATCTATTACAATGAAATCAAAGTCCTAACATGATTTAGAAAAACAATTCCTGGTGCAGGATTAGCAAGCGCCTTTGCAGCAGCAGTAAGCATTAAAGGGCTGGCTGGTATCCCATAGAGAACACCATTATTCAGCCTGGTTCAGAACAATTCTGCTTGTACAACACATTCACTGTATTTTTGTTCCCACATTTCTTCATTATTGGCTATATTAGCATGAGAACAGGATTTCTGTCTGTTAGAACTGTATGAAAGTTTACAGATTTTCCTCACAGGGAGTCCTGCAAGTATTGTCTTTGATTTTATTCTAATTTATTCTGAGTCTGCTCAAGTTTTGTTTTGAATTCTCAGTCAAATTCATTGAAGCTAACAAAGTTGACCAAGATGGCAAAAAAATCCTACAACAGTGCTCATCTTTTCATCTATTTTGCTTGAAAACTATCACAAAATTCCTCAAAATGCCTTCTGTCTTTCAGAATATGCCCATCAAATCAATTAGTGCCCATCACAAACATCACCTGCCTACATAACAGATGCAGCCTCATTTCTATCCCAAGAACCTCAAAGAGAATAAAAGAGTCCAGGCAGTGAGTTTGCTTTTCTAAAAAGGCTGCAATAAAATTTAAAAGCACTCAGCTGACATTTTTGTTCACTCCTAATGCAAAGCCTATCATTCCTGCCTGTTCATAAATATTTTGAAATAAGAATCACCAGGTAACATGGCAATCTTCATACAACAAGCCATCACAATCATGTAATCATCCATCAGCACTTATCTAATTCCTAGTTTTGTGATACAGTTATTGATGTACCTCACTGCTTTATTGTTGTATTTTCAAATGGACATTTGAATTCAAGTAAATATAAATGGTTGTATTAAGGCCACCTTTCAAGGCTCAGATATGTCTGGGAATGCAGAAAACAAAAGGCAAGCTCTAGTAATCACAACCATGTTAGAAGGGAAGGGAAGAGCCAGCTGTCCTAAACAATGACTGCCAATAGGACCTAGTTTGCACTGCTTATTGTGTTTTCTATTCCCTTCTGTACTACAAGGGATTTTTAAAAAAATTTATTTTATTTGCCGCTATTGGAACTTGTTTTCTGGTCTATGATAGAGCTGAAATAATTGCCTAAACAATGTAATTTGAGGTTATGACAACAAAAGATGAAAGGAAATTTAAAAACCATAAGGCTGTAATGCACTGAATAATGTGCAGGGTTTTTTAGAGACATTTGTTTATTGATTAACCTGACTTAAAACACTACAACAGAGGGGGTAGCTCTACAGCGAAGCTACCTTCTAACCAGGTGTGAATTTGCACCTCACAAGAGCCTCTGACTTGTGCCCTGCTCCCTGGGCATGCTGGCTTGCCCACCAGAGCCACAGGGGTTTTTAGCTAAGGAGCTAAAAACACTGATTTAACTCCTCTTTCAGAGAGATGTCTGGACTACTCTGAGGATGGGGCAGCTCACTCCAACTCACAGAAAGAAATTAACATAGCAATTATAGATGCTTCTTTTGGTTCTGTTCTACATTTAAGACCAGCTGACAAGTACAAGATGAGTGAATTAAAAGAGAAAGAGCAAATGTTTCTCTGTGGTATATTGTGCTATGCATGTTTTCCTAAAAAACTTGGAAGCTTGAAAGTCATTTCCCTAAAAACATGCAGACGTCATCTGCTCATAGAAATGAACACCTCTGTTGTAAAGAAAATGGTAATTCTCTACTTAGCACCTCATACTTTCACCATTATGCATTATATAAATATTTGGACTAATGCAAATAGTTATGATCACAGCACATAGGGCACTCCAATGACTTCACAAAAGCAGACAAAGTTTTGACTATTCTTTTTATGGTTTGTATTAAACCCCTCAGGCTAGTTGTTTGAAACGCTGCCGTTTCTGCAGTTCACCAGATTTAATAAAAGAACAGCATACATAAAAAAAACCACAAACATTAAATTCCTGAAAAAAAAATCTCTCAATCACCTAAAGAGCTGTCCTAGTAAAATATTTTTTACTAGCCTATTCATACAGCTTTGCAACATGTAAAATTACATCCCAATATTTGAGATTTCAGAAGACGTTACTCAGAGGAAAATATCATAACTGACTACTGATTGACTATTTATCCTATTTGACTACTGATTCCATATTTATCCACAGCTGTGATACACTTAATCAAAAATTGCACCAAATAAGGTGCCACTCATAAGCAGTTCTTACAGATTTTGAGTATATTGGATGCCTTATTTAGTATTTCTTACAAACAAGAATTTGATTTCCTTTTTTGTAGCACAAATGATTCACAATAACAGGCAATACATCTTTTGAACAGGAACATTAAAAAAATCAGAATATTTTATTCAGCTTCTATCTCAAATGGGTGAAGTCTGGGAAAATCTACAGACAGAGAGGTCCTGTTCTAAGATCCAAACAGAGGCACATCACACAACCATACCATTTCAGATTCTCATCAACAGAGAGGACAAAGTGTCACAAAGATATTTTATACCAACTGGCAGGGTTAGATTTGAGATATTTTTATTTCCAAGGGCCAGCACTGCATATTTGTCTATTTAAAAACACTTTATGTGAATTTCTGAATAAGCATGTCCACCTTGGTTGAGGTCAGCAGACATATCGGTCCAAAAGGGAAGTCTTATATAAGGAAGGAATACCATATTTCATTAGAAAAGGGAAGGGAAAAACATTATCTATCCCAAAAGTGAATCAAGACAACAGGTGAGTCTCAAGTGAAAGAGATATATCTACTTTGTATATAAAAATAAAAGATAGATTTCGAGCAGTTCACTTAAGAGACCACAATATAAATGTAATAAAAGTCAGGTGCTATCACTTTAAAAACCACATCATTTTTTGATAGCTATCACTTGGCAAAATGCTTAGGGGATACTCAGCTATCTCCAATGCTGTCTTGTCATTTCCTGCCTCACCCTGTCTGTGCATTCACTGACGCACTGCATTAAGTATCCAAGTAGTTTTTCTGATTTTTTTTTTAAGTAGGCTTAACTTCACAAACTAACTTTTTTTTTTTAACCTTTCTGCAACATACCTGCATATTTAAATCCAAGATACAAAATTATCACCTCTCCCTCACTCTAAGGAGATTTTCTTGTGAAGAGGGGCACGATATTAATCCCTACTACACCCTCACTCACCAGTAATAAAACACCTTTGTGACTTTAGCAGCCACAGAAGGGAAGCTGAGGCAAAAAAGGCCAACTGCATCTTACAGAAGACAAGGGTTCAGAAAGGCTTTGGCTGTTTTTCTGGAGATCAAGCAAACCCCAAATTATATGCAGGGTCAAAATAACTGTCTTTCAGGCTTTTTTCTGGGTGCAAAAACATTTTTGTTACTCATGCTCATGTTGTACGTGACACCCTCACCCATTTCTTTATAAGACCTTCATCTATAAGAGGGTCATAATGGCAAAATTCTTTCATGAGTAACTTAAGAAGTAAAGTAAATTCTTCATCTGCATGACACTGGCCACCTTTTGGGACTTTCAGGGGTGACGTTTTCTACCTGCATAGGATTGTTGATTTTTTTTCTGTGGAAGACAGGGTCTGTAAATAGAGGTGATCTATTTGATTACATCAGATAATATAATGCAAAAAATTAGATAAGGCTTTGAGCAAGCATACCTATTCTTCAAGTCTGCAATAGCAGCAGTAACTAACTGAAAAACAAATACCTGCTGAGAACAAACTTATCCTTCAATTAAAGAAAAACATTATCCAAACAACAAAAGTGCAGAAGCTCTCAAACTATGGAGGCAAACACTTCCCCATGGAATGTAACCTCCAGGGAATGTAACCTGTAGGGGTGCTACAAGTATTTGCCATAGGCATGGTACCATACCAAGTACAAATACATTTACAGCATGACATATAATTACCTAAATAATTTAATCACAAGATTACTCTATTCCTATAAAGATATCAACAAGTTTATTTTCATGACAGTTTTCTTGTCTGTCATGCAATCATCTAGAAAAAACCCCAAGGTTTTAACCCAGCAACATAAACACCACCAGGTGAGTTAAAGATAGCTTGAATCAAGATTGGCTTTTTAATTGAATAACAGATCTTTGATTACAGTTATAATTTAAAATACACTTAATCAATGACACACAGTTAATTCATCTTGAAAACTGTTTGAATATTCACTCTATCTGAAGACTCTAACCAAATTTCCTATATGACTGCAGTGGAGGATAGTCTGCTGGCTGGGATAGGTGACATAGCCGCTTTAAAACTGAAAAAACTTGGGTCATTTCTGAATTTGGAGGTGGACAGTCAGAGATGTTAAATAAAGAAAAAAAACCCAAACCAAAAGGAATAGAAGACCTACAAAAAGATCAGCATTTATGCATTCAATGTAATCCCCCCACAAGCTTCAGAAACAAAATATCAGAAAGTTTCAGCAAAAAGAGGTACTTCAGTGGAAGTGTGCCTTTTAGTCCAAAGGCGCTTTGTGTTGCTGATTGCTCTTTTCACAGAGCTAATAAAAATATTAAATGGATATCACCACTTGACTCCCGCTTTAGATGAGAAAGCCATAATTCTCCGCTTAGACATGCCCGATCAGATCCAAAGTTTGCCTTCAGACTACCAAGCAGCTCTTTGCTTTTCAAGAGACCTATTGACCATGGAGGTACCACCAGCAGCCTTGTGCAAACACCCACCTAAGTGTTATGACAAACACTTTCTGAAATAAAGGTCCAATAAAACAGGGATGGTTCCTATGATGCCACTCTCAAAGATGCCTAAAAATCTCCAAAGACGGAAAAACAAGGAATTAAAAACACGCTTAGTTCAACAAGACTTTGAAAGCATAAGGGATCTTTAGCTAGGTAAGAAGTAATTTCAGAGCCAAAGGTTCATCTTTTACCAGTTTCTGGTCATATCATCTCAAGGCTCCTCAAGAATCAGTTATTTCCTGTGCTTTAGTGTAGTGGAAAAACACATAAGCTACATGCTCTGAAGCAGAAGCAGAAAAAACCCCGCAATCCTACAGGGGCTTGACAGTCCTCAGCCCAAGATATCTCCCATCCCAGCTGACAGGAGAGTTTTATGTAGCCACCATCCAACTTGACAAAAAGATGACTTTAATCTCTCAGTGGAGTCTCAGGTAGTCTGAAAACACTTTGACCTTTAAGTCTCTATTTTTAGTGGGGAAGGGTTAGAACTTTAACAAGAAAAGGCTTTGTCTGTATTAGCAAATAAAACATACCCAGGGACATAAATTAAACATGCCAGCTGGCATGAAAGATCCTGCAGTTATGCTGGAAAACTTCCTTTGGCTCCAAATCTCATTAAATGCCTACTGAAAATATCCCTGCCCAAGCTCAGATCTGAGATGTGACAGCAAATTTTTGACCAGACTAGTTGTTAGTTGCCAAAATCGTACCAGGGAATAGTCATTTTTCTAGTACAGACAGTGAATCCCAGTTTAGCATGCTACACACAGACCAAGTTCTTTAACTGGCTGCCTGGGGGTAAGCCCTGCTGCAGCTGAGCAGCAATCAACACTGAGGCAGTATTGGGTGTGCAGGACTCACCCAAGGTACAGGGCTGCATAGGCCAGCAAGGTCTGCCTAAATTTGTGTTCCCTGGTTCACCACTCTGGAATTCAGTACCAATCACCACACAAAACTGTTGTGTTTGAAATAACTACCAGTCGGACACCAAGGATACCGTTTAATTAGCACTTGAAGGTTTGTTATTAACCATATAGATGTTGGAAAGTTTTAGATTATATTACATAAATCTGTTGAGCTTGGTGCAATACTGATGCATGTGAAAGGAAAAGATGAACGCAGCAATAGTGAAGGGAGATAATATCATATTATCTTGACTTACTGTGCAGGCTACGCATCCCATACAACATGGTCCAAGCCCTTGATTGCTCATTTTACTCCTCACTCAGTCCAGCTGCCTCTAAAAGTATACAACACAGTAATTCAACTGCATTTCAGGACAATATCTGTTTCAAGAACTCCACTGCATTGCAAAGTTTGTATCACATCACCCGAATCCTCAAAGGACAGAGCTGAGAAAGAAGCTCAAGCAGCTGAGTGCTCAAAGTGCTCTACTAGGGTAGAGAACACTAGTTGTCCAGGTGGACAATTACACTGTGAATCAATTAGAACTTCAAGTTATCCAGCATAGTACTTAACCTAAGACCTAAACTCTCAACATATCTATTTTTTCTTCCAGCCATACAGTTAATATCAGACTGAAAGATGTTGCTTCAAGCTACGGAGGGCTAGATTTGTTGCCAAACTCAGTCGGCCTTTATCCCATCCAGACTAATAGAACATCCCTTTTAGATCACCTTGCAAGCGATCATATTTGTATTTTTTCATTATGTAGCAATTACATTAGAGAGGACATCTCAAGCATTAGTCTCCAGCATCATTATGAATCAACAAGACTAAAAATAAAGCCGTGTTTGGCCTAGTCTGTGTCTTGGACCTCACCTCCAAGAGGGGTACGGATTGCAGGTGGTGTTACACACCCCAACCAGAGAGGACAGCAAGCAGCAGCAAATGCCTGCCTTGGAAAAGTGTGCCTGCTATCAAGGGAATGCAACTAGAATTGCAGATAAAGCACAGCAAGATCTTTTCAGGAGTCAAGAAAAAATGCATGGGTGTGCTGTTTGCAAGACCTTACCATAGGAAATTCTACCTGTATTCATACGCATTAGATAAACTGCAGGTGGTGCAAGACTCTAAAAAAGAGAGAACTTCAGAGCAAACATTTTTTTCAGTCTGGATGATCTCTTGCCATGTCAATGTGCCAAGGTCAGTATTGCAGGAATGAGTATGGCATTTACTCCATGAGTATGGCTTTGTACCATCATTCAAAAGGGAAGGCATGCAGCCAATAACACTGCTCCAGGCCCCCCCAGAGCCTTGATAGTGCAAGGGAGAGTAAAGTGTTCTCCACAGCAAAATTGACATCTTAAGAGAAATGCTACCAACTGCAGCCAGACAAAAATTGACAGCAGTTATCAGTGTTTCCTGTAGGTTAAATTAGATCCTGCCACTTCCAGACACCAGTAACAGGATGACTCAAGCATCTGGGCTGCTCATCTCTGGTGAAACAGCAGCTACCCAGTGGCAACTTCACTGGGAAAGTTCAGAAGGTGCATCTCACCCAGGAGCTACTGCCACTTCCTCACTGTGTTGCAGTTTATCCTGGCAGGGGCTTTGAGAGAAATCTGGGGACATTTTAGCCAAAATGTAGGCATTTAATAATGTGGATGTAACAAAGGTTAAAGACTTGGCATGAAACACGCTTAGAAAGTTTGCCCTGCTTGGGGCTTCCTTTCTTAAAAGATGCCCAGGGCACCAAAACACACTTATCTCAAGGTAATATGAGGATCAAGAACCTATCACCAGATACTGCCATGAGGAAGCTTTTACTATCATGAGATACTACCAGTGAGGCAGTAAAGTATTAGAATCCTTCAATGTCCCGGAAAGTAAAGCAGAACCTTGAGCTGGCTTTGCAAGAAGCTCAGTTACCAGTAATTCTGTAATGTCATGGCCAATGCTTTAAAAACTTCTCAATTCATTCCCAAGGCAACAATTCACTGATGTTTGACAGAACAATATTCAGCATTCTTCCTTCAGAAAGAATGACTTTAGATCTTCCATAAATACCTTTAGGATTAAGTGTAGATAGTCAGATGGGACTGCATCTGGCAGAAATGGCAAGCTAGTTCTGCCTTGAAATTTAATACCTCCTTCGTGGGGACTTCAAGCACAGCTAAATAGAAAAGCCAGTATAAAAATGTTAATCTATCCAGGGACTGTAACTTGTTTTACAAGCATCACTATTTCAATCACAATAAAATTACAGCCTATTATAAGTGGCACATGCTAATATTGATACAGTAATTCTTTAGCAGGACAAACAAAAAGCAAGAAGATAAAATCACTTATTCAGATTGAACCCAGCTGTCTAAAGTAAGGTAGGAATATAACATTGCTTAAAAAAACTTAAACCCAGTTTGAATTTGTAAGTGTAAAGCTCAGCTTAAGAAATGTTACAGAAATTGAGTTAGTGATGGCCAGTGATGGGGTTGTTAATTTATGATTAATTTTACAACAATTTGCGGTAATATGTCAGAGGGGCCAGAAGGTGGGGCTTGGAGTTGCTAGAGCATTTTTAGTTTGGTTTTGGTTTGCTTTGTTTTCCTTTTGGTTTTGAGTATTTTATCATTTGGTTTATGCATCTAAGAGCGTAGCTACAAGGTGCACTTTAATGCCATGATCACAGATGCCCACTGCCAATCATTATTAAAGAAAACACAACTCACATTTAAGGTTGACAAAATTTTAAAATATCGTAATGCATCTCTGATATGTTTAAATTAAGATATAGGTTTTATTTAAAGCAAAGTACTTCATAGGGTTGCCAAGACCACATAGAAGAGCCAAGGATCACAAAGCATATCTCCACCATCAAGAAAGACACAAAGGCAATAGAGTGTTTTTGGATTACTGTTAACACATGGGCAGCTCATGATTATTTGCTGTCCATGCCTGTGAATATGTTGTCATGAAGGTTAGCAGAAACACTTCCACTTCCCTCAGCACATATTTAAATGTGGAAATTCTACCCAAGCTAATTTATTTTTAAGCCTGTATTTCCCAGTAAAAAGAAGTTGAACACATTTACAGCTACATAATAAAGAAGGAAGCAGAAGAACATGGGGATTATAGTGGCATTAAAAAAAAAGAAAACAGATAATGAAACCAGTTTTGTAACAGACCTATTAGACTTTACTTTTCCACATGGCATAGACAAAAAGGAAACTGTAACCAAGACAGAAGGTTGGAATGTACTAGGAATGTTTAAAGTGTTATGAAGCAGAGATTCCCACAGCCCATTTTAGTAAAGGCCACTACTAAAGGAAACTACTGCTTAAAAAAACCCTCCAAATATATGAGTAAAAAACCCTAACAAACCAACCCAAAAAACCCTACACATGTTGTGTTTGAACCCTTGCCCTTCAACTACTGAAAAATGTATCCCTGTCATGTGATGAAATTACTCCATAACCATTTTTTGATTCAAACAGAAAGCTTAAATGCTGAGAAATTAGTCTATACCCTAGTAAAGCTAGGAAAAACTTCAAATTTCAGAGCTGGAAGCAGCAGCTTGGGCTCTGTGAGTAAAATCACCACATATTTGGATGCTGTGAAATGTAACATTACTGCTAACATGGATTCTCTGGCAGAACTTGTAGAGGACAGAAAGACATTCATGAAAGAAAAAATTGAAAATTGAGAAAGAAAGAGCGGAAGCAACTGCCATAAGAGAACAGAATATTTGAGCTTGAAAATATCACAATCTTCACATCCAATTTAGTGGATTCCCCAGAGGGCAGCAACAGAAATAATGATCCTTCCTGTCATGTCACTTGTACAAATATTAATTCATCCAAGCCCTGCATGAAAAGGCATAATAAAAAAAAAAATACAACTTCATGTTTAGAACAATGACAGCCATTCTTCCTTACCAGGAATGTGTGAAATTAACAACAAATGTAGAACCTTTTACTATCTAACAACAGAGGAGAAAAAAAAAAATCACAAGGTTTAGAATAGAAGTTACCGATGTAATGTCCTTGAGAGACACGTAGGTATGTTACAATGAAAGTGGACTAGTCAAGGAAAAGAGCCAAGAACAGGCATTTTTATATTCAGAAATGAAAGGCATGTGCTAAAAATCTTCACAAAGTAACAAACTAAAAAAAAAATACTGAAACCAGGCAGATGCCATGAATATATGTATCCTTTTAAGGGCCTTCAGTGCTGTTCCCATGAGACAGTACACGTGTCTTTCCAACTAACAGAAAAGGAAAAGAAAAGTCATATTTTATACCAACAAAGACCTTGCAACAATGCAGAGCACCACATTAAGTGATCAGTCTTAGGGAGTCTGGTGATTGCAGGTATTTCAAAGCAGTCATTTCATATTAACCAGTATATTTGACTGGAAAGAAAGAAGGAAGCTGCCTTCAATTTGGCCGTGAATTTCTGTTTCATCAAAAAAAAAATGTTTTGGGCCAAATCTGTACCAGCATAAAAAATAGGTGAGAGAATTCCATTTTCTCTTTCCTTAATAGTGTGCATATTTAAAGAATCAAAAGCATGAATTCACACAATTCTCAAGCTTCTAGCTTTCTTGAATTTAGATTTGTGTTTTTAAACTTTCCTTAACAATTGCTATTTCAAGATAAAATAGTTATTTTAGAAGGAAAAAATTCTCAACAGTTCATCAAAAGGAATAAATGCAACTTGAAAGTGCTGGTTTACTGTGAAAGCAAATTGTCTTAGGAACATTCAGCAGGAGAAAATTGCAGAGCTAATAGTGAAGTATGAGATGCATTGGTCCATCTGAGAGGGAGGAAGGGACACTGGAACCTCCTACTCAACATGCCTTCCAGAATGTGTTCCTCTGGAGCACACAGCGATGTTGCTGAAAGATTTAGTCTCTGCCAACACAGCTGTTGTGCACCCAAGGTCTGCGGCAGTGCATGGAGCACATCTCCCTTTAGCCTGCTGGCATAGGGCTTGCCTAAAAATAGTTCTGGAGGTTGATCCAGACACATGGCCCTGGAAATCAAATTTTAGCAGCCCATATGCCCTTACAAGATGACAACAGGTTTTTAGTGGCAAAAAAGCCCCAAAACCCTAAAATTCACTTTTTTTTTCCAAAGTTTTGTATTTTTTCCAGACATAAATTAACTGGCAAAGGGAAAAATTATTATTTGGTATAAATAGAAGGAAAATGGAAAAGCTAAGAAGAAAATCCCCAAATCCCAGTTATTTCCATAATTTCAGTTTCCAAGCTTTTGAAGTACACAAAAAATACGAGTGCCAAAGACAAAGCAAATACACAGTTAAACAACAGCACAGAGTGTTCTGATCTGCACATCTTAAACAGCAAGGGTCACTTAGGAACACAGGCTGTTCTCTTGCTGGAGTTTTTGGCTGTTCCTTTATTCAAATAGTGTGTTACCTTTTTCCAAATGATTCTCCAATCCAAAGTCTTTTTTACTTAGTTGGTATCTATTTCCCTGTATGCCCCACACACCCATTAAATTTTTAATCTGATGAACAGGATCCATTACAGCACATAACAAAAAATGAAGAGCAACTCTGAATCTCCAACAGGTGAGTGTGTTATCTTCTACTCTCTCTGGCCTTTTATCTCTTTCCCCCTGTGGAGATTGCATCTTTCTTATTAAGAGAGGCCAGCAGAAATGTGCTTGCAATCTGAGTAGAAAGCTATTAGAGATTTTCATATCCCTAGCCAATTCTAGAGAAATGTGACTGATGTTTTGCCCTTTGCAGCACTGATGTGTGTACAAACAGCAGAAATCATGTTAGCCTTTGTCTTTTTAAGCTTATGTAAAATATTTACATCTAGATAGATGCTTTTGACAGCACAACAGCAGACGTGTCCTATCATTAGCTACACACACTCAACTATTTCCCCTGGTAAAAACACTTACCAGTGTGACAAAATTAAATCTTGCAGCAGATGCCTTGTGGGTAGCGATATCAGACTGAGTGCAAACATAGTTGAAACCGATGACATTTTGTTCTGTATCACAGCTGATAAAAGCTGGTAGTGAGCTGAGACCCTTTTACTGCTTTATTCCCTGTCTAAAGCCCTATGGTACTGCCACATCTGCCAGCTGAAGTGATTCAACCCTGCCCACGCTGAAATCAAGGAGAAGAAGTATTAAGACCAGATATGAAATATATTTGGTAGGTCTGGGTCTGAAAAGATTTTACAAAGTAATTCTTGCCTTAATGGAAAAATTACTGTCAGCTTGAAAGGTGAAGACAGATCTCCATTTCGTACAACTCTGCTAAGACTGTGGTTACTTACTTCCTGTTGGGATTCCAGAATATTTACCACTTGTATCTTTAGACCACTCTCTTTTAAGATTTTATATTTCTACCTAGAAAAAAAACCAAAAATAAATATCCTACAACTCCTTACTAGTTTTTAATCAGAAGTTCAAGAGCCAATTTCCTACCAACAGAATAACCACTTCTTTTTCCCCCCACAGCCCAGAACTTTCAATTGTCTCAATTAGCATAAGTATCATCCTGTCATTGGAATCTGCATCTGGGAAAAAATATCAATGAACATGAGAAGAAAAGCCTGACAGCATATCAAATTCAGGAAACCATTTGTTTCATAAACTGTGGAGTGAAAAAGGAGCTAGAATTTGACAAGACATTTATTTTTCATAATGATCTCTCTGCTCCAACACCTGGAGTGAGTTAGCAGGATAGAAAAACTGTAGGAGTTCTATGCTTTTGCACCACCCCTGGTTGCTATTTTTCAAATTTGAAAGCTGCGTGACTTCATTTTACATTACAGAGAGGGTTTTCAAAGAGTAGTCCTCTATTTTCAACATGGAACCAGTCCTGGATTTTGGATCCTGACTGAGAGCAGGGAGACAGCCACCCTGCTAGGACGCTGGTGCCTTCATCTTTCTGCATCCACACAACCACATCCTCCAGCCCAGCCCATGGGTTCTTTGCTTGCAGTGATGCCCTACAGGGTTTTCTTGGCGCTCACCCTCATCCTCAAAATGTAAGATCTTATGCTACCCATCTTGTAACCCCATATTCCCAAATTTTATGTTGATGTAAAGTGCTCCTGTAAAGAGACAGCAGCATTTGCATTGCATATTACCTGTGCAGCTATTGGTACTTTATGTTATCCTTCATGGCCTGAAAAGTCTGAGTGTTTTGCTAAGTATCTTCAAAAAAAAATTTTTCCAAGATTTTTCTTAAGAAAGCTACAGTTTTACTGGCCAAATTTCTGTTATCACTCTGGCAATCCAGCATACATTTATACGTAGTCTGAAGCGTACAAACGCTTTGAGGTTTTTTAGATAATCTGAGAAAAAAATGAGAAGTTTAGCCAAATTCTTCCAGGGTTGAACATGAGCAAGAATAATGAGAATTGCTCCAGATGCACATAGTAATTACTATCCTGACAAGATATTTTGTGATATCATATCAAAACTGTATTCCAGATAGCTTAAAGATGCTTTATATAAACTAATATTGAACTGATAAAAGATGCACATCTTATAAGCCACAGAAGAAAGGCATAGAGGTGCTGAAATCCAGAGTTCTGTACTAGCAATTACCTTCTCTGAATAATAGCCAAAAAAAAAATTTCATGCTCACATTTGCATACTGTAAGAAAGAGCTAACAGTATATTTGAACCAGGCAGATAGTTTCTTCCACCCCGAAAATAATAATCACTTATCCCTAAAAGACATGACTAGAACTTTCTTCCTCAGGAAAACCTAACATTTCAAACTCCTATAAACTTTGAAAAAAAATCATGATGCAATTTCAACACCATTGGAATCTTTTCTGGTTTACGTACAATAGACCATTGCTATTGGCATTCCTGGCGAGGATACCATTCCTTAGCCAGGTAGTTCACTGTCTGTTTGCTGGTTAATATTTTTTCTTTAAGGCTGGCACCAGCTAATAACTTCTACCTTTAGGTAATTACTAGCTAAACAGGAAAATGCTCTGAAGTGCTCCAATCACAATATCAAAGCTTGCTTAGGCTATTTAAAAGTTGAAGAGTCATGCAAAAAATTCACTTTTTAAAATTTCATTTCAGCACTTTAGAATATTTAGCAGTCACTTTAGAAACAAGTTATTTGGCTTAATTATTTTGACTTGCAGTATGTTCTTAGATTAAGATTTAGCTTTGCTCTTCTACTTACACAAGAGATGGCCAAAATTAGACTGAAGAGAAAAGAAACATGCTAATTTCACGAGTAATTGACTACATATATCAACAATAATGTGACAGCTCTCAAGAAATTGTCAATGAATTTAAAATCTGTGCTTTTGCTTTTAAGCACAGTTTCCTCAGCTGCACATGCTCATAAAATTCTGCTCTGTTCTTCTGCTTCTCCCAGGGCTTATCCCACCTTGTTTTCATTAGCTGGCTACAACCCAGTGCCTTAGCCAGTGGGTAATGATCTTACAAGACAGACAAATCTCTTTCAGCACCTTGCATTACCAGCCCACCAAGAATCCCCCCCTTTAATTGTGAGGTTGCAGAGTTATCAAGAGGATGAAGCAATTTTAGGCTACCATAACTCCATAGGATTCCATTTATAATTTTTTCACTTCTGTATTGTCATTATTCGCCAATAATTGTCAGCATACTAAGGCAATGTGTTGTAGAAGTTCTAATGAGCACACCCAATTCTGACAAAAAGGTACTAGGTTACAGAAAGCCCTCTCTAAGCTTCTTATTAGACATGTCAACTTCCCTTCTAAGAGCTTTCCACTAAGATTCAAATTCCGACCAATAAAGCCTTCAGCTTTCTTCAGAACAATTTTATAAGGACAATTACATAATATATCCATAATTTTGATCAAACAGTAGTTGACGTAAAGAATTCAACTTGTTCATCAGAAATCTTTACTGAACCGGGCTTAATGGTATTAATCACCAGTCATAAAGCTCAATTTTTTCTTTATCAAGCTGCTTTTGTTGTTCAGATGAAGTTGGTTTCAGTATTTTCAGTGAGAAACCAAGCTAAGTTTTGTAATAAAGAATTGTCATCAGAAAACACTTGTCAAGAATTAGGGCATGTGAGATATCAGATTAACTGTGTCACTGCTTTAAAGTTTATATTGTACCAAACAAAGAAATAGAACAATATTCGAGAAACTAAAAGGGATAGGCATTTTAAGTCTGGCTTGGTATACTTACGGGTTTAGGATTTTCGTGTCTTTTCTTTTTTATTCTTCAAGTTCTTTCTGTCCAGATCTCCCAGGGAATGTTCAGTAGTCATCAGCGCTTCAGCTTATGATGCTCTTAAGGCTGCAAGGGGGATACAAACTAATTTTTATGATTACAGATTCTAGCACGGGACTTCTCTATCTCACATATTCTAAGAAACACAGCTGCCAAGATTTCACCTGACTTAAGAAATACACATTTAAAGTCTGTACCAAATATCCCATTTCTTCCAATACTAATATTTTTGACTGTCTCTCACTGTATCTGTTGGCTGATGACCATTCAGCACTTCAGTCACCACAAGACATACAAGCCTTCTTGCCTATGCTGAAAAATGTTAAACAGTTTTTAAATCAAACTCATTGACATGTATATTGTTAGGTCAGTATCAGAGCAGAAATAACACTAGATGGATTATTATTATTATTATTACTATTATTATTATTATTGACTTTCTCCACACCCAAATAGCAACTTGGCCTGATTAAAAAAATACTCTAAAGAGAAGGAAAAAAACCTGAATATTTAAATTGCCTGTATACCTAGTTTTCATAAGTTTATCACTTATCCTATGTAATTTTAATGGTTAGTTCCAAGATGCAGAGTAAGAATCAATCCTTTTTATCACTTTAAGACTTAATTAGAGAAGGAAAATTAAACTGGATTCAACTTGAATATTCAAGTTTCTAGGTAGATTTTCGTGGAAAATGCAAGCCAGTGGGTGTGAAAGCCTTGGGAGATATATGGACATAACAGATTGCCATGATTAGCAATGTTGCAGACAAAGCACTGGATGAGAAGCCATCAGCAGGCTTCAATAGGTTTAATTCTGGTTTTGCCTCATATCAGTAATATTTTTTATGTGCATTCCTCAAGCTACCATATTTATTCATGCAATACATCAAAGAAGCATGACAATATGAATTTCTGTGATCAACGTGCTAGTTTCCTGCACTGATTGCTCTATAAAGTTATTTAAACAGGGTGACATGAATTATCTTTAGTCATGATAGAATTTTGCTTTACATAAACATCTTTAAACAAATATTTAATTGACTCATTTAATATTCTATATTTTATTGCATAATGGCACTAATTGCCAGACTTCTTTCAGCACTTGCATTTGAATAACTTGACATCCCTTGCAATCCTATGAACCACAAAAATCTCAAAAGCCTTGAACACTTTACTGGAAAAAAACCTTAACACTTGCACAGGTGAGAAACAGCCAAAGTCAATTTTTCTCGCTTGAATGATGAATACAGAAGAATAATTGGGATGCATACAAGCTGTGATCTGGGTCAAGCAATCTAACCACATATTGTAACACAGATTCCTATACTCTAAAAGATATAGCATTGCAAAACTCTGAGCCTGACCTCTTTGGTACAAGCCAAGAGACTTCAATATTTCTGCCTGAAGTCTGTAAGTCAAACCTGCAGCTCAAAAAAAGGTTTGAGATAAACAATTTTTCAAAGGTCAAATGAGGTTAAAGTGAGTATATCCATGGCTGAGACATTTCTATGGTTTGCTGCTCGCACTGTTAAATACATTCCTCATTTCTACACTCAATTTGTCTACGTTCACCTTTCAATGACGGAATTCATCACTTACTGCTATATTAAAAACCAGTCTTCAGTCAAAAGACTTCCTCTCAAAAATACTTAGATTAAAACAAGTTCATCTTTCAACCCTCCCAAATAATACATCTTAGCCTCATTGGAAGGCGTATCATGCTTTCATTCTTTTCTGAATACATTGCAGCTTTAGTTGTGTTTTGGGTGGCTTTTTCCGCAGGCTCCTGAGGTTGTCATGCCTGTACAGCTAACACAATTGACTGCTTGATATTCACAAGGTTATATAAAACAGAATTGCCCTCTGCTATCAGCAGTGGCACGAAACAGGGAGTTAGTCCTTTCAGAAGCCTGTGACAACCGTTGTAGGATTGGCTGGTGCCACTTCCAGTTGCTGTCTGAAAACCAAAGCCCAATTCAGAGTGATGTCCCACAGCAACTCCTGTGGATGGGTCTCACCCAGGTTTTCTTTTATTTACTTATTTCTCCCCCAGGTCTGTCTAGTGTTTGCAAGGTTTTCTTAACATTAAGCAATCCAAGACCAAACAATGACCAAAAGCATTTAAGAGCCCACAACTGCAGAATCCACTATAAAACCACATACAAGATGAGTCCATCCTTACACTAATGTGGTAATTTTATCATGCAAACATTTTTATTTTTTTAACTTGGACTATGTCACTAGCTTGTTCTGCCTTTTATTGAAAAGTCAGACGAGCTAAGCCTTGTCTTAGGAGCACTTACAACTATGTATCATGTGCTTGATAAGATTCACTTTCCATGAGGTATATTGTCTAGAATTATTACTGTTCTTGAGAAAGTTATTTACAGATTTTTCCTGTAGCACTTCCTATCCAATACCTTCCTAATGCTCTAAGTAATGAAATGAAACTATTTTCTCCAGTTCATGGAAATTTCCCCTCTCTTTAAAAAATATGCTAAAAGCACACTTCAAAGAGTTCTTTCCCAGTTTCTTAGTGTATCTGGCTAAATTGAGTAGAAACTACTCTAACACCCCTCCAGATCATTACTGAGGATAAACACTGTGACGAAAAATTATAACATCTGAAAAATATCATAGAATCATGGAATATCCTGATTTGAAAGGGACCCACCAACATTATCAAAGTCCGACTCCTGGCCCTGCACAGCACCATCCCCAAGAGTCACACCCTGTGCCTGAGAGCATTGTCCAAATGCTGCTCGAGCTCTGGCAGGCTTGGTGCTGTGACCACTGCCCTGGGGAGCCTGTTCCAGTGCCCAAACACCCTCTGGGGGAAGAACCCTTTCCTAATATCCAACCTAAACCTCCCCTGACACACTTTCAGGCCTTTCCCTCAGGTCACGTCACTGGTAACCACAGAGAAGAGATCAGTGCCTGCCTCTCTGTTTGCCCTCATGAGGAAGCTGTAAAACTCCTATGAAGTTTCTCTCAGTCTCCTCTAGGCTGAACAGACCAAGTGGCCTCAGACATACCTCATACGACTTCTCCTCTAGACCCCCCACCATCTTCATAGCTCTCCTTTGGACACTCTCTAATAGCTTTATCTCTTTCTTTTATTGTGGCACCCAAAGCTGCCCCCAGGACTCTGGGTGAGGCTGCCCCAGTGCAGAGCAGAGCGGGACAATCGCCCGACTGGCGATGCTGTGCCTGATGCCCCCCAGGACATGGATGTCCCTCCTGGCTGCCAGGGCACTGCTGAGTCATGTTCAACTGGCCATGGACCAGGAACCCCAGGTCCCTTTACATGGAGCTGCTTTCCAGAGTTTCATCCCCCAGTCTGTCTGTACATCCAGGGTTGCCATGCATCTTTGTCATCTTTCACCTAGCTAACTGGAGACCTGACTTTTCTTAAAAATGGTGAGGAACTGGAAAGCTCAGGCAACATCATTGCTCCTTGAAATTTGATAAGCAGTGCAGGAACTTTAGTGGGCTGCCTATATTTATGTATTTTATGAGCAGCGGGCTGCTCATATGTTATGCATTTTTTCACATATCAGTGACACTAGTGGGGAATGGCTAGAGTACTACCTCTCTCCAGCCTTCACTAGGCAAAAGACAGTATTTGCACCATAATCACACTAGTAAGTCTCTCCCTAGCCCATCATCAAGTGTTTCAAATTGTATTCAAGGGTTTTTTAACTACCACTTACTGGACATTGTATCTGAAACTTGCAAGAAATTAATTTACATAAGAAACCATAGAAAAAATTTAATGGCTTCCTTTATAAAAAGCATTATGCAATTGCTTTGTCAGGTCACTGATATCTTAGTCTTTTTTCTCTTAGCATTTATTGCTCTGTGAAATCTAATACCATATGGTAACCTCCTCTTTCTGACATGCAGAAGGCTTCGAAGGCATGAAAATCCCTATTAATCAATACAGAACTCACAGTGCATCAGCTCAGAGATGAGGAGCACACGGCCACCACAGCAAGCTTGAAATTGACAAGTAGAAGGATTAAATGAATACTGAATGCAAAAGGATTGCTTACATCTGAAAATATCTCAAACAACAAGTGTCCCTTTCACAAACATGCATTCTTTTGCCAAGACAAAGTATCTATGCAATACAGAAAACCAAAGATCATGTTGCAGCTCTTTACAGCATATTTCTTAGATGTCTGAAGATATTACGGCTGAACTCTCTGAGCTCAAGAAGATGAAATTAAAATATATTATTCAAAATACTTTATTGACAACACAAACCAAATTCAGGCTACATGAATCAATAGGCAGTGTTTTAAGGGGAGAGAACTTTTTGGTAAAGAAGCAGCCTACTCTGTACTTCTCTCATGACTTGTAAAAAATTGATCCAAAAGTTTATTAATTTTTTTTTTTTATTTCAAAACACTAACCATACTTCTTTATCCCCCCAAAACTAAAAATATAATTCTTAAAACTGAAATACAGATATTTGAACTAACTTACAGCTATATGAGAAATTATTATCCAGTAAAGAATTTCAACATTATCTCTAATTAGAATCAGGACAATCAAGAGGGGATGGGACTACTTTGGTCTACATGTTTTGGAAATATGTTAAGTACAGATTTTTGTTCAGAAAAAAAAAAACCAATGATGATTAAATACTACCCCGATATTAAAGGCTAGGAATTGAAACAAAACAAGATTTATTAATTCAAACTCCCCCTTTGAAAGAGCCTGCCATTTGAGTCCAGATTTTCTTTGGACTTATCAAACATGATATATTTTGGTTTTTCTCTGGTGAATTTTTGGTATCCAAAGCAGTCCAGCAGCAGTCAGAAGTGAAATATGTTTTTGCATCAAAATTTTATCTGCATGGTTTCTAGTGCAACTGAGAGTTTAGATTTTTGAAGGACTTGTACTTACCAGGAGATTGTTTCAGGGAAGATGGAGAGACTGCACCGAACAAACTTTATAACTGCTTGAACTTGAGAAACATCCTAGGTGAAGCTGTCTTCATTGAAATTAGGGAGTTTGAAACCAGGTGATCTTAGAGGCCCCTTTCAACCCAAACCATTCTGCGAAATAACAAGTCAAGACAGCCAATGTGCTCATTACCCTTGTATCTCTCTCTGGTTCCTTATACTAATGTTATCTTTTTTTTTAGAAACTGTACCACATATGGACAGGAAACTCAGAGCCAGACCTCTCCTGGGTCACATGGGCAAATCCTTTGTCTCAGCCACAGACACGACTTGATTGTTTCTGTAAATTCTTCCCTGGCCTCACAGTTCCCAAATTGCTCTGAGGATGAGCTGCTAAAAATCCCTTCCCATTCTTTCAACATCGTTCCACCTCCCAAACCTTACACTGGTTTTGACAGATTTGTTCCCCACTTGGTCCTTTTTTTGCCATCATTACAAGAGCAGCACAAAGACCTTCTCCTGCTGCATTAAAGTCATGACAGGAGAGAGTGGCTGATTTTGTTTCAAGTTGCATTTTAACCCCAAAATTTTCAGCGGTTTTGCCTGTAACTAAGTCCCATGAGATGGTGCAACAGAATAAGCTACTGCTTGCTGACCAGACAGTGAATAATTATTTGTTAAGTAAAAAATTATTGTTCAAGTTTTTTCCATGCTGTGTCATCACCTAATCTACTCATCAGTTATTTCACTTACCTCCCCAACTCCAAGCTTTTGCTCTGCTCTTGCTATTCTGTCCTTGTCTGATGAGGCACTTCAGCTTCATACTGTATTTTATTCAGCTACAATTTATAGGGTTTAAGCTACTGAAATCTCCTTCCAATTGCTCTGGCTTAAGAGATGTATTACTCATAATTCTTGAGAATAATATACAAACAAAGCAGTCAGACCCTGAAATGAAAACTTATATAACTTAATCTTTTAGGTCCCTGCCTGTGCACCTGGCACAAAAGTCCCATCAACATGCAAGATATTATTTAGGTGAATGCTACTTGTGATTATATTTAGCATTAGATGCTTTATGGTACTTAGGAAAGACTGACAACGCTCCTGAACTACAAAAGAAAGGCAGCCTCCTTTCTAAAGCAATACAGTATTTCAAGTCTTTATGTTATGTTACTTCAGACACTCATTACTGGCATAATAGCCCAAGCATTAAGCCCTGAACCCAGCTGTGCACACATTTTACTGTATCATTTACTTACCTAAGTGCACGAATTACAGACTTACTGCATGTGAGTTTTTAAATCATTGTTCCAGCCTCAACATGCTCCAAAAGTCAGAAAAAAAGGAAAGCAAAATGCTGAGATCTTTTGTGAAGAAGTGGTATGTGCTCAGCTAAGATGTCATAATGATATCACAACAAAGAAGTGCTGTTAGATCAGTTATGGTCTCCAGTATGAGGGAGATGAGAGTAATGGCCAACGTTACACAAAACTGAAGAGAGCTTTTATAGAAATCTTAAGGTTGAAGCAAGCCGAGCTCAAGTTATTTTTTGGTATCGTTTTTACTGTGGGCCTTCTGTTATACCCAGCCAACTAACATGTTCAACCTGCCCAATATCAACTCACATCCTTTTAAAATTAAGTAAACAAGAAATATCTGTAGGAGGAAGTAACTGGAAAGGTGTTAAATTCTACTAAGAAATATGGAAAGCAATAAATGCAGGGAAACATCCTGGGTTTAAGCATTCTCATTCATCTGCTTAATTAACAATAATATGCTCTCAGTTAAAGCATATACTAACATGTCCAAAGATTTCTGCACCAGTTTCTACAGTTAAGATTATAGTATCCAAAAATCAACGTTTCTGTTAGGGCTTCTATTCCAATAAAGATTAACAGATTTATTCTAGCAAGCCTGAACATAGACCATCTTCTGTGTTTTTAAATTCTTCACATCATATTTTTAAATTTTTCTGTTCAGGCTAGTCTTTAAATTTCAAAAGCACACAACTAATTTTTGTGTTTTGAAACCTCAGTTTCCATGCAGCTCATCTGGTATCTTTTTCTTAGCCAAACAAACAAGTTCCTGAAAAATTCGAGATTCCTTTATTTACGGTACAAACTGTGGTCATTTCCATATTCAGCTACATTTGCCTATGTTATCACAGAAATCCACCTGTATTGAAAATATGAAACATGTTGAGTTTAAGAGGTTATTTGAAGATATATAAATAATGCTGTGTCCTCTGGTCATTTGTAACAGAGATGATGCTTCGTAAACTATAACATAAGAGACTGTTCCAAGACAAACAGCAACTACTCTTTTCAAATGAAGGTAAATATTTAAAAGTTAGGCAAAGAGTATACCAAACCTGCAATAATAGAAAGGGAATAATCCTTTAAGAGATTAAAGTATCAAACAATTTCACAGTAGAAAAGTAAAACTAATGCTGAATGTCATGTTTTAGTTGCCATGCATACAGTAGTCCCAAAGCAGTGAGTTAAGATGTGACTACAGCAACTAATATTGCTGTAAGTACAAGCAAGCACTTCCATTGTCTATTTTTTTCTGCAGTATGAAACAATGGTATAAAAGGCTTTTTTCTGAAAAGGAGAATATGTATGGGATCACGATATTGAAAACCATTACGTATTGTATGAAAATTTCAAACCAGAAGTTATAAACTTAATTCAGATGAAATCTTGGGGTAGTTTTGTCCTGTTGCTCACCAAAATGCCCATGCATCCTTTGTTACTTTTCCAGCACACATACCAGTAATTTGATCTATAGACTTGTGCTTGCTAAATCCAGCTGATTCACATTATACCAGTCCTTACCAATAGCGAATGGCTTGAATCTCAGAAAGACAGATGTGGTCAGGAAGGAAGCTTGCTTTAAATCACATCTAGGACTCAGATGTAGTAACACCAATTATATCAGATGGATGCTTATACTAGAGAGCATGAACAGAAGGTTTTTTGCCCTTATTTCTCACCTGCTCAGGAGAAATCAGGAGAAGAGCCACATCTTGATGCATCGTCATATCAAACATGAGAGCATTTGTGCAACTCCTTCAACTATCAGTACCTTTCAGTAGCACTCAGAAAAACCCCACAGATCTCTGCTCCTACTGTGAGCAGAGGAGGGATGATCAGTACCTTGAGAGAACACACCTTGACTTCATGCTTAGATGAGGGTGGAGGATTCCTTCCCTCCCTCCTTCCATAATTAATAGCCAACACAACACAGGACATGCTGGCAAATCCAGAAGTCTAAATCAAGAGTGGGTCAGTAAATTCCAAGTGCCCTTGAAGGGGCTTTGCATTCTACAAAAGCAGTATCTGTTTGAGAAAGAAGATAGCAGGAAGGTATCTTAGTCAGGGTGCCAGGAGAAAAAGCCTCGAATCACAGCTATCTCATTTATTATTTAAAAGGTTCTCATGTGGGTAACTGAGTTTTTATAGTTTCTGAGCAGGATCTCATATACTCCCACTCAATGCCTATTATTTCAAGGAGTAAAAATAACAAAACTACATAAATGCTGAGCAGACAACATCTTCTCATTAACATGGACATATCTTGGTTCTAGGAAGCCAAAAATGTAACAAATTTTAAAATTAAGTGCTGTTGGTCAGACTCTGTCCTCAGGAAAGACAAGTCTTAATCAAAATAAATTCTAATGAATGAGATTATTAGTAATTCAGGGTTTAAATGGTCTATTTCAAGACTATTCATAAGAGTACCAACATGTTTCATTCTCAGTTTTAGTGTTGCTTTCATTCATTTCTTTCTATTGCATTTTGTGTGGGTTTTACAAGAACAAGGAAATTAAAAAGTCCTCTCAAAAACTAGAACTCCATGGAATTATCCCTATTGTGCAGAAATCCTTAAACTTGGATTACCAATACCTGCTAGACTGTCAAAAAGGAAAACATGTCCTCATGTTAGATGATATAAACTGTAATGAAATTGTTTGATTTTTTGGGGAGTAAGATTTTGTCACCATGCTCAATCTCCAAAAATAATGAAAAAATGAAGTAAATTATATCCCTAGATACAAAATACTAAATTCCAAATAAGCAGAACTGCATTTAAATGTTGTTTTTAACTAACCTTTTTTAGGCAAATTTCCAGTTGAAGCAGGGGGGCACTGCCAAACCACTAGATTATATTAGGTGAAAGCTAACAATTTAAAAAATACATGTATTTCTATCAAGTTAATAAAATTCATTCCCTCACTGGTGAGCAACCAGGAAAACTCCACAGGGGCATGTGACAAAGCAACCTTAAATCACACCAGGATGAAACCACACCTTAGGTCAGAATCAGGTTTTTAAAAAATTACTCGGGCTCTCAAAGTTGATTTGGATATCATTTAGAGCAGCACATTTGTTCTTACAAATTCACTTATATAGAACTAATCAATTTCCATGTGTCATTTCATATTAGAGTTCTCTGATGGAGAAGGAAGTTCAGTTTATGCAAGTATTTTGACCTACTTTGTACTAAGAAGCTTTAAGGGTTTCCAAGTGTCTAGTTTACATTCCTCATAATTTACTTGAGTTTTACTTGAATTTTATTATATGTTATTTCAATACACACTATTACTGCTATAGAGAGAAGCATTCAAACCAGACATTATACTCATCCTCTGATAGAAGTGTACACTACAGATAGCTGTCAACTTTTTGGCCTGTCTGTGAAACTAATAGCCTGTACAGATCCAAAAAACACCAGAAATTATATTGAGGAAGTCCAGAAGATGATAAAACAACTAAAAGAAAGCAAAAAATGTGCTTTATCTCATCTATTCTCTTGCGGGAGAAAATAAAACATAAAAAAAGATACCTAAGGAAAATTTGTACCTGCAAGTCTTAACCTGCAAGGAAATCTCGTTTCAAGTTGGTCACTAACAATTTAGTAGTTATTAAAAATGTCTTTAAAGGCCAAAATTTAGGTTAATCTACTAGTCTCTAAAGGGTGAGAAGCACAATAAAGAATATCTCTGCTTCTTCTCACTGGTCTCTACAGGAAATGTTTTCTAATTCCGTCAGTCATCAATGATACTGGATTTACTTGATGCTGACATAACATCTTAGGCCACCACCTAAAAAGAAATTACCTTTGCCACCATGGGAAGTTATTAGACATAAGTCTGGAAACATAGTCATTTTCTTAACTTCATCAGCGTATTAGTTCCTAATACAACTCAAAGTACTGAATTGAGAAGTGAATGTATAAAGAGATCAATTAATACATTCATGTTGATCTCCATGGCCATTTTTCCAAAAAAAGCCTAATCATTACCACCATAAATATAGCAGATTTGTTATACTAGGGGATAGTTAGCTTTACACATGTTTGGAACAATTAATAGAATATCAGTTTTAAGTTATCATACCTAAGGATCTATCCATTAACGTGTGTGAAGAGATCCTGGTAATAAGCATGATTTTTCTGGTATACTTGGAAGCTGTAAGCTCATCTAATCTTTATTTTCCATTATCAAAATCTCTAATTCTGTCAATAATTGAGTTAAGAATTTCATTTAAACAGTTTACATTGCAACAGTCCAGCTACAGGAGAGCTGATTTTCTCTTTACTTTTCATATTTCATTTCCATTGCACAGAATAAATATAGAAAGCATAGGTATTCTTAGCAGTCACTTAGATTACACCTAGCCATCCATAAATATGCTTTTCTACTTAATCTTCAGCAGCCTCCACAGCCTATTGCATTAAATCAAGATAAAATTCTGCAGGACAGGACATAAAGCGTGTTTCTGCAAATGACAGGAAAGCAATGAATAATTTTTCCTCCCCATAAATAAAGGTCTTTGATTTTTTTTTTTTTTTTTGTCTAGATTCTTCACCTTCTATGACCAGAACAGTTCTCTCTGCATTCTTTTAAATATATTCATCCTTATGCTGTCTGGTGGAAAATCTTCTGTAAAGAAACAACCTGGCTGTATGATATAGCTCAAACTACGATACAGAACTTTAAGTGTTTAATTACTGAACAGATCTTAAAGTGTTTTCATAGAAACATGCAACAGAAAAAGCTCAGATTTTCTGGCTGCTAGCAATGAAGCAGAGGATCAAAGTACTCCATGTACTCATTCAAGGTAAATATAATGCAGTCTGCCTTATGGGCACTAAAAGTCATGTACCTACTCCAAGAAGCTTGTTATGCTGGGCTTTAGTATCAACATAATCCATAAACACATTTTATTTTTTAACTCCTGTACAGTCTCAGAAGCTTTATTTGTATACAATGTTCTTACTTGCCTCAAGTAAACACAGTCAAAAGCATGTGTTTCCACATTATTCCCTTGGACTTGCTGACAATTATGCTCTTGTCTGTACTACTATTAAAAGTAACAGTGCTGTGTTACTCAGATTTGCCTGGTGCATGTTGTCAAACAAATACATGAAATTTGCACCTTACATCTAGCATCGGAAGAAATACATACAACATAAAAGAGCCACATGCAGCAAACTGACTCAAGGCAAATAAAGTCCAAATCTTTTTAAGTAGTTTAAATAGAGCATGGGGACTCTTGCTGAAAAAATGCAGAAACTTAGTTTAGAAAGTCATGACAAGCATGTCACAGCCCAGGGATCTGGCTTGACTTGTGACCTTAAATCCAGTCTCTTTGCCTCTTCCTTGCTGAAGATTAACAGCAGAAAATAAGTTATTCACTATATAAATCAACTCTTCAGCATAATTCATTTAATAGAAATATTGCCACTACCAATGCATATTTGAGGTTTGTTCTAAAGCCAAGAATATCTATTTAGGAGTTGCAAATTTTTCAGAAAGTGATACAAGAATAATCAAGCAGTGAACTTTTTTGGGGTTTATTCTTGTGGATTCAGCACAATTCAGACATCCCTGAGAAAATTATATTAGAATTTGGAGCAAAGTTGCATCAATATTAATTCAGAAAGATTAAACAATGATATTACATAAAACAAAGCCCTTTCCTTTCTATTTCAGGGCTACAAAAGAGATTTTCTTTGTTTGACCTGGAGCCACAGACATATTTCATGCATGATTGAAACTGATGCAGGAAAATAAGTCACTAAAACAGTCAAAGAAAAATCCACAGGTTCTACCTCAATAGTTTCCTGATTGCCATTTTTTATCAACTGCAAGAGTTTTTAACTTGTACATTTAAGCTTTGGTCAACGTTTTAGACTTCAACTACATAACAAGAAAGGTACATGGGAGTTTGCACTAAGGTATTAACAGGTAAGGGATGGATGTTATGGTCCTGGCTAATCTTGCTTTTGAGGACCTCGTTTTATTGGTTAAGTTAGGAGCACTGCAACACAAAGACAGTGCTGTCAGGAAACCAGAAGTTCTGCACACTGCAAGGACTGTGGGTCAAACCCTGGCACAGGCAGCTAATTCTGCTCATCCATCTACCTCCAAACAAAGCATGGTCAATCCTTCCTTGTCTAGACCCAAGTGGGACTCAATTTCCCTATTTTAATACACTGAATGCAGAGCAACTACTGAGCTCTCAAATGGACCATGATGCAGGCTTGATTAGTCTGAGCCATTTAAGTTTCAAGCACTGCTTCATTTACTTGATGTTGAGACTCTGACTAGGTTCTGAAGTGCCTTGTCACAATAAGAAATTCAGTTAGCTGTTGAATGTGAAGTTTTTCCCAAATTCACATAGCCATAACAGGACGGTAAATGCAACTCAGCAGTCAAATTTACTAATAATAACTGAAAAAAACGTGTTATGTCACAAGAAGTGCAAAAATAAAGCTTCAGCTAGACTCTGAGCTCAAAATATTTTCCTAAATTACAAACCTATTTGAATTTCATGGAAACAAGCAAACAGACCGTCCCAATGTTTTAAATCATCACAATACAGCAATTTAATTCTTTCAGCTCCACTTATCTTTCTTACATATATAGTTTCAATTACTGAACTTGTCAAGTTATTTCAATCAATCATTCACAGACAATTGTCAGAGATTTTGCTTAACTTGGTATGTTACTTAGGTCAACAGGAAAAAAGGTTTGAACAAGGGAACACCTTAGAGAAAAAAATGACTAAGTAGCTCAGACATGGGGATATACATGTTCATACGTACATACATTCGTACATGTTCAACACAAGAAGAAAGGTAATGCATGTGGTTGTTATTGTTATCATGAGCAGCCCTTCAGCTTGGTCTAAGACAGATACTATGATCTTGCTGAGGCTACTCTAAGCTGCAAAAGAAATGTCACATAGCCTTGGAAGTTGTCCCAAGAGAGCTCTCACCTTGGGGCAGGCCAAAAGTATCCAAATCACTCACACTGATGGAAGCGTCAACTCATCTCCCACCAGTTTTGCCGGAAATTGTACCAGCTCCATAGAAAACCTAATTCCATGTTTAATTAGATCAATCCTTAGAAAGGTTAACTCAGTCCTACCCTAGACGTATTTTGCTGCAGGTCTAGCTTATGATTTCTTTACCCCATGAGTGTAGGGAAAGTGCAGGTCATTGCTTTCATCTTCCCAACAATATTTTACACTCATTTGAAGGCTTAAAGTCCCTCAGTTTTTCATCAAAGAAACCCAGTTTTTCAGTATGTCCTCATAACCTCCTCCTCATTCTTGGCTTCTAATCAGTCTTTTTGCTTCTATCTGGGCAGCAACTGGCCCACTTGACTTGAAGTGTGGGACTCAGAATAGGTGGTGAAACTGGACTCTTACAAGTGTGTGGCAAAATGCATATGGGGGGGGGGAGCAGCATGGTGGTGCAAGATAGTGCATTTTTCTTTAACACAGCCCAGTATAAAGTTTTCTTCTCTTGAAATGGCAAGATATTGTGTACTTGTGTTGTATGTGATTTTTGGACCAACTTACGTGGCAAATAATGTGCTTTGGTCTTTAAAAACATTTCTTTCTCTTCCCAGATAGGAAGAATACAACAGCATTCTCAAACACTGCCTGTGTCCTACCTATGGAAAACATTACAGCTAAGCAGAATAAACTCAGTAGGCAAAGATGAGTGGCTGGTTAACACTTCAAAGTGAAAACTTGCTAATAAACCAAATTGTTCTGCACAGAATCTGTTATGGTGAATAGCCTCCCTTTGATTTCACTTGGAGCCTGTGTGCATCTCTTCACTGCATACTGCTTTCCTGCTCAGACAGGCCTTCCACTGGCTTACTGGCAAGCTCATTTTCTGAGGAACATTTTAGACCTCGTGTGATCATAATTTATACTAGCAAGCATATGTGACATGCTCATCAGTATTCACCCTCTAAAACACCCTCTAAAAAAACAACGTTAAAATAAATTTGTGAAGGAGTTGATAATAGATGAGGTTTTCTATTACTTGACTTGTTCTGCTCTTCAATGCAACATGCAGAGGATGACTGCACAATGCAAAGATTTTGTAGGAGGTCCTCATTTCCTGGTTAAATTATTCCTAGCTCAGAGAAGGGTTGTTTCAATAAGATATGTCACTGAAGCTATTGTGAAAAGCTTCAGAGTGACATATTTTTAGGGAACATGGACAGTGGGGTCAAATGCACTCCCAGAAAGTTCACTGATGACACCGAGCTGTGTGGTGTAGTCACCTGTTGGGGGGAAGGGATGCCATCCAGAGGGACCTGAACAGGCTGGAGAGGTGGGCCCATGCCAACGTCAGGAAGTTCAATAAAATAAGTGCAAGGTACCACACCTGGGTCGAGGCAATCCCAGCACACCCACAGGCTGGGAAGAGAAGTGATTGAGGGCAGCCATGCAGAGAAAGATTTGGGGGTGATGGCTGGTGAACAGTTCACCATGAGCTGGCAGTGAGTGCTCGCAGCCCAGAAAGCCAACAATATCCTGGGCTGCATCCAAAGCTGTGTGGCCAGAAAGTCAAAGGAGGTGATTCTCCCCCTCTACTTCGCTCTTGTGAGAAACCCCCTGGAATATTGAGTCCAGTTCTTGTGTCTCCAACATAAGAAGGACATGGAACTGCTGGAGCAAGTCCACGGGAGGCCAGGAAGCTGATAAGAGGGCTGGAGGAACTTCCCTGCAAAGACAGGCTGAGAAAGTTGGAGCTGTTCAGCCTGGAGAAGAGGAGGTTGTATGGAGACCTCACAGCACCTTCCAGTATCTGAAGGGGGCTACAGGGAAGCCAGAGAAGGACTCTGTATCAGGAACTGCAGTGATAGGACGAGGAGTAATGGGTATAAATTGAAAGAGGGGAAATTAAGGTTAGATATTAGGAAGAAATTCTTTACTGTGAGGGTGATGAGGCACTGTATTCAAGGCCTAGTTGGATAAGGCCTTGAACAGCCTGGCCTAGTCGGCGGTTTGGACTAGAGTATCCTTAAGGTCCCTTTCAATCCCTTAGCATTCTGAAATTCTATGACTTAAGTAGACAAAGCACCCTGCAGCTTTGACAATCTTGACCTCTTCTTTCCTTCCCTATGCCCAGTGTTCATCTTGCATTGCAAAATCAAGAATCTCCTCCCCCTTCATCCATCCTAAAGTGGCCATCCTAAAGTGCCACGTCAGCCCAAAGAACACAGTACACTCAGCAGGTTTCTGAACGTGTTGCCCAGATCTGTCCTGCCATATCAGTACACGTTTTAGGGGATGGAATTCCTCTTCTCTACCAAGAATGTTTGTTGTAAACATCCAACATGGAATTTTCAACTAGATATGTCTTTCTAATCCATTAGGATAACGGATATTTTAGAAAAACAACTTGAAAGTTGTGGTAGCACAGACTCTTTCCTATGGGAATTTTTCTCTTCTTCTCCCTGTGTTTTATAAATAAAGATAAGGTTTGGATGTTATTGAAACTGTCTCTGGAAAGATGGGCAGTTCAGCCTGGCCTATCAGCCTAGGGGGAGGTTTTGAATTGACCCAATCCGAAGGAACTTTTAAAAGTCTATTTAAGTTTTAGAATTAAACAATAAAATCAGAATTTCGCCTCACCCGATCCAGCCTGGTTCTTGCACGCGGCTAGCGGTTCAACAGCAACAGAAAGTCTTTTTGTGAACACCACAGCTTATATATTTATTCTCTAAATAGCTATTTCAAAGCCAGAATGCTCTGTCAGACACAGGAACACCTTGCCAAGACCACGGAGTACATCCATGCCTATAAGACAGGCCAGCTACATCAGCCTACTCCATTTAATGAGTGAAGTAGAGCCTGGTGGCAGGACCACCTGCCCTGAACTGATGATTGGAATCAGGGCTAGAGGCTGTACATCCACAATTCTTTCCTTCATCTTTAAGAGCCTGGCTCATTAGAAAAGCCCTCATTTCAGGCTGCCTAGTGAAAATCTTTGCAACTATTTATTTCACAACAAAACTACATGGCTGGTCTCCTCTGTTCATGTTTTGTACTGCATACTGAATTTGCCCAATTTTTAAATTAAGAGACCTTACACCAAAGGGAAAGTAGTCATCAACTCAATGAAAACCATGAACTCCAGCCTTTTGTGAGGCCCTTGTTTGATTGTGCTTTGCTGCTATTAGTCTGGGAATTAATGCTGTCACTTCCTTAAGTTATACAAGTATTATGAACATGAATAAAATTTAGGTACTAGTCCCTTGGCATTTTTGAGCAGTAGATGAACTCCTTCAAGTAATTACTCCACAAAGCTTATGCTTTTGTTTGCTGGTCAGTTTACCTTGTGTAAGAGTAATTTATGCCTTTGTAGTTTACCTTAATTCAAAGGAGTCAGAAAATTATTTCCCTCTTATTTTTCATTTATTTCTGTCTTCTAATCATATAATTGCCTGAAGAAACTAAAAACAAATCTTGCTTTTCAGAAACTAGAGCTTCTAGTCAAGCCGAACAGATAACTCATACCTTGCTCAAATCATATAGCCAAAGGCTGGGAGTGTAAGAAATTTTTCCTTTAGCCATGAGCTGGCTAATTAGATTGAGCATTTAAGGAGCTAGATATTCATATGTTCCACTGTGATGACTGCACAAACCAAGATTACAGATATTACCCATGCAGAAGTTAAGGAGAGTTGGAAAAAAGTGAGTACAGAAGTGTTCAGACTGTAAAAGCCTAATTTACTTCACTAAGCATTCTCACAGGGGTTGTTTAGGGAAAGAGAACAAATTTGAATAACTGTTCTGTCAGGTTTCCATCTGAGTTTGTCTCTAATCACCCTAAGTTGTTACTGATGGATTTTAGCAGTATAATTCAAACCTTTGACAGGAACCTCTCTGACACTATTTGTCTTTTAGAGCAGAACTGACACCAACAACAAAATTGACATTATGTGCTTTCTTGCTTTTCATCAGATTCTGCTTCCTTTATAGCTTAATCTCCAGGATGACTTCAAGAGGTGGCAAGTGACATCAGACCTATTTTGCATCAATGTTAATATGTTCTGTGCTCTGCACCTCAAGCCAGTGTGACCCCATAACTGTAGTTTACTGTACCACCAACTTGCCCTGACTTTCAAATAGCAAGCCCAGCAGTCATGTGGTTCAGGCTGAATTTGACTGTAGTTCTTGAATCTCAATTTCTGTTTTTAGCAAACACTTTTGAAGTACTTGAAAGGAATGGTTTCTGTGTTAAGATTAGAGAAACAGTAGAGGTAGAAACCAGTAAAACTAAAATATTGCTATTTTTCTGTGAGATCTGTTTTGTCTCTTTGAGGTTTGCTTTACAGTTACAATTATCTTCCAAACACCCTTCATCCTTAAAAAAATGTCTTACTTTGGTAAGCTCAATGATTTTTAGCTTTAGGTTATCAATAACAGTTCACATAATATTTTAAGAACTATTTATACTTGACAGCCAGGACACAGTGGCTCAGAAGAACCATAAGCCTTTGTAGTGCTCTTTTCCAAGTGATCTCTCTTATGTCAGGTAAACCATTGGATTTTTTTTTCCCTATTTTTGCTTTTCAAGCACATAAAATTTGTCCTTACAATGTGAGGACACACTTGTTCAAGGAAAAGTGGCTAAACACAGAAGCACCAACTGAAGAACATCATGAATACTTCTGTGATGAGTATAAATTGTCCTTCTCATTTGCTCCCAATCTTCAAAACAGTTACTGTCAGTTGCTATATTGCTACAAGTTTGGAGGGAATTTATTTTTTCTTGCACACACCTTCATGCTGCAGAGGAGCTATTACTCTTTGAGTAAGATGGCACATTAGCTGTACCTCAGTGACCTTATTTTGCTGTGTTGGGGTGGGTGACTTTTTTAATCTTGCAATAGTTCTAGCCCTTACCAGTTGAGATCATTTTACTATCCAAAGTCCAGTTTAACTCTTTTATCACCTTTATACAAGTATCAGCTGCTTACCTACTCATTGCTTTTCTCCAGCTGCCACAGCAGCAAATGTCTGTCACTTGGTTTGAGACAAAAAATAAGTCAAAAGAAATTTTATTTTCTTTGTAGCAGCATTTAAAAAATTGACTTTTTTTTTCTAGAGTTAAACACCTGCATATAAAGAGAACTACAAAATCTGCTCACTAATTTAACACCTCTTCCATAACACTAGCAGCTTGAGTTTGAGTATTTTCTTGGGTTAGGAGGCTTCAAAAGTGACCCAACTTAAATGTATTCCCCTATATTAACAAGAAAACCACACTGCAAGTGAAACAAAACAGTCACTCCTGCTCTCTAAAGGTAGTGTCAAGAGGCACCAGCCCTTCCTTGAATCTCATTGATATGTTAAGATGTCTAAAGTACGGAGAGAACCCCAAGTGCGGCAAAGCCCTTTGGTGTGATTACTGCCATATGCTTCTCAGAATTAAGCTGCAGGCAACAGAAGACAACTTTGCAGCTAGCAGGTCTCCCTTCCCATTACTCAAAGACACAATGTTGATATAGTTAAATATTTTCTAATCAAGATAAAGAAAACATAAAAAGGCAATACATCAAACAAGCTAATGTAGTCAACTACAACAATTACCTTAATCAAGTCTTGAAATGTTGCATCTGAGATGAACCATTTTCAAACAATAAAGCTTTGGCTGTGTTAGAGGCACCTATTCATCATTTAATGAACACTCAGACTACAGCCATTAAATTAAGTGTGTGTGTTGCATTACCCTTGCTGTAATTTACAGGTCAGGTCAACGAGCAATAATGTTGTTACTACAACAAAAAAACCCTGCCACTTCAGGCTTTCCATTTAATTGTAAAGCTTCAGATCCACGTTAACATGATAGTTAATGTGATTTCATAACACAAATTCATCTGGTCTCTAAAGATACTAGATGGTGCTTTTCTTTTTCCATAAATCATATCAAGGAGCAGTTTTTTCCTGAAAATACAGGCAGCAAGATAGCAAGTTCAGCTTAAACATACTTCATTCATTCTACTAAAACTCCCCACAGCATAAAATTAAGAAATACCACTTCCTGCACACTATTCTGAGACCCATTCTTAGAAAAAAGACACCAGTAAGAGTATATGAACATTGCACAGGCTTATTCTTCACAACTGAACTCCTATGGGGGGAGTAAGAATGAAGTGCGCCAAAAAACTTCAGCATGTTTTCAGAGACGTAATCAGTACTGCTAAACTATTATAAGATCTGAACAACCAAACAAGTAGATGCTTTAATTGTAAATTTTATGCAGAAACTAGCAATAGTATCAAGCTATTTCTTGACTTGCTTTAAAACTATTATAACAATGCAATCAAAAGGAAGCACAAAGATTATTATATATCCTTTGAAAGAGGTTTCATTATAGGATTGTAAGTGCATATGATAAACTAGACCAGCACAGTAAACTTCATAGGAACAGAAAAGGCAGAAATACAACTTTTTTCTAAATACTAGTGCTTAAATCTAAAGCATGCTGATAGGTAGCAATTACTAGCTGCACACTAATGGATTTGTATATAGAAATAATTTACCAGGACTATTAACATGGTAAGAGGTCAGAGTAATCATTCAAGATATATCTACGCATATTTTTAATAACTAACAATCTTCCTAATGAATTTTAATCAGACAGGCATTCCAGGTAAGCACTATTTCTACAATTGTCTCAAATTTTTTTACACCTACAATGTAGATATAATAGGTAGCAATTTTGGATAGCCACTTAAATTTCTTTAACAGCCAAAGAAAAAATATAGGTGTTTCTAAGGATTGATTCTTTCATTCTAAGGTAAGTGTGCCTGTAAGGATCAGACAAATCCCATTTTTCAACTGGTTTTTTTCCACTAGGGACTATAAAGGGATTATAGCCAGCTGCCTCAGTGACATGATGCCCATTCTTGAGGATTAACTTCGCCTTAGCAGCAACTCTTCCATAACCACACAAGCTGTTGAAGTGGCAAGCCATGTCAGAAAAGCAACTAATTACACTTAGATTTGCTTGGTCTTAATATTATGGTCATGTACTTTGAATCATAGAATCATTTAGGCTAGAAAAAAACACTTAAGTCTAACTGTAAACGTAATGCTGCCAATTCCACCACCAAATCACATCCCTAAATGCCACATCTACACATCTTTTAAACAGCTCCAGGGCTAGTGACTCAACCACAGCAGCCTGTTCCAAGGCTTGACAACCATTTCTGCGAAGAAATTTTTCCTATTATCCAGTCTAAACCTCCCCTGGTACTACTTGAAAGATAATTCTGGAAAGAATCATCTAAGTCCCGTGCACTGAAAGCAAGCTCTCCCAGTTTCAGAAGAAATGAAAAAGACTAATAATTTGGAATATCAAATATTGAGGGAAGACCTTAGTGTTGCCCTCAAGAAGCACTGTAGCCTAATTAAGCTAAAGCAGCCCATATTTTACTGGAATGGTGAAAACTCCCATAGTCTTTAGGGAAATGGAGAACAGTTTAAAAGATTTAAAGAAATACACCCCAATCAAAGACATCCACGTCTCTTTCCTTCCAGCCAAAACCTCCATATGCTTCTCAATTAGCGCAGCCCTCTACCGAAGCAAGGCTTCAGTCTTGACCAGGGTCTTGTTTTGATGGAGAGTTCACTGAGATACCAGATCCAGACAAAAAAGTTGCTTTAGAATGCAGCTTGGAAACTCTTGTCTGGAGCCCTGGGCCCCCTGCAAATACAGAAAGGTGATGCTGAAGACAATAAACACTCCACCATGAAAGAAACAGAATATATCCTAGTAAACCTGTCCATCTTCCAAGACACCTCTAATCCCATTAAACTACATGAAGATGTCTCACCTGGTATTCCACTACTAATTTAGAGTCATTCCTAATGACTGAAGTCTAACACCAAAAGTCTTGCAAGAGAGCTGACAACCAGAAAAAAGTTCTGGTTCAAGTGCCCATGTTCCAGCTGGCAACAGCGATTCCACTTCTAGCTTCTGTCTTTACTGCACAGTGATACAAGGCAGCTGCTCTGCTCAGCCACTAGCATCACAACTGTTAAAAGGTGATTCTTTTCATTTGTCTTAATCATTTAATTAGCATAGTTCTTTTGTGTCAGTAAATAGTTAAAGGAAATATTTGCAGTCATCTTCACTGTAATTCCTACAGTTAATGCTGTTTTGGCATTTTATTTTTAGCCATCAGTCTTCAAATGCACAAAATAGTAGAAATTTTCCTTTAGCAGATAATGATTTGGCCAAATAGCAGCACTTGGGTTTTTGTTTTTAAATCCAGTTATTTTACATCTGCACCCATCTGACTTTTCAAAAGCAATTGAAGGGTAACTGAATAGAAAAAAGATGGGTTTATCACACAGCACTTTGTTTTTCCATTTTAGAACTGTTATACCTTTTTTTTTTCTCCATAGGCATTTGGGAAGGTCAGAGAGCTCAGGAAACCTCAAAAACCTTTTCAACTCTCAGAGAGAAAAATTTCCACTAGCTTCTACTTGCAAAAATTCATGAGGTAAAATAGAACTGACAAGGTTAATATAACCAAAAAGCCTGTTGAGAACAGCAACTGATAGTATCAATGTCTAATTCCATGGATAAATGCAATTCCATGGTTCCAGTAGACTATAATTTTTTTGACATTTATCACAGAAAAAGTGAGCATCTATGGTTGCTAAATAATAGAGAAAAAAACCCTGTTCTTCGTTACTTTTATGTAAAGATTGAAACCCTGTTGTATGCAGTGTGCCCAAAGATATGGGTGCAGTACCAAACTCCTTTAATTTCGCATCCATCATAGGTGAGTACAATGACAGCATTCATGATGATTTGAACAGCCCCATGTGAACCACATGTCTAACTTATGATAAACTATGGAGGAGGCCAGATGTCTGCGTCGAAGTACAGTCATTGTTGTACCAACACACATCTTCAAATCACATGGTTTTTTTTCCCATTCTAATGAAAACTGAACCATAACAGTGTCACATCAGTGTATATTTTTAAGCATATAGTGCACATGAAGGTTTTACATGTAACAAGTAACAACAAACTATTTGTATTGCCCATCAGAAGGCACACTTCTGTTTCCAACAGAGGGAGCATAGTTCCTCTCCTGCCCTCCCTTCTGCCCTCCTCTTATTAAGGTATAAAGAGTTTTATTATGGCTGCTTATGCCAGAAACCTGTTGAGGGAAAGAAGGTTTATTTGTCGTCACAGCTGTAGGCTTTTTTCTCAACACAATAATACTAATCAGTAAAAACACCTTAGGAACAATTTTCAGTACTAAATGAAACAGGAAACTATCTAAGGCACCATTTGAGGATTGGAGGAGCTCTAGACAGAAAAAAACAGAAGTAATTTATCCATCAGATTTCACAAAGAGGTCAGACTGACAGAATAAAATGTAATTTAAACAATTTCTTTCTTGCCTTTCCATTGGCTTTGTGTAATTTAACAGTGTACTTGTAGTACAAGGGTACGGGGAGAGAGCATAATGTGCCCTGAAAGAACAAGCAGAAGACAACTTGAACTTTTCCTTTCCGTGTGTTCTATCATTGCCCTCGCTTTTCACTGGATTTTCCTCAAAATTTTCCATTCTGCTCTCAGACACATGGTATGATTTTTGGGGCTTCTATTTGGGGTTGTTCTGTGCAGGGCCAGGAGTCGGACTT
>VWZW01001281.1:384748-503363 GCA_013397115.1 Edolisoma coerulescens
TGAGTTGGAAGGGACCCACAAGGATCATCAAAGTCCGACTCCTGGCCCTGCCCTGGACATCCCCAAGAGTCACACCCTGTGCCTGGGAGCATTGTCCAAAGGCTTCTTGAGCTCTGGCAGGCTGTTGCTGTGACCACTGCCCTGGGGAGCCTGTTCCAGTGCTCAAACACCCTCTGGGGGAAGAACCTTTTTCTAATATCCAGCCTAAATCTCCCCTGAGGATATTCTATCATTCTCTTCCAGCACAAATCAGCTGAATAAACAGTGGTGCATTACTTCTAATATTTAAGCATTAGAAATTAGTTCTCATTTCCAAGCTTTTAATTTTTTCAAGCTGTGCAAGAATAATGCAAAATACTAGCAAATTTTTCACCAAAGATACCAAAAATTAAAACAGAAAATAAAGTATCTTCAAATAGTTTTCAGTAATCTCAAGAGATTTGGCAAGTCTGTTTGTTTCAGCATAACCTAAAGTAGTAATAGGGATATGGAAATAGAAAGAAGTCAGTCCTTTGAAATAATAGACAAATTGCTACAAAATGGCATTAGTCATTTTTTGACTGACCAATCTTTTTGGGTTTAGGTGTCTAATAAATAACCTTAAGAAAAATGTTGCTACTCCCTCGAGGCCTCTAGTTGTTCTTTCCTCACTCATTAGTTCTATTGAGCACAAGGAATTAAATCTATATTGCAACATTCACCTACTACTGGTATTTTACTCAGCAGGTCTCCCCCTGCTGAGCTGCTCTACTGCTGATTATCTGTTAACTGATTCTAGCACTGTACAAAGGCAGTATCACCAAAACCTACCACCTACACTAATTTCCAGGAATAAGGACAACTAATACTGTATTGCTTATATCCCAATCTGTAGGTGTTCATCTGCATATCATATCTTTTGCTTCAAAGAGGTGCCAAAAACTCCATCTTGTCATTATGCCTTCTGGGAAACCACATCAATAGCTCTACACTGAGCTGCATCACTGAGTACCTTGTAAAACCTACAGCATGCACAGAGCACGTTTTTTGGATCATTTCTTCTTGAAGTGCTCCCCACAGACATGTTTTAATGACCAGCAGAAGTTGGTTTGGTTTTCATGAAGCATCAGTAACCTACATGGACATGGATTAAGTGACAAGCAGCTGTGTTTCTAAATACTAACCACTGTCAGCCAAAGCAGTGGGACACTGACACAGCATACAGGTATTTCCTCTTCTCCTTATTTTTAGTAAATGGCACTTGCCTTCCACTGAGCCACTCACCATCCTCCTACTCCATCACACACAGAGCACCCCAGGCAGTCAGTAAGCTTGTGCCAGTGATCAGCTTCAGAATAAAAAGCATGACCTTCACAGGGCCTGTTAGGCAACATTCCAATTTCCCTGTCATGGTAATGAGAGTATTTTGTATATCTTTTATATATTTCCAAATATAATCTGATATTTTTGTCATGATGTTTTCTCCCTATCCTTCATGTCCAAGCTGCCAAGCAACAATGAGATACAAGATTGTTTGTGAATGTTTTCATAACAGGTCAGGTGGCAATTTTTTAGCTGTGGCAAAGAGCCATTGCTTTGTGGGGTCAAAAGGATCCTGATGCTACAGAAGAACTTAGTTCACGTTTGTGAAATAACTGCCGACCTATCCTGTGTCTTAGAGCCTTGGTGATTTATTTGGTAACTTCAATGACATTACAGGAAGCAATGAAACCTTTTGTTTAGAAATCTTCAAGATTTCAAGAGGACAAATATGTGCTTAAAAATTTAATTCCCTAAGTAATTCCCATGGGGTTCAGCTCTTGTGTATCTTTGAGCAGCAAATTTTAAAAAGACATTTCATCCATACTCATGTTTTCTACAGCACTTCTTTTTTAAAAACTTAGTTTGTCTCATGTAAGTCTACCCATTTTGCTTACAAAGTTGTCTGCATAGTGTTGTTGCCAGTTAAGTATTTGAACCAACATCGTTGCTAGTTAAAAGGTTAGAGGAAAACTGAATAATATATTGCCTTAATTACAAAATATGGTTTGGTAAGAACAAGACAGGTCAGCTCAGTTACATTAAGATTTTGGCGCACTCACCTCATTCCTTTTCTTAATCCTGTTCCTGCAGGCTACACACACATGGAATTGTAGTGACAATCTTGTCATTGTTGTGTTTGACAAGTGGGTTAGCCTGCATAAGACTTAAAGGGTCCAATATGCTCTTATTTTAAAAGCACCTTATTATCTAAGAAAATACATTTTTGTTAGCAGTATCCTATCATCCTAAGGCTTCATTAAAAGGTTTGACCTTTTCCCACTGGTCTCCTTATTAAAGCCATAACAAGTAGCTTTAAAAATTGGCAATAATATTGATTTCTTAATGTGACAATTGAAGTACTGATCTGCATATTCCTCCTCCCCAAAGCTGAGTACATGCTCAATCCCACTCAAGATACCTAATCCTGCAATCCCTTTCCTTTATATTCTGTGCTTAACTAATTTTATGACTGTTATTTCTTACCTTTGCTCATTTCTATTCCTCTCCTCTCTTACATTTTAAAGAGTTTGTTTATATTTTACTATCCCTTTCCCAAATATCTCATGTATGCTGATTTGTCTGCTTTCCAGATTTTAACAGAAATCTAACTAAGGTGTATCTCCCAGATGTTTGCTATCTCACCAGAAAATAGACTCGCTATCTCAAAAGGGAGGCAAATGTATGGACAAACTAGTACAGTTCATGGAAACACACATGGCAAAAGAACCCTCAACAGGCACTAGCAAGAGAGGTATTTTTGGACTAGGTCATTAAACATCAGAAACTTCCTGATTGAAGGGTTCTGATATTCAGGGAGTTTAGGAACACAGACAACCCCCAAAAAGCACCATTGAGTACTCTTACTTGTACTCAAGAGCCATAAAGCTGTGAAGGACTTAACAGCAGAAGCTGAGAAGGTCTTCCTTCTCTGCACAGAGAAGGGATCATCTAAAATAAAAGCTTATTTTCATGCTCTGTAAAGGCACATCAATTCTATAGCTGTCCCACAAGGATATTCTTCACCCAAATATAGGAGTGTAGCTTTACATGCTTGATCAGCTAAATGCTTTGCTTTCATTTTTCTTTAGTTTTATTGACTGTTAAATACCACAATGTCACATTGCAAGGACAATTCCCTGCTGAGTTCCTACTGAGGACGAAGAGCTTTTGGTTTCCTCACATGAAGCTCTGCTGAGTAAACCATTTCTAGAATTCTGTTTCTCAATACCCTCCTCATACAGCCATCAGGTAAACACAAAATGAGGTACCACAAATCCAGGGAAGGCACTGATTTCAGTGTTTGAAACATTAAAGTAAGGTCTGTGTTTAAGTTTCAACTCCTTATCTGCTGCAAACTTGGCCTTGGCGAGGACATTGCACTGTCTCAGATCACCAAGCAAGATGAAATCCTTTTTCCTATGTGGTCATTCAGATTCATATTTCTGATTTAGATGCTGCCTACAGTGATTCACACAACTGAGAGATCACATTGACTCAAGAATGCAAGTAATGCTGCAGAAGTTCACTGTTAAGGTCCTCATCTAGCTGCAGCCTCCACACAAGCTACCCTTTCAGAGATCCCGCGGAAAAACACTTTGACTGTCTGAATTTTCCAGATTCACTGCTGATTTAAAAATCGAAAATTTGCACAGTAATTCTTTCTGTAGCCTAGGATGCTGCTTAATGCACCACAGCCACACGTTGGCCACTGCTCTCTCATTTTTTCAGTCTATCTTATTGTAAAGCAGCCCACTGGTTCCTGAGGATATCATCAGTCCAGATCGATTTGAATTTCATCTTCCTTTTACCAGCAGGTATTTAAATACATCCTGCTTTGAATACATGAAGTCACACTTCATTTCATGCTCCATTAACAGAACAGGTAAGCTTGTGGATTTACAAGACATATGCAAGTACAGAGGGCTCTTCTAGCCAATGCTTTCAGTTACAGCTCCAGTTGCATTCAGGTTCCTGCTCCCTCTCCCACCTGCTCCCCACAAAAAGGGCTGCAAACAGAAATAATGCTAATTGGGCTTGCTCACCTGCAGCTCGTGCTGTGTGATACTTGTACACTACTTAAACAATATTAATACGACTGGTCCCAACCTATCCTCTTGCTTTTTTCTGCTCTCTGATGCAGCATGTGAAGATAAATATTTCAGCACACCTTAAGGTATATGACTCTTAACCTACCTAAGTCTCTATGAACCTCCCTCTGGCTTGCCACAAGTTATTAAATTACTTTAACATAACATGCACCCTATGTACTAAAACACTGGGCATACAAAGTAGGTTGATAAGTAAGGGTCTCTACCATCAAATAATTTCATTTTTTTCTATGTGTAGCATGGTACACAATAGCACAATATAGAATTATGTCTCAGGATAATATAGAAATAAGTACTATGTACACAGTCTTGGTAAAAATAAAGCACAGGACAGAATATTGCCCTCCAAGTTATATCTTTTTTTTCTTGATTACAGGGATCTCCACTAGAGTTTACAGCTTCAAATCATACCTCTAAAACAGATAAACATTTTTATTTTTTAATTTCCCTTTTAACTTTCTTCTCTATCCAAATCATACTATTCCCTAGACTTAGAAATACTGATTAGACAGTTGCTACATTTCTTTTAAATACTTTCCATTAGAGACATTTTTTAGCCAGCTGAGCATCGATATGGCAATACATTTTTCTAGGTTCCCACAGCCTGAAACAGAACATTTGACTTGTGTCTCTGGGGGTGTTCAAGCTATGGAAACGTTAACAGCTTACAGAATCCTGGTAAATGGAATGAACTGTAATGAACTAATGGACTGAACTGTCTTTTTGTCACCATTTCTTTAATGGCCCGGTAACACATTGGGATCTTGCTGCTGGTGTCTGACTGTCTAACCATGACACAGACAACCACATCCTCGTCTTCCAGCTTTACTTCTCTACAAGGCTTGCAGTGGAGTGCCTGTTGAATCCATGCTGTATTTAGCACAGGTATTGAAACAGGCTGATATCCCCTAACAGGGCAAACAGCTTGCAGGAAGCATCTTTTGAAGTGAGATAATGACTCATTCAGGTAGCTAACAAAGAAACTTTGCATCAAGTATGCCTGCTCAGTACTATAACAATTTATCCAATTCTAAGATTCTGTTTGTCCCATTCTGACTGTTCCTAGACAGCTCTTCTTCTTCAGAGTTCAGTGTGTATTTAGGAAGATATGATCTGCTCCACTAGTAACAAAGTGATATGTGTTCCTCCTCCATATATTCTTCCTCAAAAGAAAAGATTCAAATGTGACTATTATACACTGAATAGAACTATAGAGAGACTTTTCTAGCTTTTCAAAGGTATCTCAATTGTTCAAGTTTCATTCCCTTCAGTCCTAACAAAAGATAAATATGCTTCTAAGAGAGGGCCAAAAATTGCAAATAAAAGTATTTCAAATAACTGCTTCATAATTCCCCACTTGTTTATTGCAGCTGCCAGCACCACAGAAGACTACATCCCTTACTTTGCAGGATTTGTAGGTACTTCTCTACTAAATGTCCAAAATTGATGCCAGAATACAAGTTAATTTTGTAAAAAAGGTTTGACTTGTCACAGATCCTACTTGTCTCCTAGCAGCTTGAGAGCTAGCAAGGTCAGCATTATTTTTGGTAAGTGTAATTCACCCATGCCATAAATCACAATATATTCTGAGACATTTACAAGGCTATTTAATGCTGTTCCTTTTAAATCACTGATGTTTCAAGTACTGCATAAGACTATTTTTCTTGTTTATTTTTAATTTTGCTGTCATAGAGGTAACCCAAAGTCAACTTAATGAGTCCATAATGTAATTTCACTGCCATAAACTGAACGTCATTTGCATATCTTCAAGCTCCCCCATTTTATCTTCATCTAGTATTCACCATTATGTAATATACCTTTTCAAGATCTTCATTACCACTTAACTGTGCAAGCTTTCTTCATTAGGTTTGAAATATGAGCCAAGTCTCTTAGTCTTCAAGTTATACACGTGATAGATAGGATGCTTAGTCCTACTCTTTTCCTTTCTGATAAATTTGAAAAGCTTGGGTTCCTTTTTACACCTCAGATTAGCCTTCACTCATAATTTCTTGCAGCATGTATCTTTTTCCTAGAAGGCTTAACTGACTAAATTGCTTCCTCCCCCTTTCTCATTTCTAACACCATCATTTATCAGAAGGGGTCTGTGCATTTCAGCAGAAAATTTTGGCATTCTGTGCTGGGTAAATTGAGAGCTTACTAACAATCATAGCAGCCCCAAACTGTGTCAGAGATATGTCTATATTTTAGATTCGATTTCACCAGAGGTACACTCTCACCCCCTATTTCACCTTGAAGGCGTTGTCCTTTTTCTATAGTTACTTGTACAATTGAGATGTGGAACTGATAAAGGTTAGAGACAGCACCTACTCCAAAATTTTGATTAGCAAAACAAAAGCAGTGACTTTTTCTACTAAGCAATTGATTATTTTAACATCACTTTACCTCTTCTGTTTAAGAATATCAACTGTTTCAAATAATTTCTATACATGACCCAAATGTTATAAGCAGGAGGTGTTTCTTGAGCAGCTCAGTTATACAGAGGCTTTGGTAACTCACCACAGAATTTCTCACCAGCAATTAGCAATGTATGTGGAAAACACCTCACAGTAATGCAGCTGATCTTCAGTAACACACTCTGAAGGCCAGATTCTTTCTACTTTTATGGTCAGATCTTAATTTCCTCTTACACTTCACTTAATCTTTAACAAAGAGTTTTTAAGTCAGCCGAGGCAATTCTATCTGCAGGTATGACTATGCAGACAGGTGCAAATCTCCTCCCAGCAATGTCAAGTACAATATGCCAATGTTACAGAGCAAAGGCTGGACGGAATTTTTTCCTCCTGTCCTATAGTGCCAGCTTTTTAACAGAGGCACATCTCCTGCTTTCAGGGAGAGGTGGGAGACAGCTTACATCTTCAACTTCTCAACAAATGAAGAAAGGAAAAACTCCTACACAAGTCATTGTCTTTCAACATCACTTTGCTGCCTAAATTCTAGGCAAATAGGGTAACAAATTCTTGTTTAGCACTTTCTTTGGAAGAAGGACCCAATCCATGACAAACATTATCAGATATAAAAAACTTATGCTGATCTGAATCTCCAAATGGGACATCCAATTAAAGTGAATCCAGCTCAAGTGACTAACACACATGTGAGCCAGTAGTCCCTTGGATACTGGTTGGGATCATGCCCCAAAACATATGACCACTGACATCAAAAATCTCTTCTTCAGGAAGAAAACTTGGTTATATTTACAGGACAACTATGCGTGTGTGTTGGATAAGCAATTCCATGTTCTCTGCTGTTCTTCTCTTAGAAAGGTGACTTTGTATAGCAGATTTAATTTATTGTTTTTAAAATTTCAATCAGCTTTGGACTTTGCTATTCGCACTGTTTGGGATCCAGGGTATTTTAGGCCAGAATTTAAACATTTTGGACTTGCCTAATACATTTCAGACTTATCTAATATATTTGCTTATCTTTCTACTGCTTCCCTTTCATCTTCCCATCCCAAACATGAGTTTGATCCTGTTGGTACACCTGCTATTTCCATGCCACAGGTTTTGCCTAATTACTGACTGCTAGAAGTAGTACATAAATGAAATTATGGAAGAAATAAATCATTTATAGACCCTAGAATACAATGTTTTGTGTTCATGGACCTATCTGTGTATTAGTTTCACACTTGCAACTTTGTCTTGCATCCATTTCTTTAATATTCATAACCCGCCCACGTCACCCGCCCCAAATATATAGTATGATTTACACTTCTCAGAATTAATAATTAATTTACGGCCTTAATCACAGGCCCTGCTTCATCCACCAATATTTTCTCAAATCCATGTACAAACTTCTGGATATTGTAAGCTCTCAGCCTCCAGCACTATACATTTTGAGCAAAGAAATGGAAATTATTTGAGAATGAGTCCATACTGCTTTTTGGTCTTGTATTTTACAAAGTGCTACTGAAGCAGAAGAGACACAGCCTGTAATTCCAGAGCTGTCAACTCCAGTCAACAAGCAAGATGATGGCATGTTGATCTGTTTGGGGTTTTTTTGTAGCTAAGACTTGTGAATCATGTAGCATTTAGCTGATCTGTGTATTCTGCAATACAGCTCAACTGCAGATGAGAAGTTTTGAAATAAAGAAGCCACCTAAAATATTTCACAATAAAATAGAAATACCTAGTTGCATTGGCCTGTTTATGCCCAGTGTAAATGACAGTGCAAGCACCTTATATTCAAGCTCCTGAGACCTGAAAGACATTTTATGAGTAATAATGCCTCCTATAGTATGTAAAAATCAAGTGGCTGCATTTTGAACACAATTGCCTTTTGGTTCCAACACATTGTACACGTTTGTAACTTCTCTGATGTGTCCAAATTCCCCAGTTTCAGAGTTACCTAGCTGTTAACTGCACACCATTCTGTCACCCCAGTCCACTATGTTTCTAAAGAATTGTCTCCTTTACAATTTAACAGAGTAAATGATCTAAACCAACACATTATGTATCTTATAGGAAAAAAGATACAGAAAATTATGTTAAGCACACCACTTGCTAATACTAATAATCCTGTTTCATGTCCAGAATGATACATCATGAATTGCCTTTTAATCAAACTTGACTCTTTCCCAAATTCACCTTTGTTTGTACATCTCCATCAGGCTCCTACTCAAGTTCACATAGTTGCCATTATCATTCAACCACAGTTTTAACACCTGTATTCTGCAGGATCAGACCAAGCTAAACCAGCAAATTCCAGCTTTTTGATGATGTTACATTAAGTATTTAATACTAGCATTATTTATGGTTTACTGTTTCATGAAAAGAAAAAAATTACTTTTAGTTGCATTACCATGATTATGAAAGAATATCATAAAATGGCAGATTATAATTAAAATTATGAAGAAACCATTGTATACCATAAAATATACTAAGCCAATTATGTCAGAGAGAAAAATTACAAGAACCTAGTTTGTGAAACTACTTTCCCTGAACAATATTTTGCTCTATAGATTCCCATCTATCTTTTTTAGGTTTTTTATAGTTTTTTTGTTGTACTTTGTATTAAAATCACAAAAAAAGCAAAACGGAAGTTTCCAGAGTTGAGTTTTTTCCTCTCTCCCTGAAGTATATTTGAATACACTTTTAAAGACTAAAATAGCCTCAAAACATTATGCAGGGCTATTGCCAGTATATTTTGTTCATTAATGATTCTCATTTTCTGAGGTCTTCCTTTAGGACTAGTGTGCCTATTCATCAGAGACCACTTATCACCAGGGATTCAAGCTGGAAAAAAAATCAAAATAAAACTTGCTTATCCCTAGCATATCAGATATGCATGTTTCTCAAAGTGTCTCTCTTCACTAGAGGTTTAAATTTGCAAATCAACTTCTTTTGTTCTTTAACAATTCCTCAAGTATAGATTTTTTGAGTAATGTTAAACTAGCAACATCAGTAGGGTGATCTGATGGCCCTACGATATTTTGATAATTCAAAGCAGCAATTCACTCTCCCACCAACTGAAGCTGTACATCCATTTTCATCAATTCCACCCAAGCAGAGACAAAAGCTTTTTGCTGTACGGTCTCTTGAATGAGCGGGTTCCCAATCAGTACATAATTTTACTTCCTTAGAAAGCTGCTGCTTACACAGTTTGACTCTGCATTTTCAATCACCTCAACAGTCAAACTAAAGTAGCCAAAAAACAAGGACAACCAGGTTCTGTGAATATAAGCATGGTTGCCATTAGCTTTCCAGTGAGTTGCTGGAAGCTGTCTAAGTGACCTTTATTTGCAATGACACAGGGTGAAGGTAATTCCATTTGTATTATGGCTGGATTTTTTTTTTATTTTAGATGAATATGAAGACTTAGATTGTGATGGGTGTTAACAACTGAATACTGATTATCCCTAATGCTCCTTAGCTGTACCCTTTTTGTTGCAAAATGCCACAGCGCTGAAATAGGTCTGACTGCCTTTCTGCTTAATTTTACTATCCAGATGGATGGTATAGAGGGAACACAGATCTTGCTGATTATTTTTAAAGCATTTCAAGAAATGAGACTAATCATAGCATGAGCCATATGCCACAGCTATTTTATACCTCTGGGTGTTGAGCACACAATTAAGAAGTTTGGGAAAATGTCGATTTATAGAACCTTCCTTGTGATATGGGACTCTGAAATCTCATTGTTTATGCTTTAACACTCTTACTCGTCACTTCCATTTCTCCAAGTCCACCTTCCCAACATTAGAGTGACACATGTATGCTTTCATTCCCTTAACTGCTTACTGTGCTAGGCATGGATTAAAACAGGTTGTCCTGGTCTGAGATAAAGAGGGAAAAGAATTACTTTCAAACATAAGATTAAGATGGAGGTTTTTGCTACTGGCTTTCCTGAGTTTGGATTGGTTTGGGGTTTTTTTTGTTTGTTTTGTTTTGCTTTGCTTTGTTTTGGAGAGCAGGGCTGTTTTAAACTAGATAACATTCAGTGGTATTTTAGATCTTTTACTTTCCTAGTGCCTGTACTTCCTGAGCTTAAACAAATTCAGCGAGAGTTTTGGAAATTTTCACTAAATTATTTGAGTTTTCCTCTATTTGTCTGCATTTAAATTTTGGCCTGCCTTTTCACTGTGTGGATTATTAGGTGGAATTACATTTTATCATTAGCATCTTCTGAAAAATAAGCCAATAACAAAAAAAGGAAGCTTTAGATGAGCACTATAATAGGTCTGAGAGACCAGTGACTACCTTTTTATTCATTAGGCACAGGAGGGATGAATATCTCATTGTGAATGCCACAAACCCCTCTATATATGACTTATCATAGTGGTTCATTTCCTTCAGTATAAATATGTATGTTGGGCTATGCTCCTCTGTGCCTCAGCTGAGGCACAAAGGAAAATTAAAAATATACTTTGATCTCAGAGATATTCTCAAAATGTTCAGATTGGCTTTTCTACAGCAAGAGGGCAATTCTTTCATTTGTCTCACCTAGGGAGATGTGTCCCTCTGGGGACCCAATCATTTTCTTAATTAGGTGAACAGACAGCAGCCTTAAAACCTTTCCCAATTACATCAGCAAAGATTTGGCTGTCAAGGAGTGAGACTAAAGAGAAACATTAAAACAAAATAGTTCTGATTAAAGACCTCCTTTATAACACTGTGTTGAGGATGTGGCACAAATGTTGAACAACACAAGGTAATTCATTAAGCAAGAATGGCACATTGAAGTTATCACTACATATTAAATTGCTTCATTGAAGTAGAAGTAGTTAAGTCTGGCTTCCGTTACTGCTGATAAACCAAGAGTCATACCAATAACAATCACTTTTGAAGGCTGTCAAAGATCTTCATGGTAAATTTCTAGCCTCAAATATCATCAGTTTTGGGGATCCTCCCTCCCTTTCTAACGAATGGTTGAAAAAGGGACTCTGCTTTACCCCTTATTCATTGCAGCTCCTCCACTCTTCTAACCACAGAAGCTCCACCTTTTTCACCTCTTTTACTCCCTTGCTCATTCAGAGGAAATATTTTCCAAGTTTGTGCACCTCTCATATTCAAAGCATTCAAAAGCTGGTGCATAAAGACAGGTATTTTTTTCTGGCATTTGTCTAATTATGGTCTGACTTTCTATAACTTTTCTACTTGAATTACACTATAGGAAAGAATTGAGCAGCACTAAATTAGGATACCTAACCAGTGGCACTGAAGTTCTTCACAAAAGGTATTTTCCCCTCAGGGCACATGGCAGTTTTGAAAAAAAATAAAAAGACAAGTAGAAAAATATTTTAGCAATTACTCGTGAAGTCTCCTATCATAGTTTACTGCGGCCATTTTCTTTCTAGTAATTCAACAAGAAGAAACATATCTACATGTCACACATTTTAAATGAGGTATAGATTTAACTAAAAACCCCCATTCTTCACCTTGTGGAACTCTTGAAGTCTTTTGCAATGTAACAGTAATACAGGTTGGCATTTAAAAATCAATTTCACCTTAAAACTATTGAAGTTTTTTGTTCAATTCTCAATGCATGGCTTTTCCTCTAAGTCATTCTTTGCAATGAACCCAGCTGTTGAACGGGCACCTTCAGCTTCTACACAGAGTACCAATGTAAAGGACCTTGCCTATAAGCTGAACCATTAAATCAATTTTGAAGGCTAAGCAAGTAAAAATTACAGTTATTTATTTACTCTGTTATTGTAGTGTACTTCCAGTCATAGTATCAAGGTATTTCCCACTTGACAACGGCAAATCAATGCTGCTTTGTTACATTTGCCTGTCAGTCATCAGCAATACAATGCCAGGTTTCAAGAGCTATGGTTTTGTATGCCCTTTAAGGCTCAAAGTATGTCTGAGCTCTTAAACTCAAAGCCTGTCTAGGCATCACAATTACTCCTGCTTTTTATTTCTGTATGCTGTTGACTTCAGCTAGTTCACATTTGTTGCTCTGCAAAGTGCAGTGCACAATGACAGCAAGGACTAACACCCCGTCATTGAAAGCTGTAGGAATGCAGGACTGGTATCCAACCTGCCTTGCCGCTGGTGCCAAGGAGCATCGCCCCTCCCCTGCCACCCTCCCCAAGCTGCAGCCCCCAGTCTGCAGAGCAGGGCTCTTGCCATTCAGAGCCACACAGCACCTGATATCTGCCAATTGCCATTTGTTTTTAAAAAAAGCTGTGGGCAGCTTTATTTTTTTCAAGACATCTGTCTTGAAGGAAAGCTACGTGAGTAGCAGTTCCTTCTCACTCCATGGACTAAGAGTCAGTCCATGTTTCCTAGAGTGTACCAACACTTCAGCACAATCATTAAGGCAGGAAACCACATTGAAGGGAGTCTCTGGTCACTTGTTTCACAGAAAACTGGTTTCCTTCTGGTATTTTCCCCAGGCTTGCCCCTGCTGATGTTTTTAAGACTGTAGGACCAACAATGTTCAGTGTGATATTTTTTGGCATTTATTAACTTAAAATAAAGTGCAAAAGCCCAAAAATAATTATTTAAGAGAAATATCATTTACATCCTGCTTTAATTCAAGTTTTTGACAAGCCTTGGAAAGACACTATCAGCTACTTCAGTAGATAAATACTCTAAGAATGGAGACAAGATGAATTTCCAGCCATCTTATCTAAAGTCCTAAAGAAGGAAAAATCCTCCTGAAGGGACTAATAAAAATGTAAGGCACACAAGAAAATATTGGCAGATAAAAGGCTGAGATATTTCCTAGCCAATTATCCATCTTAAAATATGATTGAGGCGTTCAAAATGATAGATTACAATTCAGCAAACAGGTATTTTGTATCAATTTGTACAGATTAGTTCATCTCAGAGGTGTGGTACAACAGTGGGCAGGGCAGGAAGAGCTGCAGCTCAGGAAGTCAAGATTCAGACTGTGCACTTTTAAATCCATTGGCTATATGCAAAAGTCTAAAATAGCTAAAACCATTCAATAGCAGTAGCTTGACAGGAGCTTTCTAAAGCTGTAAAGCCACAGAAACTGAATGACAGGTTCAGTTGATTATATTTAATTTAGAAGGGTCTATATGCAGAATTTTCAGCTTTTTGAAAATCAGTGAGCTTTTATGGTAGGCTTTGTTTCTAAAGGAGATAAGGTGAGCCTTTCAAGACTGTTAAGACCAGTTCAGATACAAGTAGCAGTTCCTTTTCACTCCATTTCTACTACTTTCCGATTTCTGAGACTATAATATACTGCATTTTTAAAGCAATCTTCTGTAGTCTTCCAACCTTTTATTGAGATACTGGACCAATTTTCAAGTTCCATTTGATGGTAGCCCTATTTCTTGTGTCAGAAACCCACACCCATCATGTACATTTCATCAAGGATTTTCAAGGCTATTATACCTTGCCTGTTATCTCCTTCCTGCATAGAGAAACTCTTTCTTGTACAGGAGCCTTTCCACATTTTGTGTCATTCCTTGGTTAGTGATTCATCCTGTGAAAATTAACATTACTTCTGAATGGACTATATTTCTATGGCAAGCAGAGGTACAGCACTTGGGTGTTATATAAGTATCAGTTCTCTTTTTCCAGCTATGCAATATGAAGATCTACAGTAGGCCGGGCAGTTTGAACACCATGTGTTATCTGAGAAGAGTAGGATGTGGTACTGAATGTTTTTCCTCTGACTACACTGTTAAAACTATAAATACAAAGCACTGACCATTCAGAAACTAAAAAGTGAGAGGTTTTTTTTTGCTTGAGTTTTTTTTTGTTTATTCTATACCACCATCAGAGACCAGCAATGAGCCTCATTAATGACTTTCTGCTGTTATTCCCCCATGTTTTCTCCTTAGAGGAACCCTTTTCTGAGATTCTGAAACAATTTTCAACAGTTGTGTTTCCCTGCAGAGGGACACATTCCACAAAACTTAAAAGCTAAAGTGACTTCACACAGTTTAAAAAACAGTTAAGCCTACTGTTACTGTACTCCTCATCTGACAACTCTAAAGAGTTACATCTTAAATAAAGGGAAATTTAATATTTACATCCTCTCCTAAAAGAAGGAGCAATTGTGTAGAACACAAGGTTGAAAAAAGAAGCCAACAAAATGGACAACACCATGTGATATGATTCTACAGCCCTGTAAATTATTTTGGGAATAAATCAATATTGTATACCGATGCAAAAAGAAAAAACAAAACCAAAAAAACAACTGTCTCCAGTAACAATGTGAGTTAGAAATGCTACACTCTCCCTAACCTCTATCTGCTTGAATGACTCAGAGCTGAGGTAGCTTCAAGCTGGACTGCTGGTTGTTAGTCATTTTGCAGCAACAATAAACCTCCAGTCAAAACCTCTGTGTTCAAGTTGTGTTTCACACATGCTGATGATATTACTGCTGAAGATATCCTTCAATTAATTTTCCTCAAGTCCTCAAACTTCAGGTCTATTTCAGATTTTCACTAACACACGTTTCAGCAAATAGTTACCGTGAATTCTTTCTTTGACTCTGCCTATACTTTTTCCACACTTCCAAAACCACTGAGGAGCAGTTAACAGATTCTTTCATGCCTTGCCACAACTAAAAAGCTTTTACTGGTGTCAAATGAAACTTGTAAGGATCAAGCAAAACAAAAATCAAGCTAATGAATTACTTGTTTCTACTAATGAGGGTTTCTAGCATTTATTGACTATTGCAAGGCCTCCTAAAAGCAGAAAGGCAGCACTCTGAAGAGCTAGTCAATGTGAGGTGTTACAGTTTAACTGCAGCACGGCATAGCCTTGGAGGAACTGCCTAATTCTCTAGCCATATTTCAAGAGCAAATAAGCTAATAATAAATTCTCATATAAAAAATCCCCACACAGGACTTTTTGCCATTCATTTCCTCTGCAATCGCATCAATTTCATTACCTGTCAAAGCAAGCCATAATAGCTACACAGACAAAAACATTTAAGCAACGACTGTTAAGATCTATAAAAATACAATCTGACAACAATCCTTTTTACCCCCCTTCAGAAAACTGTATGAGGTATTAGTTTCTAACTGAGAAAAAACCAAAAACAAAACAAAGTCTCCCACACTGCAATTTCACTTAGATGTACAACACCATCTGCCCATTTCAAAATAGAAAAGCATCAGTTGTTTCATTATTTGTCACTTATGGGATAAAAATTTAACAGTTATTTCTAAACATGTGACAATTTACATGGTTTAAGAGACTTGAAAAGAAGAGAAACATTCATGTTTAAGTCTTATGGTTGCTTATGTTGCTTTGAATTCCTTCCTGCACTGTATGAAATAGTTATCAGAAAACCAAAATCAATCATAGAATTTCTTGTCCAAAAGTCACTGAAGGGGGTAATCTATTTGGTTTCAAAGATGGCAAGGAAGTATGCAGATGTCCAGGTACCTACATGCCAAAAATCAAATTTTATCTTTTTGTTCAAAAAATGGCAACATGCTTGATTAACTGATCTGCTTTTTATGAGCAATTTGTTGTAGCCATTCTGGCTCTTGACAAAATCATAATTTTGCACCCTCTACATTACAGAGTAAAATGTAGCAGTTGACTTTATCCATCAGACTCATTCTTTCTTGTGAAGCTTCTGTATCTTAAACCCCTTTTAAGAATGTAATGCAGATAACCACTCAAGTAGTTCACATATGAGCAATAACAACAGTGGTTAAGTAAAAATTGCATTTTCATTCCACTGTGAGCTAAACACCATGCTAAAGCTTTCTGCATCTATGGATACGATTGTAGAGCTGCTTTACTGACATAACCAATAAATGTAACACTTGAAAAAGACAACATAAATGAAGGGTAGGCGCCACATATTCTCCAACTAACCTCAAATGAAATGTTATTAGTATTCAGCAAAACACTGAAAAGTTCTGATTCGTGAAGACAGTAAATTGGAAGGCAAAGTAGCATAATTGTGTTCTTTAATACTTTGCACAAATTCATTAAATTCAAGTTCAAGCAAATTAAACCAATTTGAAAAAAATTCAACTATATCCCTATCTACAAAAATAAACAAGAGATAGTTATATTTATGCCACTATCAGGAATTGCTAATTTCAAGAAGTGATAGAAGAAACAGATTTTTTTTAATTGAATAGCTATATTGGGACAAAACTTCTGTATTGCCTGTGCATCCACTTTTTGTTGAAAAAGCAAATTTGAGCAGGTGAAATGAATCTCCAAGGAAAATGATAGAATATAAAGTATGTTTACTTGATATCAAGCACATGGTGCATTTTATCTCACTTTAGTCTTCTAGCACTAGAAAACACCTATAAACCTCCAAGAAAATACTATGTCAACTTAAAGTACAGTAGCAATCCAAGTGTACATCATTAAAAGCATGATCTAACCACTTCAAAGCAGGTGGAACAATGCTTAAATGGTCAGTTTCTAACCTAAGGTCAACTAAGAAAATTCTGGTTCAAAAGCATTCATGAAATGGTTAAATGACTCAATACCAAATTATTATCTTCCTCTTCAGATAGGAAAAGGAGAGGTGTTACACAGCACAGACCCTGGCTACTGAACTACATTTAACCCCCTTGCGAGAAGGGATGGAAAGGAGGAAGACAGCAGGCTGGGAAACAGTACACAGCTCTACAGACAACAGAGGACTCCAGCATCACAACAAGCCACGTGCTGGCAGCCGGGGTGGTGGGGTCAGAGCTACCAGAGGGAAGGTGTGTACTGACATGCTCCAGCAAGGACTGCCTCAAGCTCAGGCCAGAGCAACCGAGACAGCTGGACAAGATGACAGGACCGTCTCCCACAGACTCTGGAAACTTCCCTGCCCTTTTATCTAACCAGCTTCTTGGACACAGACCTGGCAGCAGGTAACTCATAGTGCAACACTGCCATCCAAAGCATTACACACACAAACCACTGGATCCTCTTGCCTGTAGATTCTCAAGTGAGATACACTCCAGTTGGACTGCTACCTCTAGAAAACTAAGGGGATCTTACCATCTGGTTGGTGGTGATCCCACCTGTAAAATTACGTCTTGGGTTTGAGGGCTATGTAGGGAATGCAAGTGTGGACATGACATGAAATCAGTTCCATACTGATGCTGAGGTTTTTCTCCCTAACAGCTTAAGCTTTATCTGGTATATTACGGCAAAGGCACCAGGCAGCTACACAAGAGACCTTTGAATCTTGTTCAATAGTGCTTATATTTCCTTCTAATACAAGCTTCCTCCATGCCTCTGCTCTCCAAACCGCCTCCTAAAACTAGCATGACTGAACATGGAGTGTAGTTGCCAAAAGGCTCACAAGAGACACTTGTTTGCGTCTCTCCAGGCTGTGGGGAGGCTGCGTAGATCAATTGCTACATGTTCTTATCACTGAAGTGAATGGGCATTTTCTGAATTCCACCAGCAGCACCTTAGCTAAGCCTAAAAAGTAGTCCTGTGTTTCTTGCCGTATAAAGGTGCTGCTTTGTGTTTTGCTAAAGCTTCTCAAGCACATAAAAAAACCCCAGTCCTGGTTAAGCATGATGACCTGACCTCTGCACAAATGCTAATGTCTCTAAAATCTGGTGTAAATCCAAAACACAGATATGGTCTTGTCAATCACACAGCTCGGGGCACTTAAGACACCAAGAACAGCATAAAATTCTGGTTTTGGTATTAGCAGTTTATCCTTAACAAGGTATTAGTTTAAAGGTAGGCTGCCTAAGTCGGCAGAGGTGAAATGCTCCTTATCAGAGGTTGATTAATAATCTGTAATTTGGCTCATATAATTTTGCCTATTAATAGTTTATCCTCACTTCTGAAAAAAAGCAAATCCTCATGGCCATTCCTAAAGTACCAAATGATGCAACATAGTTCAAAGGCTCTTTCCTCTATTTTCCTGCTTTCTCTGAAATATTTTTTACACCCAGTGTTATGAAGCATTAAAGATCTTTTGTATAATGCAAACTAAGATCTTGGAACAAACATCCAGGAAAGTCAAAGACTCAAGATTCAGAAATTGTGTCTGACCTACTGCAAGAAATAGAGGAAGACTTTATACCAGCCCAGCATCCTAGAATAGGTGGTTAAATAGAGGCTCCAGTGAGCCAGTACAACCAGTGCTTCCCTGAGTTTGCAAACTAATGTTTCATGCAAATTGAAGAAGCACACAGGGAATATAGAATTCTGCTGATTCCAATACAGAAAGCTTAAAATGTAATAGGCAAATTTTCAAAAACTATTTTGCTGTGAAATAACGGTCCTCAGAGGTGCTCTTCTCAAACTTCCTCAATTTTTGTTTCCATCCCACGCCAAGAGTTGCCTACAGACAGTCAGAAATCCAGCAGTGCTCACAGAAGCAGGGTGCCCAGATCACATTACTTCATCTTCACCCCAACCTCCACATGCACTTTTTTAAACAAGACAAGGAATTTGGTTTTTTAAACCACCGATCAGTTTTACCTCTGATTCAAGGCTACCAAAAGCATCAAGAACTGCAATTAATGCAAAAAATATTAAAGTTTAACCAATGGCTCCATGCTAACTGTTTAATTCAGAGTAAAGAGCCTTTGAACACTTTTCCAGTGAGAACATTCAGAAGAATTGAATTATTACTAAGAGTTTAAGAGCTGTAAGCAACCGGAGAAAAAAATGTGAATCCAATTAGTTTCCAAGTTTAAAGACAATGCATTTGAAATGTGAATTCTTACCCAACTCTACCCCCATCATCCCATGATATTTTCTAGAGACTGGCAGGAAGAAAAACACTCAATTACACAGAGCAAAAGAAGGATCATAATTTAATTCTCTATGATACCAAAATATATTTTATAATATATTACATATAATTATATAAACTATAATACAATTATATACTCTATGACCCATTTTTATTGTTTGTTTAAAGCCTGCTACGTGATCTACCATGCTCTGTGACTGAGTAGCCAGGCTGTCCAAATGAGATGCAAGCCTGAAAGTCCAAAACTTCAGGTCATTCATTAACTGTGCAACTTTTACCTCTATTTTGTGACAGCAAACTTATCCATGCAACTGAGTTCTTTCAGGTTACATCTCTACACTCAATCTAGTGAGTTAGGCCAAGCTGTCACACTAATTACTTTCAATGAACAGAAAGTGAAAAAGAGAAACATGGCTATTCATTATTATAATAGAACAGTAAGACTATTAATAGTGTAAAAATACTGTTGAAGAAATCCCTTACAGTTTCACACACTTTTTCATATGGATTTATGCATTTGGGAATTTTGCCAATTTAGTACCACAGATTTCATCTCCCTCTCCCTCCCTCAAGGAAATACTTGAAGATTGAAATGGCAGCTCATCAAATGTATTAATAATAAGGTGAACTCCGTGTACCAAGACAGTGACATGACATTTAGAGAAAACTTGTGTCAAGTGTCAGGCCTTGGAATGGCTAATATCTGAAGTCTACAAGTTTGGGAACCAACAATATGGCAACTTTTATCGTCTCCAGATTTCTTTATGTTCAGACAGTCCCATTAGTTACTTCCTCTTAGAGGCAAAGTTTGCAGTCTGATCAAAATTTTTCTTTTCTCCAGAACAGCATCAAGCCAGTTCTTCCCATAGGAGAAAGAACCCCAAAACCATAAAACAAATAAACCAAACATCCCCCACAGGTATACAAGCCCATTTCCTTTCATTCACCATAAAGAGCAGCTTCACCTAGCTCAGCTGGAAAAAGAAAGAGTCTTTCATTCTGAAACTGAGGAAATCATGGTAGATTTGATGTTTTTGAAATAAGCAAACAAGTTTTTCAAAACAAAATAACAAATGGGATTTTTTTTTGGAGAGACATCATTTCTTGACAGTTTCCTAATCAGTTCCACAACTGACCAGGGTTACTAAAACTTCCATTTTCCTTCTAACTTTCATGAACTTCTTTGAAATGGCAACATAGTCTAACAAATGAAGGTGGCTACATATGACACTCGGTGTTTTAGATTTGCACCGCTGTTTTATTTTCAAATGCTGTTTTGTTAATTTGAATGCTTTTTTTTAATGAGAACTTTTGCAGAGAATGTTTGCTGTTAGATGTATGTTCTGTAGACCCAATTCTACAAAATAATAAAGGAAGTCATGAGCTGGGAAGCAAAAGAGTTCAGTTTGCACATCCTGGATATAAATTTAAACACCTCTGTATATATAAATATGGACATGATATTTAATTAGTGCACAGAGTTTTGAGTCCATATCAAAGGTTTCTATTGTTCCCTCCAGCTGCAGACCTCTAATTAGATCATTCTCCTCTGTCACTTAAGTAATATTAGACAGAAGTAGAAACTTCAGTTCTCGGAAGGCTGCAGTCTTGTTTGCAGTGTCTTGCAGGACAGGTTTCCATGTCACCTCAGGTTGGAATATTAACCCAGCACAAACTTCATTATGCACATCAAGTTCCACAGAAATTAAGGTGTCAGGTTTGATTTCCTAATTGTGATTAAGTTGCCTGGTTTCTGGGGGAACATATTCACTTACTGGCAGATTAGTTTCTTTCTTCACTTCTTGATTCAAGTTGAACATGTGCTCTTCTCATCCTCATTATAGAGCTCATGGGCTTGCCAGGGAGCAAGTACTCCGGGGTGTTGATAGGCTGAAACACAAGTGCACCCTCATCATGCACAAACTACCTGAAATTTACTGAGCCACACATTAATTTAAGCTTATGCCTGTCATCATACTGAGTCAAGAACACAGTGATCTGGGAGAGGACAGCTGTAACCACAAGCCCAGGAGCAGCACTGAGCCTCTCATTGCATGTCATTCCCATCACACACTTAATCACTTCCTCTCCCAACAATCAATAACCTGACATTTAGCCCATTCTCAGAGTGTATTGGTACTGACAGGCTCATCCTGGCCCATCTACTCTGGCCTGGAAAAGCATTGTCTTCTCTCCGTCCTCTTTAAGGGCTTATCTCTAGCTGTCATTTTGTCTCAGCTAATCCAAATGAGGAATCGTAATGTTCCTCAACGTACACCTTTGACTTGTGATCCTGTTACAAACTCATCTCAGTTACAGTGCATTTTTTTCTTAATAAAAAGAAACAAGGTTTACATGAAAATCAAATTATTTACTCTTTACTAGATGTCAATGGCAGTAATAAAAGTTACCTACTTTTTCCATTTTTCTACTTATTTTTAAGATTTTTCATATAAATTTCAAATTCTGTCTGGAAAATTAACCATACAATTAAGCTAGCAAGGCCTCTTTTCAGTTTACAGGTACAGACATGTTTTTCCTCTTTACCTTAAGAATTTTATATAGATCAGCTGCACAAGATCTAAATCTCTGTAAATATCACATTTGCTTGTTCTTCATGGTTTGAACTGCCAGTGCTGTTTCAGTAATCAAAAAGAGGTACCTGCAATTCCTCAGAAACGCACATTGTAAGCAAGATATTTTGTTACCCATGGTACTCCAGTACTTCTAACCAACAATTCATTTAGAAACCTTTTGTTGTAAATAAGGAAGACCTGTGACAAAAACTTATTTTAGAACTTGTAACTTCATAGAATTGCAAGTTCTGTGACAACCTCTTGCCTTTAACTACATTCGAATTTTGAAAACAAAACCAAGCTCTCTTTTAGTTCCAATCCACATGGACAAATTCATCTTTCAGTTCTAATTTGGTAAGAGACCCACTCAAAAATATATACAGCATTTTTTGACTCTTCAGCCTAGAGTGATTATTCATCAGCCAGCTCAGGACAAACACTCAGTATGTCCAAGGATCAGAAAAGTATATTGCAAACAGAATGGCATGTCCTTCCTATTTATGCACTTCTACAAGTCCCACGAGGAATAAAAACCAACCAGTGACACACAAATTTTAGGACAACATACTGCTGCCTTATTTTCATCTTTTATTCCTTAGCACTGCTTTCTGCCAAGATTTGGCAGCTGGCATAAAAGGTGGCAACACCTGTTTAAATCATGCAGATGAAAGAATCTGTTTGGTCCCTTGGGGATTTTGTATCTCTGTATTGTGACCCCAAAGCCACTTGAGCATAAATTATACGATTCATTTCAAGGAACAGGTGTGACCCTGTAGCCTTCTCTCTTCAGAGACTGCAGTGGACACTACAAGCACAAAAACTTGACAAAGCTTTAAGATGTGCTTGGAGGTCCCTTGAAGTTTTAAAATAGGACTTTGGATAGCTAACAGATGCATGCCTACTTTCTGAAGGCATAGTGAGATTCATGATTGACTATATTCTTGCAATACAGGAGAGATTAATGCAAATTACTATTTCCTATAAACCACAGCCTAAAATTCTGAAGAGTGTTTAAGTCCTTGCTATTATTTTGTGAATATCTTAAAGCAGCAAAATATACTTCCTGGAGAGTCTTCTCTCGCTTGTAAGCAGAATGCCAATTTTTCAATTTGTCTGCAAAGTTTGTTGCTAAAGAGTCAAGGTTTAAAAGCTAAACGTGTAATACAAATGATGAAAATACAAAGAAATATCTAAGTCAGTGCAATAATAAGCCTGATACTGAGGGTATATTTTAAAAAGGTCTAATTGGGCCACTCAAAATTGGCAGAGGAAAGAGAATCAGAATGAAAATCCAGAAGTCAGTCAATTAAATGTATTTGGAGCAGCAGTCTAGAATAGACGATATGCTTTAAAAGGCAGTTCCAAGCAGTTTTAAAACAATTAGAAAATTATGTCTGGAAGAGGACATATACAAACATCCAAAATACACATGAGTCACATGCTTTTTTACAGTCCAAAATATAGTGAGTTTTTCTTTCAGGAAGGCTCCTAAGGAAATCCGTACATATCTTTCTAGCGAAATTCTGAATGGCCTTGCTGTGTCTAAAATACCCGTACCTTCTGAAGGTGAAATATACATATAAGAAGCATATCTAAACCAGCCTACTTTTTCAGGCAAAAAAAAAATCTTGACTCTCACTGCTCGGTCTTAATTTGGGCAAATTAAAACTTAAATTTTTGCCTACAGAGGACAGACAATTTTAGATACGAACACTTATAACAGTTTACATGTTTAATAAATGTCAGCTATACTATTCATACTCCATAGAAGCTATATAAGATATTTCACTGCATCCACATGAGCTTTATCTGCATGAAGTCTGAGGTACTCTGCCCTTTTACTGGGGCTCCTGTACTGAAGCTTCCAGTACTGGAATAATTATGGATGCAAGTTGCCAAACAACTCTCAATGCCCCTTTCTAGTGAGCTCCAGATGTGAATAATGTGTTTCCACCCTGAGAGAAAAAGAAGTTTTAAATCTAGGATTAGCATCTACCACACAATGATAGTACACATTCACAACTCTGAATACATAAATGTAACACATAAAATATGTTGGCTTATTCTTTAAAGCTTCAATATTCATAAATGAAAGAAATTTCTCCTGGGACTGAGGGATCGTGTATAAATAGTGGCTGCAGTCCCACCATGTGTCTTGCATTTCTTCCATAGTAGTAAGGGTGCGTTTTAAGAAATAGCTGAACAGCTGTTACAGTCTCCCTATCTGGTTTCAAGATACTTTGCTCCATTTCTGTCATTAAAGCACCTATCTGTCTATTGAAAGCAACTTCCTTAACACACAGCATGCACAAGCTACCACATACTTCACTGCATGCATATGCTATCACTTAAAAATGTATGGTGGTAGTTCATTGTAACTTCTTCCTTTAGAGCCTGCATTCATTGTGATGCTAGCCATGGATTGACATCCCTGCATACATGCTTGTGTCCTGTCTGCTGGGTCCGCATGAAGGGATGCAGCTGTTGCCTACATGGAAAACATCTCACCACAAAATGTAGAAGAGTCTCTTTCCAAATTCATTATTGATTCATAGAAAAAAAGGAAAAGACTTTCAAAACTTTATTAAAATGATTATTAACTAAAAATTCTTCTTAGAAGTACCTCTGAAAAATTTTGGTCACAAGTTAGAACTCTGCCACCTTGGTTAGAGGGTTAGAGCCCCCAAATGTGCCACTGTGAATGCTTTCAGAGACTGGTTTTGTGAAGAAGCTACCCATACTGGAAGGCAGAGGTTTACAATTTTAAATTATGCTTAGTCCCACTGATCATTTCCAGAAAGAATGATAGGAAAGCAGAAGAGAACTTTGAAACCAGTCTGTTTTGAGGAGGGCTCTGGACTACAAGACCTCTGGAGATCCCCAAGCTGCTATCTCATTTTGCATTTTTGACTTCATGTATATTTGATCACTGTTTCAGCTATGAGTAAATGGTAGTCCCAGTTCCATTCTGGAAGACTCAATCTTTCTCTAGCTGTAGCTTTAAGCCTAATTTTAAATATCCTTTTATTTACCCAGTAAGTTTGTAAGCCGTTTGGGGGGCTGCAAATGTGTCGTCTAAGTTCTCCTCCACTAAATGAAAAGCTGTGCTCTTATTGTGACCCTCTTACTGGGCAGCCTAGATGACATCAGGGCAGACCAAAGCCTGTGTTGCAGAACACAGCCAAAATACCGTCAGCCCTTCCTCCGAGATCCTTATAGAAAGGACTCCTAATTGAATAGTTACAACTATCCTCACTGTTCAACAGATCCCATCAACACAGAACAATGTCATTTATACCTCTTTGAACACATGGCTAAGATTTCAAGCTGTGATTTATTGAAATACTTCATTACTCAATGACCATGGGAAACATCAGTATCATGTGGAAAGGAGATGGGAGGCGAGAGTAGAAACTTCGTCTCAGTGGAAATGGTTAGCATGGACAGGAGCAACAGGTTCCAAATAATCAGGTTGCTTGAAGCCCACATACGTGCCATCTCCTGGAGGCAAACCTGCACCTCAGAAACACCACTTTACTCTTAGCAGGCCATGTCGTCATAAAGACCATGTGGCACAGCCAGCACTCGCTTTGCTGGAGAATGGGATATATTCATGGGAATTATTTTTACTAAAAACCGAGAAAAATCATGTCCGTCCTGCTAAAACTGTCCCAGGACAGTTTATTCATTCATATTTAGTATTCCTGTAGGTGACAACCTACAGACCTGAGATAGAAGTGAGAAGGAGTGAGAAGCAAGGAGATGAAATCTCCTTATCCCCTTGTCTCTGTCACTTAATAGCAGACAACTGACAGGAGATATCAGATTAAGCACTGCACAGGCAACACAAGAAATTATGGTCAGTATGCACCCTGGGAAGACAGCTTCCCCCCTTCCTGTCCCACTCACCCTCAGCACTTCACTCCGTCCCCTGCCCTTCCGCAGCCAAATCTGACAGTGAAATAAATCGTGCTGGGAACATAATCTGTGTTAAACAAAGCACACCTGACAAACATGGACAAGGATATGCAAAACTGACCCCAATCCTTTCTCCATTTATAATGTAGGTGACCTTCCTGATCCAAGAGAGAAGAAAGCAATAGGCAGAGAAGAAGCATCTGTAAGGGAGGGTGAAAGGAGGCAGAGTCTTCTTTAAATTGCAGTTGTGTTTTTCCCCCACTGGCAAAGAGAGTAGGATTAGAACTACTGACCATGATTAAGGACACATTAGCTTTTAAATCCCTAGGTACCTACTGAATTTTAAACAAATAAGTTATTTATGGGCCAATGGATAGGGGAAATGCCAGAAACCAAGAATAAAATGGAAAACATTTGGAGTCTAATGGTATTGCTTCATTTCATTGTTCATTAATTCAGCTGCTCACATCTCAAGAGAAAGCCCACACATCCTAATGGTAAGAGGACACACTGCAGCGTTTACCACACATTTAGAATTAGTTCTGCACTTGGTAGCCTGGCTGATAGTTATCGGAAATACTAACTCCTTCTCCACTTCTCTCCCTTTATGTTTCTCTGTTCTTGTGAGACCATATCAGAAGTGCTACTTCCAGTTCTGGGGTCCTCAGCAGAAGACAAACATGGACCTGTTATAGAGTGGGTCCAGAGAAGAGTTACAAAAGTCAGAGGGATGGAATATCTCTTTTATGAGGTCGAAGTTGGGGTTTTTCAGCCTGGAGGAGAGACAGCTCCAGGTAAACCTTACTGCAGCCTCCCACTATATAAAGGGAGCTTATAAGAATCAGAGTCTTTTTGCCGAAGCTTGTAATAACAGGAAAAGGGGCAATCACTTTAAACAGAAAGAGTGTAGGTTTACTCTGGGCCTAAGGAAGAAGTTGTTCATAATGAGGTTGGCAAGTCATTAGACAAAGTTGCCCAGAGAAATTGTGGATGTGCCATCCTTGGAAATGTTCAAGGTCAGCTTGGATGGGGCTTTGATCTAGCTGATCTAGTGAAAGACGTCCCTGCTTATGGCAGGAGAGTGAACTAGAAAATCTTTAAAGGTCAAGGCCAAATCCTTCTATGATTGCAATATGCTTCCCAATATCAAAAGTAGTGTTTTAATTCCTTTTATGGGGTAAGTAGATAAATGCATATAATTTTATTTGCTCCTATGTTGTGTGTTCTGGTGACTGTCACCAGAAAACTGTCTGTTATCTACAAGTATTTCACTTGATCATAGCATTTTCATGATACATAGAAGAATTCAGAGATTGGCTCAGAACAGAAATCAGGATCATGCAGTCTAACTGCTTAATTCTAATTGCCATCTTAATTACTTGGGCTGTGTTCTTTCAGAGTAATTAGAAAGAGTAACTTAAAACATGACGCCTAGTTTCAAATGAAAACTTGGATTAACTTAACCACGAGTCATGCAGGGTCTGAAATCTTCCTAAGAACTTGTTTGACCACCATTTGGTCCCAAAAATTTCTTTCCCTATCATGAAACTGCTCAGACAGTAATCAAGACCAGAGGTGAACACAGGTATATCAATCACATGCTGTCCCAGAGCTCCCCTTGAATAGCGATGTACAAACAACTGAGCTTCCAAACCCTTCATAATTAAACAAAGGCTTAGGGAATACAGAAAGATGGTAAGTTATTCTTAGAAACCCACTTTCAAAGATTTGGCTTATCATAGATATCAGGGCTGTATTTTAATCTAACAACTTTGACAAGTGCTACCTAATCCCTAGCCAGGAGAGCCACACAAACCCTTCAGTAACAGCTCCTCCGCACATACTGTTTTTACTTCTCACATTGCCTTCAGTAGAAAGTTTTAATTAAAAGATTTATCTTATTTAAATCAAATATAATAATTATGAAATATAAGAGGCTACATATTCATGAGACAAGTGCTTGTACTATGCAGTTTTATAGCACTAAATTAAGAAGCCGGTAAATTACAGGAACTTTCAGCCAAGTCAAATGATCTGACTGTGCCTGATTAGTCAAGGACCTATGTTAAGAACAAAAGAAGAATGGTATCTGAATGTTAGACTTAAATTAGCAAGTTGCTGCTTTCTCTTGCATAGCAACAAAACATGACAGCATTACAAGGCAAATACCAGTCTGGGCATTATTAGCTCAGGAGAATCATTCCAGACCTCTAGTGCATGGGGTAATTCTGCATTTTAGAAGACACATAGGAACATACATGGCTGGAAAGCTAGAATAACTCCAAAGTACCTGTAATCATTTAGAGCTAAACAGAGTTCACCATCTGCCACCAGAAAACCTTTTTCAAATACAACAGTTTCAATTTGATTACTGAATAAATTCTGATAGTGGACTACAGTATAGCTTTTCTATGCTGTATATCAATTACACTGGTTCCCATTCACATAGAAGATCTAAAATCCCAGGTTTTTATGAGCCAGTATTCTGTCCAATAGATTTGTTGTCACAAACCATGTCTGACTTTTGTAAAAGAAAAAATGTTACTGGTTCCAACCACCTAAAGGAATATCTACGAATGATCCTTTTATGATCTTATATCAGATCTCCTGATATAATTTAATTTTTCAACATTTATAATAGACTCAATAAGGCAAAAATTCTACTGGCACAAAGACATGGGGGAAAAAAAGCAGTAATTTTACTGTCAGATTAAGAAAGATTCAGCATTGTCTGAAAGTAAAAGTATCTACGAGTAAAGTGAGTTTGACATCAGAATCTGAATGTCCATTGCAGGATTGTTGTGTACAGGCTATACCAAACGAATTGGCTATAATGACTCATTCAAATTAGAGCAATCTGAACACTACTCTGTTTCCTACTCATTAGTCAAGCCCATATTAACAAGAATTTAGTATTTGAAGAGTTTCCACATTGCTATTAGACAGCTGGCACAAAGAATAAAAATATCTTTTATGAAATTTCAAGCACTGTTTCGTCAACTAAATCAAGTAAATTATTTGCAGCTCACATGTTCACTGTAATCCCATAGTAACATCTGTATTGAGTCCAACAGAGCATCACTCCAATAGCAACCATCAACAAATTTTAAAATTAATATTATTAGTATAGCATATGCACATACAATACATGTACATAGGACGATGGCAATGTGCACCTCTCCTTCCAGGAAAATAGTTATCTAGTAGTAGCTCTAGTAAAACTATATCCAAAACAGCTGCACCCATACAGTTAAACTCCATAGAGCTACTCAATTTCACTCTAATTTGATTTTTTCATTTGAATTTCACATGATTCTATGAAAATTGTCCTTTTCTGCACCTTTTTTCTAAAGACCAAGACAATGGGGGCTCAAACAGCACACAGCATTCAAAACCAGGGTATGTAATAAGATGCACAGAAAAGTAAATAGAAAATATATTTATCTGCTTCCTTTTGATTTTAGTATTTCATTTGCTTTCTTATTGACACCATAACAACCTTTTCAGGGAACCTGCAACAGCAGCCAAGACTTTTTCAAAGTAGGAAGACATCGACCTCTTCCTATTGAATTCCAGTTGCTTTCTTTGTTCCATCTCCTTTGCCCACTTGGCTGACCTTGAACCCTCCCATCACATTTAACCATGGCTCCCTAAGGGAATCTGAAGACCAAGGTCCTTGGGAACACTTCTTCCCGTGTCATACCCCCATGTCTACCTATTCTATTATTTAGTATCCACTACTAAGTGCCCCATGCAGGATTAACCTCAGTTCTGTAGTTCTTTTGATCTTTCTATTTAGAACACTTTTATGAAGTTATGTTTAATCTGCAGCCTCCTGCTTTCTTTTGGAATAAAACTTGCTTATGCATTAGGTTGCATACAACACTGATTTTACATCGTGATACTAGATTTCCACCTCATTCTGTCTACCTGTCCAGCCAAGCAACTGTTACAACTGTCCCAGTTTCTAAATTATAAAACATTTAATTAAAATAAATTAATTATATTTAAAGAACTCAGGAAAAAGGCAAGAGATGCATTCACATCAAATAGCATGACAGCAACTGGCACAAGGTGCAGTACAAACTTGTGTTCCAGCGTGGTGTCACAGTTGAAAGCTTCTCATGGCAGTCACCTGCTCCTTACAGATGTCTGCCGTTTCTCCCCCCGCGCTGGAAACACGACTCTCCTGCTCTAACCAGTTGCTAGGAGGGCAAGGAACAGACCACGCTGAACTGAAGAAAATTATGCTGGTCCGCTAAAACCCAGCAGCAGCAGCACACGCTAATCCTATTATCAACATCTTGACAAAAATCAAATGAACAAGAGTACAATTATTTTAATTGTTTCCTTTTGCACATAAGAAATGTCAAAAGCTATTAGACCAAATGTATTTACAAAACATTTACTGTATTTGTAAGATTTTGTGTTCGCATAAAACATCAGAGGATACAGCGACCACAGTCTTAGCCCTTGATAGGAGGCCTGATAAGGCCTTTCAACCAGAATAACTTTCTGCTTATTAATATAATTCTGTGGGACAGCAGTTAGGTCATTTTAAACACTTTGCCTAGGCTGGGATTTTAGAAGGCCATGCTATTTACTTGATTATCATGGAGGCATTCAACCTGCTTTCCCCACTCCTCACTGACTCACCCCAGCCTTGGGCAGGTCTTCCTGGAGGAGCTGCATTATTCACCGCAGCCCAGCAGCAAGCCTGACACCGTGCTTACAGTGCTTTCTTGCTTTGTTTCTAGAGCTTAGCACAGGTATAAGGATTGCTTATAAAGAGATACAAAAATATTGAAAGTTAATAACCTTAGCAGCTCACCTGGAAGGACAGAGGGCTTGAAATAACACTGGAAAAAGGAAAAACAAGACCATCTATTAAGTGTTTAAGTTCCTCTAGTCCAAATAACTATACTCATTCTACCCACATCACATGTGATCTGCTCTTTTTAACAGAGCATTGCATGGTGTGAACATGCAAACTGGGAAGTATCCAAGTGCCCTTCTCAATGCATTCAGTTCTGTCATGCCATTAAATTTGGGACCTCAAGTATGTGCTTAGGGTATGTAAATAAAGTAATTAACTAAAAAAATATTAAAATCACAATGGATGACAACTACAGAAAAACACACTCTGTTAGTTAACTATTTAACAGGCAGAAAAGGAAGCTGCAGACAAAGACAACAGACTGTCACCTTGGTACGTGCCATTCAAATTCAACTTGCTACCTCAAATACTCAAATAATTTGGGGCCTACTGATATACTATAAAGATATACCCTTTTTAGAAAACTGACCTACCCACAAAATACCACCACCATATAAATTTCTGCTAGTGATTATTTATGCCTGCTAGTGATTATTATGTGCCTATATGATATGCATGTCATTATGTCCATTTTTATTTACGAAGGCTGTTCCTTAGAACTTGCTGCAACTTTGAATTACAGTGTCAGAGGAAGAGCAGAATATTTTCACATGCAGAAAGCACAAGAAACAAGAATTATTGTTTCTTCTTTTTTTGGTGATACCAAGAACTGTTATTAGGTATGTTTCACATATTAACTGGACAAGAAGAATCAGTCCCACAAACCATGAGCAATCATCAATGCCCCTGAAGTCAAATAAAAAATTTTGCATCAGAAAAGTCTACTTCCTTCCCAGCTCCTATAATCACACACTGAACCTACTGAAGCATCAAATCTTTGGGCATCTTCTTCCACTACATCCAATGAATGTGCCACCCCCTTAAGGCATCTCCACACCAAAATGAAGTTGACCTGCAAGGTCTGACAATGCCTAAAAAAAACCCCAAAAAAACCAACCAAACTCAAACACTGTTTTAACTTTGAGAATTTCTATTATTATTGACTTTAAAAAATAAAAAGGTCTACTGTGTACTGCATGCTGTCAATACATTCTCTGGGACAGCAACGCAAACAACTCAAGCTGGTTCAGCCCTCAGTGATCTGTTCACCACCTGTTACCAAACCCATTAACCAAATGTGTTGACAACCTCAGATACCATGCAGAGTGTCAGTGCCAAATGGATATTCCTACAGCAACCCCCATGTCCAACTGACTCAAACCTAAATATTAACATTTTTGCTACACAGTTATCCTTATTCTATCACTTGGCACTAGGTGGTTAAATCCAGAAAAGTTTGGGAGGTATTTTCATCTGAGATTGATGGAGAGACTCCAAAACCAAGATCAAATTTTAAGACCCAAGGAAAAAATCAGTATAGAGAAATAAATTCACTTGGAGCCAAGATAACTCTGCTCCAATTTCAAAGGAAACTTCATAGTAGTCTGTTCCTTGTACAGCAGACCCTAGAGCATCTCTCAGCACTCACAGGTCCACATTACACACTGGCAAAAAAATTAAACTACATGCTTTTTTTTCAGTGAGCATGCATTTTCAAAACTATCATTATACCTGTTGCCTTGGTAGAATTGAACAAATTAAGATTTAGAAAATAGAATGATCTCTTGATATTTATAAAGATCATTTAAGGAGATTAGAGATATATAATTCGGCGGGTACTTGTAACAATCTGCAATTATTAACAATTGTGCAGCCTGGAGCACATAAATGACTTTTTTCTTTGCACTCATTACTGATGGGGAACATTATATCTTCAAAGTTAAAATACCTAATAATACAAGTTTTATAGTAGTTTTAACAGCATTCTTCTAATAGACATGAAGATGAGTAGTGCATATAAACTTAAAGGGAAATTGGCGAAGGAAAAGTCTTCAGTAAGGTTTAAGAGAGATTAAGCTTGTTTTGAATGAGTTGACAGATATGCATAATTTTGGGATTGGCTGAATAAAAATGACATTGCTTACTCATTACCTCACAGCCTAGGTAGACACATACAGACCTAAATAGAGCTGAAGATACCATGGTTTTACTTTTGAGAAAAACTACTTAGCAGTAACCTGCAAAACTGAGAAATGAATGCAATTTAGTGGAATCAGGAAGAGTTAAGACACCTCAAAAATAGGGAACTGTTATAGAGTATTCCCCCAGGAAAATTTTTCAACATGTTGACTTCTAACTGCGTGAAGTAGACACATGTGATTCCATGAAGATCCAGGTACTAATCCTAGACATTAATTTCTTCATTTACATTGAAATTTTGGTCAGTATGAAACATCAATAAGTGCTGTCAGAATTAAGGCTTGGAACATATTCAGATCTAGGCAACCATTACACACAAAGATGAAAAAATTAGTACTTGGAAATTACCTTATCACTATTTTATCTTTATGATTAAAATTACAGTCAAAGAGTGGTGGTTGTTCTAAATTAGGACAAGAAAAGAGACGACCACAAGTGAGTAAGGTCACCATGAAGCTACTGCAATTTGTTGCAATGTAAGAAACAAAAAGATTGACATATCAAGATGCTAGTTAGAATCAATACTCAGTGTCTTTATAGCTGTACAGAAAATATTTTCTTCCAGGGAAATCCAGACTGATGCTATTAAAGAACCTATTTATTAGTTTTTAAGTATGAAATCACTTAAAAATACCTAAGACTCATGAGAATATTAATTGGAAGAATGCAGACAAGCTATCAAAGTCATTTTTCATGAAGTCACCTACAATCAAAATATTTCTTACACAGCATATCCTTTCCTGCAAGTTCAAAGCAACTATTTTAAGCTCCTGTGCATGTATACAATATTCAGGGTAGAAAAGAATTTTCATCAGCCCCATGCAATTCCATGGATACTTAAAGCTTATGAAACGTAAAGGTTGATGCATATCCTCTTGGTCCTTTATGTGGGACATTCATACGGCTTTCAGTAACTAACCTTTGTAGCTACTCCTCATACTTCAGCTTATCTGATTTAAATACAGAATTTCAAGTGTATTATTATTCCTTTTCCCAAAACATCCTCCTGGTATTTCTTCCTGTAGCACAGAAATATCTGAACATCCTTTAAAAGCTAATTTGTGCTGTGTTTGAAGATTTGACAGCCTTTAAAAGAGGAGAAATCTTTCCAAGTTGGGGACACAAATTAACATGTAGATCTTTTTTACACATGCCTTAAATCACTTTCTCAAAACAGAGATCTGTAACATATTACTTAAGAAGGCACTATGCAATTCCAAAGGGAAACAATAACTAGAGTTGTGTTTAAGAGCAAGGAAGAGGAAAGGATTTCATCTTAGGGTTACTGACCTTCATACTGCAGTTCATCTACACTCACAGATATAAAATTATGAGTTGATTTCAAACAGTAGAAATTTGATGAACCACCCTGTGCTGTTAGTGGCCTCTGTGTGTCTACTTAAGATAACCCTTTATGGTCACTTCAGGTTTTTTATTCACAACACAGGATAAAGCTCAGTTCAAACCCTGCAGATCAGAGCTTGTTATGCAACACTTGATTAAGCAGTATATTCAGCCTGAAGAAGCTGTATGCTGACAAAGGCTCCCTGCAGATCTCAAAGCAGCTGAACTTCTGTTGGTGTCTTAAGAAAAATCACACACCTGAAAAAACACAATGGATCTGATTTCAGTCTTGAGGCTTCATCTGTTAAAATATATTGTCCTCCCAAGCCTTCTGTTTTTATACTTGTAACTCAGCTTCAGAACAGTGTTTAAGAAAAACAAAAGCAAACAGGAGACAGGCTTTCTCAGAATGTATAATAAAAGACCTCATAAAATTTCTAGTGGAAAAATGAGATAGCAAGCTCTTCCAAGAGATTCACTCCACAGAAAATAGAATTGGACTGAAGGTTCCCTGAAGGCCTTGATTCAAAGTCCTGCTTTGAGAAAACAAAACTTTTCTAGAAGGGGCATAAGACAACAAAGAAGGACACAAGTAAACATTCCTCTACAGTGCGTTCCCAGGAAATTGTCACAATTATTTTTTACATGAATTTAATTTCCTCAAAAATATGTTCCACAATCAGTGTCTTAAACCAATGCATCCCACACTTCTAAAGCATTCACACAGCTAAAATTTTGCAACAAACCTTTGAAATACACGTACAAAATGTTTAAATTATTATCTTTTCAGAATTTCAAAATATTTGGTATATATGTAACTATTATTATACAAGCTAAATACTATCTCACTGCAGTTACTGGTGAGCATTCTGACAGCCTCTTGGCAACATGCACATGGTGCAGCTTGCCTAGATACAGCACCAAGCACAGAGTGCAGCCAGAGTGAAGAGAAGCTGTATCTGGATCAAGCACCAAGCCAGAATCAGAACTACACAGCTCCAGAGCTGGGCCCTGACTAGCCACAGCACACACAGGTTACTGATACCATGGAACAAGTTTACTCCCAGCTCATCAATTTCTTTGTTTTCTGGGTTTGTGTGCCTCACTAGCGTACAAGTCTCAGGACATGATGAAATTACTCACTGATTACATGTTTCATTTTCCCCTTTTCCATGGGATTCATTAGCTGTCCAATAGAAAGACATATTCTGCCTCTGATTGCTGTGAAAACCCCACTACATGTATCTGCCAGCGCCTAGCAACATGGATTAGGTAATAGGAAAAAATGAAAGAATTCTTAAAAGTCTATCAAAAGGATAACACTTCCCTGTGTCTTTTCCAACACCAGATCTTTCCTGCAGGTCTCCTTCCAAGAAAAGGTATCTTGGTAACTCTCCCTTTCTCCACATGAGGATGACAACAGTATTTTAAATTCGTTGCAACACAGCTGAATTGTGGTGAGAAGAGGTTGAATATAAACATGTTTTCATATCTACCTCATGGCGATACTGGAGACTATTCATTCCATCAAAGCCAACAAAGACACAAATGGCGGGCCAAAGACAACCTGGGGAGGCTATCCTTGGCTGCAGAGAAAGCCTCCAGCCCAGGAGACCAAATAGTCAAAGACCCACTTGTTCCGAAAGAGATTATATTTTAATTTTCACTCTGCTTTTTCCCACCAGGTGTCCATCAGACACAGCCTTACAGCACATGAATCCAACCACGCACTTCGCCAGGTAAATTAAGCAACTGCAGAGCCACAGGCAAGTGACAACACAGACACATCTCTCTGAAAGGAAGACGTAGCTTCTGCCTATCCTTCCCCTCTAGTCATCCTCCATTGATCTTCAGCCCCAACTTTCCATTGATTTGGAGCTGCTTCTCCAGTTGCTATTGTCAGAAGCACATGCCTAATGCAGTCACCCTCAGGAGTTTGAAGAGGCAGAGCAGCTACTTGCCCACAGGAGATTGTAGCTCCCCAAATAAATCATTTTTCAGGTAATTAAAGACTTGAGGTCACCTACATTTTTTTTAGGTTAAGCAGGAACACTGACTGCATGCATTTCAAAACATACACAGTGCACTTGGAAAGGAAGCACAGAGGCTTACTTACATTTGGGATATTTGCTGACAGTATCACCGAAGTACAGGAGCAGGTCAGCCCACCAGCACAGATGAACTGGGAATGAGAGGCAGCTCCAGCAGATGCAACACAGTGCAAGAGGGCACTGTCCCAGGGAGTTTGAGCTGCGTGAGCTGAGCAGGATAGATAACAGCAGATCCCAACATCAGTCTAGTGATGACCAGGCACAGGTACCCAGGTCTGAGACCAACCCCAGGAGACAAACCAACAACTCAGGAACAGAACTGGGCACAGGCATGGCTTCCTCCACATCCAGCAGAGCCAATCCCTGGCAGCTCCAAAGACAGACATGCCACTGGCCAAGGCTGGGACAATTAGAAATGGTGATAATGCCTCTGTGATAACAGTTTTAAGAAGAAAGAAAACAAAAATTTATTGCACAGTTGTAATTGTGACAAGAGAAGAGTGGAGTGAGAACATGTGAGAGGAACAACTCTGCAGACACCAAGGTCAGTGCAGAAGGAGGGGGAGGAGGTGCTCCAGGTGCCGAAGCCGAGATTCCTCTGCAGTTCATGGTGAAGACTGTGGAGAAGCAGCTGTGCCCCTGCAGCCCATGGAGATCCACAGGGATACAGAGATCCACCTGCAGTCCATGGAGGAGACCCAAGCAAGAGTGGGTGGATGCTTAGGAGGAGGCTGTAATCCCATGGGAGACCCATAGGGAGAGGGTGCCTGCTCCCAGGCTGGGACAGCCTGTCTTTGGAGGACTGCACCCCGTGGAAGAGTGACACACACAGCAGCAGTTTTGGGAGGACTGTGTGCCCGTGGGAGAGACTGATGTTGGAAAAGGTCACAAAGAGCTGTCTTCTCTGGGAGGGACCCCACAGTGGAGCAGGAGAACGACTCCTCTCCCTGAGCAGCAGCAGAAACATGTGATGAACTGACCATAACTCCCCTTCCTCCCTGTGCTGTTGTTGGGAGGACGTCGAGCTGGGAAGGAGGGAGGGCTGGGCAAAAGGTGTTTTTTAAGGGTCTTACTTTACTTCTCATTATCCTGCTCTTATTTTGATAGTAATAAATTCAATTCATATCTCTATTTTGCCCGTGAGAGTATTTGATGAGTGAACTCTCCCTTACCTCAACCCATGAACCCTTTGTTAAGTTTTCTCTCCCCTGTCCAGCTGCAGAGCGGAGGGAGAGAGCAGCTTTGGTGGGTGCCTGGCATCTGACCTGGGTCACCCCACTGCCCCCCCACCCCTCAGATGCACTCAGTCTCAGCAACTCATCTATTGCACTGTAGTGTAAGGACCAAAAGGCACATCCCTTCTCCTTTTGTGACTCCAGCTTTGTACATAGTGGACCCCCTTTGTTTCCATTTGTATTAATCTTGGCTTTGCTTCTTTCTTTCCCTCTTAGTGTACTGAGAACAAAATCTTGTAAAAAAACCTAAAATAAAACAGTGAAAATAAAAAAAAGATGATCCTTCAATATGTTAACCTAAAATTCATTTTCACGTTTGACTTTTATTTTACAAAATAAGCTCAGATTGCAGGCCAGGAAAGATTGTTCAAGCAATTAATTCACTTAAACCACTTGGGACTGGTCAAGGCACTCAGTCCTTAAAGCTTCTCTCTTGCTTGCTGTATTTTCAAGCCATTATTTTAAACTGTTCCTCCTGTCAGTAAAGTAAAGCCATTTGGGTGCACCTGGTACTTTCCCAGGTGTGAAAAGGGGGCCACCAAGCTCTAGGGACTTCCTTGTTAAGGTTTTCACATTAGTCTCAGAAACCTTGGAGCTATCTTTCCAGGTATGGGGATGGGGTACCCCCTCTTGTTCTGTGCTGCTTCTCCACGCTAGGGCTGGTCCCTGCCAGCTGCCTGAGGAGCAAAGACACAGTTTTTAAGATTCGGTGAAGAGGAGCAGCAAGGTCAAGCTGGGCTTATGCTCAAATGCCACTGGCCCCATGGAGGGAGCACGAAGAAGGGTGGAGCAGGAAGAAGGGTAGAGCAGGGCTGTCACTGAGTCTGTTGCTGTAGTCTCACATCTGTCACGTGTGGCTGACTCAGGCAGGACCAGGCACAGCAGTCCCAAAAATGAGCATGCTGCCCCTCTTCTCTGAGCTTCTGTCCTTGTAGTCAAAAGCCCCAGTGCCCTCAAAATGGGAGAGAGATGGGGATGCTTCAAGGTAAGATAGAAAATAAAGAAAAAGTCTCACTAAGAAACACAGCTTTAAGAACTCCCCCATTTTATTGTAGGCTAGCCTTCCACCTTCCACCACTAAAGGTCTTTGCTGACCTTTCCACTTATTCACAATCTTGCAGATGGTGATTAAGTGTTTACTAGGAGCTTTATCAGAATGCTACACATGTAGCCAGTGATGGCTTCATGCATACAAAGTGCACCAATACCACCAGAAGCCCGTGAAGTGTTTTTGTATCAGCAACTGCACTGCATGGCATATTGGTGCTCTGCTGCAATTTAACTGCTTCCCATTATATTAAACACACAATATGGCAAAACCTCACCCCACATTTCCAACTGAAAATAAATGCTTTTCACACCTCATCTGTGGACTGTTTTTGCTCGGTCCCACACTTTTCCCTCTCCCCTTCCTTCTGTCTCTTTAAAATGTGTGTAGCTCTCCGTGGCTGTGGAGGTAGGGTGACAAAGCACAGGCTGAATTTCATGCAAGTTTTCTGAAAGCTTTCAGGTCACAAGATATGAATGTTTTTTAAGCAGCTAGTCTACCCACTGTGATATGAGCTATCAGATGCCGGCAGTAGGACAGTTTGCAGAACTAATTATGTATGATAGCACCTGAAAGGAGTGCTGTAAGGAGATTTTTAAGAGCAAGGAAGTTTGAAGCATTTCTTGCTAACTTCTTTTAACAGCTGGTGTCTGTAGTGTGCTGTTTTTCTAATGTATGAGTTTCAGAATCTCAGTAATTCCATCAAGGTAGGAAATCATCTCAGTTCAAAGGTTACATTTTGTTAGGTAGGTACAGTTTATCTAGTTCTTTATTTGCAATAATTACACAGATTTTCATAAGGATTAATTTGAAAACAATTATTGAAGCAATTAGATTACTGCAATTAAATTACTGTTTTTCTCCCATGAACACTCCTTGAGATTTTGAGTTTATCTAGGCTTTCAGTCCTCAAACATGTTGTCAAGCAAAGCAGATTATCCAAGAAAAATCAAATCCTTACTATCTTAGCAGAATTAAACCTATAAAGGGTCTGTAAGCAGAGTGCTTTGAAAACAAAACAGCCAGCTGAACTAAGTTAAGTGATGCAGCCCATGTGCTGGAAGGAAACAATGCATCCTGAGAGACCTTGACAGGCTTGAGAGCTGGGCCCATGCAAACTCGAATAGGTTCCACAAGGCCACGTGCAAGGTACTGCACTTGGGTCAGGCCAACCCCAAGCATGAGGACAGGCTGGTTGTGTGTGTGTTTGGGAATTAAAAGCTCAACATGACCCAGCAGTGTGCACTGACAGCCCTGAAAGCCAACCACATCCTTGGCTGCACCAAAAGCAGTGAGGCCAGTAGGGCAAGGGAGGGGATTCTGCACCTCTGCTCTGCTCTGGTGAGACCCCACCACCAACCTTGTGGTGCCCAGCACAAGAAAGATGTGGATCTATTGAAACGAGTCCAGAGGAGGGCCACAAAGATGATGAGGGGACTGGAACACACCTCTCCTAAGAGGAAAGGCTGAGAGAGTTGGGGCTGTTACACCTGGAGAACAGAAGGCTCACAGCAGACATTATAGCACCTTCTGGTACATACATGGGCCTGCAAGAGAGCTGGAAAGGAACTTTTCACAAGGGCAGGTGGTGGCAAAGGAAAATGGCCTTAAGCTGAATGAGGGCAGGTTTAGATTAGGCTTAGGTTTAGATATTAGGAAGAAATTCTTTTGAGAGGGTGGGAAGACACTGGAACAGATTGGCCAGAGAGGTTATGGACTCCTCATCCCTGGAGGTGTTTCAGGCCTGGCTGGATGTGGCTCTGAATTACCAGACCCAGCAAGATGGTATCCCTGCCCACGGAAGGGGCATTATAGCTGGATGATCTGTGAGCTCCCTTCCAACCCAAACCATTCTATGCTTCTCTGGTTCTATGAGATACAAAATGAGTCATTTCTTCAGTGTGGTTTGAACACACCATGGAAGGGCAGATGGTTCAAAGAAATTTCAATACCCTGTAGTCTAAAACTTTCATCTAAACCTACAAATTGTTAATTCAATAAGTAGCTTGTCTTGTCCCTATTAATTTATACATGCATATTATTTGACACGTGTTGATCTGCAGCAGAATAGTGAAGAGACATAACTGAGCTCAGCATTCTTGTTCCCTTGCATTAGAAATTGGTACATTAGAATAAGCAAAAAATAATAGAATAGCCCGGTCATCATATTGCAGAATTGAGTAGCCCTGAGATGTAGAGAAATGCGTGATATCTATGTCAACTAAAAAAAATGCAGTCAAGATGTAATACGACTGACAAATTTGCAATTCATATCGTTTTGCTTGAAAAAGGGCAGGAGTAAACCCAGTTCTTCACCCACTGAAAGCACCATATATTACTTGCAAATTAGAGAGACTTTATGTGAGTTTTCAAATACAGCAGATCCATCAGTTCTACCAGTAGCACCCACCAGAGAAGTCCAAGATGCTGAGTTTAATCACTTTCACTTATGCTAGTCTGTCAGCACTTCAGCCAAGGTCACTCCCTCAGTACCTCACTGCTAGTTGTTAAGTATTTGTTCACTTTGGAAGTTTGTGACACCTGGGTTTATAGAAGATTTTGTGTTAGGAAGTATTCCACTACACTTTGATTGCAATATGTTTATTGTAATCATACTGTTTGCATAATTGGCATAGTGTTTGCAGTTGAACTTCATGAGACTAAAATTTCCAAAAGCCGGTTAAAGTCTTTAGAATTTTAAAATTTAACAATTTAGTGAGGTGAAAGCATGTACGTGTTGAATAAGTAGACTTTTCTAGCTGTAAGAAAAGACTTAGCTGCAGATTTTCAGGATAGCCCCCTTAACTACCTTTAAGTCATTTCACATATTAATTTCGACTTGTGTGTCTGCAAGATAGCTGTTAAAGAATTTTGCACCATGCCATAAAAAAAAAAAAAAAAAAAGGATCAATGCACATCTTATACTCAGTAAGCTGAGATATTACAAATGGAAATTACTTGCAACATACAGAATTGTTAAAGACCAGCTTGCATGTATCTTCCTACTGACAAACAACTTTGAAATGTCAGCAGCAGCTTAAATTTGTTCTTCCGCTTCCATAGTTATCATAGTTATTACCTTCTTATGAGAAAAGGAAAAGTCACAAGAATCCAAAGCAAGATAATTTCCTTTTCTGTCCTAGCGTCTTTTTTTGTGATTGTTACTATCTCAAAAGAATAGAAACTCACCTATTTTTAACGATTGCACACCTACATCTCCTTGCCTGTGCAGAGGATTTGCTTGCTCAAAAGCCATCTCACTAAAACTGTGCCTTGATGTGCCCAGCCAGTCCTGGCCCAAAGGGTCCAGTAATACTTTCCCTGCAAGTGAGAGTCAACATCCTTAATAAAGAAAATGGACATCCTGCTTTTCCAAAGCTGACCAGAGATATGAAAGGGGGGAGTTGGCAGTAAGAGCTGAATTGGCCTGGGAAGTAGAGCGAGATTCCTACTCCCAGTTTGGGATATATTTTATATCATTGGGAATGTGGCAACTTGCTCTCTCCTCATTCCTCATGATTAGCAGCAATCTTCAAAATGAGCCACTGTTTTTTTCTTATTTTTTCTTCCCCAGCTTGATTAGTTTGCTGATCCCAGTGCAAGGAGTCACAGCAGCTTCAGCCAACCCAGCCTCAAGGAAAATAGCACAGACGCCTTCACTCATAGTCCATGCCTAAAGCTTGTTAAACTGGCCAAATTAAGGAGAAATATAAACTAGGAAATGCTCTTGAGTACACAGCATCCTCACAGCCCATTTTAGAACGGAGCACCAGAGGGCTGACAAGGAGGGGTGGTTTGCAGGCATCACTGTTAAACAGAACTCTCCTACAGCAGCAAAGGGGAAGCCTACACTGCCGTTGCTCACAGTAGAAGAGGTGTAATGTCTTTCTACTTGTCCCAAATCCAGTTTTATCTAGGAATTTATCAGCTTTGGACAAGTCTATCCACAAGTAAAAACTGAGCCAACTTTGTTATTTCCATCACAGACTAGCTGTAACTGAATCAGAGCTCAAAAGCTACAGAAAAAGTAAGTGAAGAACAAGTGCTTTTGTAGGTTGTCTTAAGTGGTGCTCTGCAATTACTCCAGTCCTCAAAGTAACTGAGCTTTGATTTGAATTTCTTTACATCAAGAGGAGCTTTCTATAATACTAATAACTGAGATCTTAGAAGTTGCTCAATACAGCTTCTCACTTCCTCATTTAAATGCATTTAGAATGAGTTTTGCTTCCCATTAATATTTTTTGCTGTCAGATTTCTGTTCCCATTCTCACAGAGCGAGGTGGCAGTCAAACCCCTTTCAATAATCATACAGGAAAAACAGGATTCAGGGCTGCCAATAGCATTTTTTCTTCAAAGTGACAGAATATAGGCAGTCCAGGTAGTACTAAGCAAACATATATGACAGCACTATCAATCCCCTTTTCTTCCCCTAAAAAAAAATTTTGTTAAAGCTCTAAATCTGTTAGCTATAGCGGTGCCTATTACCAGCTGCAAGTATAGTACTCTGAAAGAAAATATTAACTGCATCATTTTAATGATTTATATTTTATAGGCCCAGCACTGTATAGAAAATTACTACAGATTTTGGTAGTCTCTGTGTATTGCCTGGGAAGGCAGTAAGAAGAATTTGATACCAGTGGTAATCTTTCCTAGTTGAATCTTGAAATACTTCTTCTTTAAAAAAAAAGTCTTGGGGTCCAGTGCCTCTAAAATGAAAAATTAACTTGGGTAATATTTTATTAGACAAGAGAAATACTATTTAAAAATGCAAAAAGACCTTTAATACTTTGGGTTCCCATTTTGGTAAATACTATTTAATTGCCTGTCAAGAACTGGGCTACTGACAATCTGAATATTTTAGAGAATTTAGATCCTTTAATCAAGGCCAGCATCATACCTAGGCAAGCTCAAAAGTGTGGGTGCCTGAATATCTTCAATTTCTGTTGTGGAAATAGTACATATTATGTAAATAGTGCTAGTAGTACCAAATATTTCCCCCCAAATCTCTGTTCCAGTTGACACAAGGACTGAGAGGAATGCTGTTTAAATCCTATTCTCTTTTCCAAGAGCCGGGGTAAGGCAGAGACAGCAAGCACTGAAGAGCCAGGCAGTACATTCACCAGCCAGCAAAAGGGCACAACGTATGTGTCGTGCTTACAGAGAGAAAAGCAAGAACTAAGTTCCTGCCCAGGGCTTGGTGATGAGGTATGTGCTTCAATCAAAACATCTGAATGAGCGTTTTCTTGTGCACAATGAAATAAACTTTTTGTCTGCTTTCCCCTATCAGCTCAGTCTCTCCCTTTCCAGGTTTCAAATTCAAGGTGCTTTCTTCCCTTGTCAAAGCTTAATTATATCCCCTTAGTTGTTTATCACAGCTGGTGAGCAGTGATCAGAAAGAGTAACAGATATGAATAAGAAATCCCTGGAATACAAAGTTGAGCTGTGGAGTCTCTTAAATTTTACAAGAAAACAAATTTCAAACGAACCCACTTAGGGTTAACACTGGCAGTTTGCACCTTCTTTTCCCACTCTCAGCTGTATATTCTTTTAAATAGGGCATCTACTGAAATAGCTCAAGACTAAAGTTCCCATTGGAACCATGAGGGACTGAGGGAAGCTGGATACCGCACGTACTTCAGAACATTATCTGACAAGATGGTTGCAATTTGTTCAACCCTTCAGACACAACTTTTCCTGACAAACTAGAGAACAAATGCAGAAAAACAGATTACCACTACTTGTTTCCCAGCCTTGAACAACAAGCAGATGAGCTGATCTATTGAAAATCTATTGAAAACACACACTATGCTACTCTATTATCCTTTCCAAGTCACAACCACAGTTTCCAGCAGCTGATTTTTAACCTCAAAACAAACACAAAACTGCAGAAAATGTGCAAAACCACAGACCTCAATGATGTACTCCTTCACTTACACAAAGAAAGATTTTTTTTGTCTTGCCATCATGTCCATGGTAAAAGAGGGTTTGATTTCAACCTGGGGAAATCATCTTCAGTGCAAATAATGTAAGCGCAGTCAAGCAGATATCTTCTTTTTACGGATTAAGGCAATGGTGAAGACATCATCTTAATTAAAGTGTTCAAGAAAATTACTTGATTTTTCACTTCAGAATGATACTGACAGGAAATTTTCCTAAAACCAGCTGTATTAAAACTATATATCAGAACAATGTGAACATAGGGGCTTTTGGTTCTTCACATTCAGCAGAAATCCCCAATTAGCTATTCCATGATTAGTTTATCTAAATAATTTCATCTTCATTGCAACAAACTGTAAATCTTTTTTCTAGTATATAACTAATCCCGGGAACATATCTTAAAGTAAATACTTATTACATTTCCTGATTAGCAAGGTGGAGAAAGGCTATGCATAATGACAATATGATCAAATCACTTGTAAGAGTATTTTCAGTTTAAAAAAGAAGGTTGCTTGAGTAGGTGAAGAAAAAAGATCCAGTTATTTTATTTAATTTTTATCTAATATCTCATTCATTACTGCTTTTCCTAAAATAAATCATGTTTCTTTTCTTACTACATCTTAAACTTAAGGATATCAAATTTTGTTTTTATGTAGTATTCTAGAACTTGCATAAATTAGGAATGGTCAAAATAAATCAATGGCTAAGAATGTATCAACCACTGCAAGGCTTAATGTGTTCTGAAGGCTGACAAAAAAAACCCCATAAAATGGATAAGGCAACCAATTAACTAGGAAACAATCAAAACATTTTTTTGAAGGTTCTTATTGATGTTATACTAATTTTTCACTATGAGTCAGTAAAAGTATTGTCAGTTTCACAAAATTAACATCATTTTCTCACCTCTTGTTGACTTCTTCAAAGGCAGACTTGTTTCTCTTGTTCATTATCTGTTGTTTAAATGGCTACTTTGATATTTTGATGTTTTTATGCTTGTAAGCAATTCTTACCAGCTACAAAGGCAGTTAGTGTTTTAAAGTACCATAGAAATAAACATGTCAGAGAAAAATGTAGAATCACAGAAATGTAGACACTTCAAGGAACACAAATAATGGCCTGTGTTACTGAACCCTCATCTCTTTTCTAAAGGCTGCTAGCACCCTTCCAATTTTTACTGCATTACCCCTAAGTACTGCTGGTTGAATCTAATTTTGCTTTTCATTTTCATTCCTCAATCCTACCATGGCACATCAAGTAGAAAAATGAGTCCCTATGTGTCTTTTCTCTCAGACTTGACAGCTCAATATGCACGGTTTGCCTTAAGGTAATGCTGTAATACAAGGGGGTTCCCCCTGCTGCCACCACCCTGCACAGCTCCAAACCCATTTAGCACACCCCACCTGCACTCTCGTTATTGCATTCTTTCCCTTCTGTGTCCTGTGTTTGGCAATGCCAGAAGAAATTTCTATCCCTGTAACAGTGCAGCCTTTTGCCACACCACATGCTCACAACCAAAATCACTCGCAGCTCAGACAGGACCTGGAGTGTAAACACAAAAGCTGCAGATGGAGCCACAGCAGTCGCCTCCTTTTCTCTCTGGATTGAAACTTATCTTTTGCTTGCTGAAGTTTGTAGATGGACATTGAATTCAGAGTCTTTCTGATATTATTCTTTTAAAAACTTTTCAATTTCCTCTCAACTCAAATAAATTTAAATCTATGGCAATCTTTTCCCTCAATTCCAGTTAGATTAGCCAGTTCCCCTCTCTGTTTCAGGGTGCAATGGTTCCTTGGGTCTTGATTCCATATAATGATTTTTCAAATGTGCAAAATTGTTTCTATCCTTTGGTATAGTTATATGGAAAGATATTTGCACTAAGGTAGAATAAAAGTTCATTAAGAAATTCCAGGTGCCTATTTAAGTTCTAGCTCTCAAACTCTAAGTCAACATTTAAAAGCAAGTGAGGTTTATTTCATTATTTTTATAATTATTACTGAAATTATAAACCCATAGTTCAACTATTAAACCAATTATAATTTGAATTAATGGTGGTTAATCACCAGACGTGAGTAACACTAACTTCCAACAACAAAGTAGTTGTATGGCAAGAAAAACTGAGTGCACTGTCTTATTCTATCTACCATGAGCCTTTATAAACATAATTTTCTTTAAGCAGTATGCAAGAAATGTGTCGAATTTGCCATCCTTAGAGCCTAGTCTGTGCTGCAGACTAAAACCTAGACAAAACTTTGCAATGTTATTGGAAACTCCCAGGGTGAGGGTATTATTTGACTAATTCAGTGTTCCTTCCACATGATCTTTAACTATAACATTCAGCATCACAAAGTTCAAAGTCTATAGTTCTGCTATAGACCCATGTTTAGATTGACACGGAGTCAATCAGTGCTGCCTACTGTTTGAGCTGCATCTCCCCTTCAGAAACCTGTGAACTAATGTGCACCTCTCCAAATTGGCACTTCCAGCTTCTGGAGCCTTCCATGGCTGAGCTACACTTCCTATGAAAAATCCTATATCTTATGTCTACATTGGCTTCATGAAAATTTAGTTCCCACCTGTGTTTTCATCATCAATATTCAAGAGCTGCTTAGTGAACACAGGATGTCTCACCCTCAGTTCTTTTGCTAATGAAGATGACAATATATTCAGCTGGCTGGAGAAAGGGAGGTGTTTCACGTGCAGATGCCTATATAGGGCATTCTCGTTTGGCAAGTGTAATATCCAGTGTTTAAATTTAAGCTTTCAGCTTGATTTCAGGCTATGTCAAGTACAGGACAGAACTACAAAAAGAGTGACTGAGTGCTATCCATGTTGTTTTGAAATGGAAATATAATCGCAATTGAAAGTGTCAAACAATATTTGTCTACAACCACAGATACCTCAGCCACAGCTAAGTAGGTCTTGCCAGGGTCCTTGAAAATAGGCCACGTTGACTCAAACAATCTGAAAGGGAAATCCAGATTAATATAAACCTTTTTATCACTCTGTCTCTGTTCACAGTGAGTATAAATTCACAGTTTTTCAGCTTTTGTATTTATAGCACATAGGACTTTAACCACAAGAAGCAACTTCCATTGCTGCAAAGGTGTCTGAACTGTGATGCTTCTGTTATGTGAGCAAGAGTTCCTAACTTTGATAGCCTTTGTATCCTAAAATACCTTTAATATGCTGCTCCATTGATTAAAATATAAGTTATCTGTCTGACATTATAGAGAAAAATGTGATAGAGAGATGAGCATTTGGCCTAGAAATTCAGTTTGAATATCATTTTGATGTTTTTAATGGTATTCACAGGTGCTCTTCTTTTTCACCTAAGGATGTGAAGGACTCTGAGTCCTAAAACACACGCTATGACAATGGCATGGCAAGTTATCACTCAAAACCAGCAACAGCGATTGTAAACTTAGAATGCCCAGCTAAGGTGAGATACTGAGGGATGGTCAAGGGCTTCACTTTCCAGTGCCCAAGTCTCCTGTAAGTTTTGAGAACACCAGTCAGAGGTCCTGGGTCTTTTCCATGACATAATACAAAGCAATTTTCACCAGCTCTGTGACAGAAATGTTTCACTCGCAGGTATGAGTTGAGGTGTGTTTCTGGTGGACCCACAGCTAATCCTGAAATGAACTAGCATCTTTTTATTAATTAGAGGTCTGCTTTTCCTGCAGTACAATTAACACACATGCTACCCTCTCATGCATTTGTAGCAGTGTGCCCACCACTTTTCTCATGTTTTTGGGTACCAGATTTTGATACATTTCTGACAACCAGCATGAGTATAGATAACAGGACATAACACCATCTGTTCAGAACCGATATTCTCTCTGCAAAATCAGTTTATGTTGTGCAGCTGATTCTTGTCATCTGTTATCTAAAAGCTTCTAATATTTAACTTCAGCTTTAGCTATGAGCACACTTATGAGATGCATATTTGTGACCGAAGAAGCAGATCAACCATTACTGACTGGCTGCAGTTCTACATTCAAGAAAAGTCATTCCCACCCATCTCAGCCAAGAGCTCTCTGAAGCTTTTGTGTGTTAGGAGTATTGCCACTCCTATCAAACCTGATAGAAAAATATCATCTAAAATGTCCTCCTGCATTGCTGTGTTTCATTGCCCCAAAACAGAAGTTCAGAAGATCATGATTTTCACTCTCCATTAGAAATTACTTGTCAAATATTTAACTACCAACAGATATACTCCCTAATCCTTATTAAATAGGTTAAATAATTTAAGAGTCATACCTGGCACATATGTATTTTGCACTTCTCCCTTTCCTTCTGATTTTTAAACATTTTGTGTTCACAAGGGCTCTAAACACAGAACTGTGACTCAGTTTTGGTTTGAAGCCTTTGGGGAGGGTAAACTTAATAAAGATTTCCTAACCAGTATAAGCAATGCATTGGTGTAGGAAAGAACTGTAACCAGTCTGAGTATATTCATTACTCAGGTAGGCTAATATAATACTTTTCTCTACCCATTTATGGAGTATCTCACCATGTGGATGCCAAAAGCTGAGTTGCAGAGGGATTCTCCAGCTTTCTGCCTCTGTCTGTGAGAAAGTCTTTACTTTCTCACAGACACTGGCTGAGAGGCAGTTGGGAGTTTCTGTAAACTATCTTCCAGGTGCAAGTTGTTGTTATACTAATCAGGGAAATCCTTCATGTGGTAACTAACCAATCAATGTAAAGAGCTGGATGGTCAAGGGGCCAATGGCCTTGTGCCACTCCAGAGAACTAACATATAAAACCCGTTTATATAATTAAATAAAGATTCCTCTTTCGTCTGAAACTGGAATCAGTGTCGTTCCTCGCCGATCTCCGTCTCGGACAGCAACATCACCAGGCAAATATCTGTGTCTCAGAGTAAGGTTGGAAAAATATATTGTATAGCAAGATTAAATTGTTACATTTGGATAATCATGCTTAAAACAGAGTGCAACTGCTTGTCATGAAAAGATGGACGCCTTCAGCAGACCTTGGAGAAAAAGATCCATGAACAACAAGGATCATTAATCCCAAATTCTTGTTGTTTAGACTTTTGCCTGTGATTCATGCTGCTTTTATTCTTACAGCATCAGTCTTAGCTGGGTGGCAGAAGTGCTGCTGCTGTACAGGCCAACTTTCAGGGAATTGATAAAAGCAAGCAAACTGTGCCCCCTGACAATGAGGATTTTCCTTCTTAGCTGGGTTGCCACTACAGTCCTTAGAGTGTCCCACGGGCTGTGTGCCATGAGCATGCCTCCTTGCCTCTCCCTAGATTTAGACAGCCACATTTCAACAATTGGTTTCACTGTCATCATGCCTGGCTGGCATTGTCCAGGCACTTGGAGAATGAATTTCATACATCTCTGGTCTAGGCCGTGCCATCAAGACAGAAGAGAGAGATACCTACAACTTCATCGCTGCAGCAGCAGGCTGCTGGGTTGGCATTTACCGACCAAAAGAAACATTGCCTGAAGAATTTCCTCTGTCCAAAGATAAAAGGAATACAATACTTTCATGGTAAATTTGTCTGAGCGTGTTCAGTTACTACTCTTCGGGCATGAAATAAGAAGCTGTTTGTAGAGATCATATTCCCAAACAAAGTACTCTGTGGGAAGAGCCAGATGCTCAAAGGTAGTTAAGTAACGCATCTTTATAGTAGCTGTCACAACATTCCCGACCAGAATATATTTTCACAGCTCCCTACATGCTGAACTAGCTTCTACAGCTATTTACCACATATTGGTCAAGCACGTGCAGCCCCTCTCCTACGGTGTGAATATAAAAGGCATACAAATACACAAAAGTAGTGTTTGTTGCCTGTGCAGTATGTTGTGCAGTGGGTCAGCAAGAGACCCCCTCGAATACTGAAGCTGCAGCTGTTGCAGGGATTAGGAAATCTTAAGTAAAGGGTCAACTTCTGGAGGCAGTGTGAGTTCTTCTATTACTGTACTCCAAAGGCTTTTGGAAGCCTTGGGGCTAGCATGACTCATACCAATGGCTTTTATACCAATGTTTAAACAAAGAAAGTTTACTTTTATGTTAAGCATTTGTAAAAGTTTCATCACAACTGAGGACTATCTTTTCCTATTCTAGCACCAGGTCTCTGCTGGGCACTCCTAGCAGTCCCTCTGAAAATCCCATCAGTGAGAAAGAAACACAAGGCTCAGCAAGGGTTTGGGGAAGCAAGCACCTGTGACTCTGCCTCACTGTTGTGACTCAGGGCTTTGCTCCTCCAGTATTCTCACATAAAACAGGCACTCACTCAGGTTTGTAGCCTTCGAACCTCAGCGATGAGGCCAAATGCTTGAGTCATTTAAAACCCGGTGGAGAAAGCAGAAAAGCAGCCACCCACTGCCAGCTGGAGCCTTACTTAACTCACTCACACTTCATTTCAGCACGCTTCATTTTCAGGTAAGCTACATAGAGCAGAGGGGACATTTATCATGCCATAATTTGTTTTAGTTCTTTTAGATCCTTTTGACCTGGCCCCTTAAGACCTTTTGGTCACCCAGTTAAATACCTCAAGAACCCATCAATGGTCATGAGCACCCATCTTCCAGCCCTCTGTTTTACTAAGAGTCCTTGTGTGATTGTTGGCTCTAGTATATCTATGCCTGTCAAGCAGAAAAATGGCTGCTCATAGCAAGTAAACCAATAAAACCAGAAAGAGTGGCTCAGCTGTTGATGTGACTGCTGCCTAATGCCACAGCAACCTGACACACATTTTAAAGCTTTCATGGAGGCCTAAAGAGGAGATCTCAAGCTTTGAACAGAGCAAAGCTAACTTCATTTAGGTAAATTTAAACACTTTCCTTATATGTGACTCCTTGAAATATCTGATCTTATGTTCTTGCTTGAGCTTTTCGAAGAGATCCAGGAGCAACCTGCATTTGCACAGCAAGATAGACACAGAGAAGTGTGTTATAGTTTTATAACCTGCCCTTCTTAATTCCCCTGTTTTCATCCTTTTCTAAGTTGTAGTCATGTATTTTTCCTTTCATCTTCCTCTGCTTAGCTGGGAGATAGATGAAACACAAAGGCTAACAAAATAGGGGTGTAGTCCAAAACCCAAGCCTTTCGTTGACCAATAGCAAACACTAGGCCTCTTGGGATGTAGCTGGGTCCCAGCTTTCCTCAGTCTGTAGAGATTACACTGCCTAATCCTTCTCATCTGCCTCAGTTGAGCTGGCAGCAAAATGCTTATAAATATTTTGCTGGGTTGCAATTGTTCTTATACATATGACACGTATCTTACTAAAGCTTGCTCACTGTCTTTGGGAAAATGGGAAAAATGAAAACCCTTAATATAATTAGAAAGTTCATCAGAACTACTATTTAAAATCTCCTGATCACAAAAGCATGTGGCGAATCTTACCAAACCCTTACCTTCCCAGTGTTTTGACCTCAAATTTAGAAAAGCATTTCTAGATTTAGAAGGCATGTCGTATTGGTGACACCAAAACTCAGCCCTTCTGTGTGTATATAGAAAGCAAGTTGTGTTGTATCAGGGGAACTTCATCCATCTCAGTTGGTACACGCTTATTGGCATACATTTATCTCCTTTATCTCATCCTATCCCTTCAGAAATTGTGCTTTGCCTTCAAAAATTATACCATATTATTGAAACAAATCCTGAGAGTATAATTTCTAAAATGTGGCTCCTGAAGGCAGATGACCTTTGGTTAGGGAAAAAAAAAAATATTAGTCCAACCAAATGTTAATAACATTTGGGTTAAACTAGGTAAAAGTTTTAGTCCTGTGAGTACTAGAATTCCAGAGCTGAAACGTCATATTTAAATTTTGTACTGCAGTACACAGTTTCTGTTTCAGTATTTCCATGACCTTTTCCCCAATCTGTAGCAATTCCTCAGATTGCTTGCAGGTGCTTGCCCTAGACTAGCTTTTCCTATTATTTCTGTTCTATGCTTGCCACAATTAATTTATTATAACTTTGATATTTACTCCTTCCTTGACTTTTCCACACGATTCATTACCACCTTTGAGCTCAACCTTACAGATTTGCCAGGGCAGATATGACCAAAAGAAATGGGCCCAATGCTTCCCACATCACACTTGCTGCAGGTGAAGAGCACAAAAAATGTGTACACAAGATGTAAATCTCCATAATCTGCTGCTGAATATGTTACTGACAGCAGGTCCTTTCATAGCCAACTCTTTTTAAGGTGACCTCAGCATCAAGACTGGAGAAAATCTGTGTGTTCTTTAGCATGGACATGTTACCTAACTGTGTTTTTTCAGGGCATTTTTGCCCAGTTATTTAGTGTAAATTACTGTGTTCTTTCACACAGCAGACAGAAGTTGAGAAATTAACCTTTACTATTAACGTTTACTTCATTCTTTGTGTGTACTCCTCCAGGCCCTGTAGATATTTGAGTACAGTGTTTTTTCAAAGTATTCTCTTAAAAGGACTTTTTTTTCTATTTATGTTATATTGTTCTTCTTAATATTAAATACTTTTCTGTTGATAGCACTCATTTTATGAAAGAAAAATAAAACCTAAAATATAAGGGTAATAATCTGTAAGTCTTTAGTTAATTGCAATTATTCTATCTTCTCTCTTTATTAATAACTCAGTGTAAATTTGTCCTTACTCTCAGTATGGGTGATGGAGGGTGAAGGAAGCAGTGGAAACTGCAGTGCTACCAGCCTGGCTACCAGGACTCCCAAGGGAGGTTTACAGGTTTTGTTGCACCAGACCTGCATTTTGTCAACTACATAAGCACAAAAATAATTTCCATCCAGCACTGACAAGCAATAGTATTCATAATCAGTTTCATTACTCTTACTTGTTCTTTGTTAAAGAGGAAACTGTGTCATTTCAATTTCTTTTGCAAAATCACTCTCTAACTAGAAAGGACTATATCTGACAAAAAAAATCTTGGTTAAAGGGGATTGCCCTTTTCACTCTTTAGGATTTTGTAATTAGCAATTTACAAAAATGCTGTTGTGGAAGTAGAGCACTACTTTTTCCTCTTTTCACAATTTTTCCTAATTACCATGAAACCTACACAAGTGATAGTGTAGTTCTCAGTCATACTAGAGTTTTCTCTCTCAACACCCAGGAGCCTTTCCCCAGTGGGGAAGATTAATACAGTTTTCCAGTACCTTTTGGAGATTTCCTCTAGAATAAAGCAATTCTTTTTGCATGGCTCTTTGTGATCAAAATTAAACCTGTCCAAGTTAGAATTCAGAATGACTTAATTTTTTAATTAAGACATTACACACAGGAGAGAGAGCTTTCCTTGGAAACTTGGTTCAGTTTTTTTACTAGCCCCAGAGGGTGCCTGGGATCTAATGAAGTGAAGGAGGTCCTAATTATATACCCCTGTGACAAAATATCACTCCATTCAGGGCAAAGCAGAGGGATGAAAAGGTTAGGATGACCTTTTCATCCCTCTGCTTTGCCCTGAATGGACCTTCCCTGTACAAGTCTTAGATAACCTACAAAAAGGAGAGTTGAAGTCTGTATTGCTTCCAAGAGGGACCAAAGTGGAGGAAAAGCAACAACCTTAAATGACCTTTTGTTGAGAAGGAGAAAGGTTATCAAACCAAAAGGTGAGAGGTTATTTACTTTTAGGCTTGAAGCTAAACACTTGTAAGTGATTCAAATGATATTAAGCATCACAGTGTCTCAACAGTTTGCTTAAGACACTTTTGATCAGCATTTAACTTATCAAAGTGTTAACTCAAGTATTTAGCTTTGCATTTTCAATGTGAGTTATATATCTTTGCATTTACAACATAAAGTATCTAATTAACTGAAGAGTTTCTTGCTGTATGCAGCTAACATTTCTTTACAAGTCAAAACATTTTTTCTACCTAGGGACAGTGTTTCATATAGGGAATAGTTTTCATAACATACTTAATTAACATTAAAGTCCTGCATGCCTTAAGCTTTGGTTGGGGATAAGATGAAATACAGGATCCTGCCCATTTCTAAGAGGGAAGAGGTAGGGAATTTAAGTACAGCTTGGTAAAGAAATAAAATACAGAAATGTTAATTCTTTTTGGTTCCTTTGATATACAATAGAAATTTTTCTTCCATGTGTCATCTTTTCTAGGGAAGAGAGTTGCATTGACAGAAATCAGTCCAGAAACACAATGATTAGGGAGGTGTGCAAAGGCAGACAAAAAAATTTATTTTTACTGTAGACCTTTCAATGTGGTAAGTTGTGTGACAGCAAGTGACTTCATGCACTATTTAATTTGTGGCATTCTTCAAAGAAAATAATTAATCCAAAAGCACATTTCTGTAGCTTGTCTTTAGCCTTTCTTTTGGTTCATGTACTATTTCAATATGTTCATTTCCATATCTGTTATTATTCCGACACCGGTACATCATTAATTAATGGCAACATGGTTTTCAAATTGCAGGCTGAGGACAGTTACTCAGAATATGTATAAGACATCCTCCTTCACTGAAACGATGCCTCAGGTATCATATTCAAGAAAGCGAAGGTTGCTTGCTAATTCAGACTTAAGATAACTGTTCATTAATTGCTGTCTGTGTGAGATACAGCAGAAGCTTTATTGGTTTTCTTGTAGCTGAAATTTTCTAATGAGTGTAATTAGGGAATATTTTTTACTAAGTTCTTAATTTATTAAATATACCTGTTCCTTAGAAATGCCAGAGAAGCTTGTTACAGGGATAATAGTCTTAAAGTAATTAAAGGTGATAGGAGCCTATCAGAATTCATTTTCTAGTCAGATAGTATTTACTCTGGTCCTAAGGGCTTTCTAGTTCATTTCTGTGTAAGATTTTTGATCTGTGTTCTTATCACCTGGGAACATGTCTGAGCAGTCAGCTAAGAACACCTCTCATCAAAAGACTCACCTCCTGTGGAAGTAGAACTGATTATTTTTTTGCTGCTCATTCTATTGCTCAGAAGAAAATATGATGCACGATGTAAAAGATCCACCTCTTCAAGCTTCAACAAACTGTCTATGGCATGAGAATAATTAATGTCTTAAATTTCCAGCTATTGGTTTCCACCTCTGTTTCTTGATTTTTGTTTCAGGAACTTACAAGTTAAGAGTTTGCAGGAGAAAGACCTATCTCTGTGTAGATATTTCCTGATAGACCCTGCCAGTGGAGAGACTTCATCCAACAAATATTTCCGGAGATAAATAATTTAAACCTAGGGCCTGTACATATACACAGAAGGGAGGAGAAAGGGAGAAAAATGAGCCATGTAACTAAACAATTATCTCCCAACACAAGCTGAGAACATCAGGCCTGTGGCAGCAGCTTGCAGGGGGACTGACTGCAAGATACCAGCACCAGGAGTGCAGAAGAGCCTTTCAGTAAAATTGCTGTCACCTTCTCGTGGGGCTGGTGCATTAGCAAGCTGTCCTGGGACACCCCTCTGCCAGGGCCAGCCAAGAGGTGTCAGCAGCCTTGTGCTCACAGCTGGGTGTTGGCCAGGGGATCTGTAACCCTGTGAAAACCCATCTCCCCAAGGGCATACCCCTGGCAGCTGCCCAAGGAATATGTTCTCCTGCCATCCCTCAGGCTAAAATTATACTCCGAGCAGCTTGAGGACCAGGCAACAGGATCAGCTGTGCCTAAGTCAGCTTCAGGAGCTCCAGCAGACCTGTTGAAACAATGCCTTTTTGATAAATGTTTCTAAGAGTCCATTCCCAAGCAAATATGTTGCACTTGTGGGCAGTAGAGACGGGCTTTCCCCATGGCAGAGACTGCAGTGCGTGCTCAGAGCTGCAGCATCTGTGCCCCTGCTGCTCTGAAAAAGGCTTTCCACTGCCAAACAAGATGAGAAGTGATGTCTGCAGTACGTAACTGAGCTGGGCTGGGGCCAAGAATTCTGTCTTCACTTCTGAGGCCCTGAGGGAGCTCCAGTCCTTGCTCATCTCCAGCGCCACCAGGAACCTCCATTATGAGAAATTTCAATTAATTTTAGATAGGGCTGCCAGTGGTTTTCTAGTTACCTGACAGGGATAGAAACTTCACTGCCCTTCCAGCTTCCCTATAGCCTACTACACCTCTGGCTTGAAATCTACTTTTGAAATGCCCTGGGTTTTGTATATATTTCTTCCATCAGTAATTTCTTGCTGCTGAAAAGAAGAGTGAACTCTTCATTCAGGTTTTCTTTGGAAAGACACATACAAGCTAATAGCATTTTTGTTTCTCAGTATTTGTGCCTTCTCAGACACAAGGTCACTTTGCTCTCTTAGTTTGTTGCATGGATCTAGGGTTGCCTCCTGCAAGCTTCTCCATGATAAAAATAAATCATGGTCCTCATTAGTTTTCATACTGACAGTATCTCATAGCTATCTGCTTGCCTACCAATCCAGAAATTCTTCCACTTAAAGCACCTCCAGCTTGTACAACAGTCATTACAGTAAAAAACACCCCAAATCTGGAGCCATTATGAGGGGCTTACCTCACAAGTTTCACATACATCTGAATCACTGAAGAGGTCATGCTAGTTGGAAAGTACCTGAGGAAAGTCATGTGCCACAGGAAATTTACTGCGGCTTCCATGCTGCCCAAACAAACAAAGTCTCTTCAACACAGTTATTTCTCCTGACAGGAACCAACAAATTACTGAAATCCAAATCTAAACAATGCTACTCCAGGGCACAATTTAGGATAAGAGCAGATTTGGGAATCCCTACATAGACTTTACATATCTACTTCAGTACAAAACATTGAATGCATCGCCTTTAACTCTTTCAATGACTTATGTAAAACTGAAAAAACACACATTTTCCATGAGCCTAACCATGGATTTAAAGTCTGCACCCAGTGATGTACAAACTCTACAAGACTTGAGTCAACAGGGATAAGTCAAGAGATATAAGACCACAGTCATGTTAATAGTAATTCAGAGAAAAGGCCTGTTCAGCATCCAGTCTCTAACCGTGATCATATGTGGATACGAAATCAATAAAAATACAAAAGAAGGACAAGAAAAGGGCAAAACCAAGAATCATAACTATTTCATATTTAATTTGCTTTGCTTATCAGTGAGCAACTGGTGGAAGGAAACCACTTCAGCAGCTCCTTGCTGTGAATGTTCCTGTAACCTCTACATAGTCCAAAGCTACTAAAGCTACTGTGTGTGCTATATATTTTTATACGCTGCACTTGTTTCACTGGGAGACTATGGGACATAAGGTCTCTGAGACCTGTGATTGTGCTGCAAGAGGCAAATATTTGGCTTCCACCTGGTGCAAAGTTTTCATCAAACTGCATTGCTTTCCTCACTTGCTTTACTTGTTGAGAAACGTACAATTAATGAGAATCATTTATTTAATTTCATTTATTCATTTCCATATCATACTACATGATACTAATTGTAGAAGTGAGCAGCCCTTGTATAAGTCACGTTGTTTGCTTTTCACTCTTTAAGCCAGAATGCAAATTTTAATTTTATCTCAATAGGGCAATTTTTTCTTATTCAACTAGTGCATACCAAGCTTAGCAATTCTTACACTTTATAAGTTCCATCAAAACATATTTCAGGTTAGATTTTCCCTCCATTGATACGATTCCTTTGCCATGTGTTTGTGATAAAAGTAGATTTTGAAAAATTACTTTCAAATACTCCAGTTCAAACTTTAATACATTATGTTGCAAATGACAAAGGTTTGCTATCGTGATTGGAAAATTACCCTTTGAAGAAAAGGTCTGACTTGTTCCCCCTCATTTTGTTTTCCTCTGTGCCCTTGCAAAAGAAAGTAAATGGAAAATAGGGACAGCCAATTGGAGTACAGTGCACTCAAAAATTAGGCATTGTACACAACATGTTTTATCTTAACCTTTTATACTGATACATGTTCATGACATGGTGGTTTTGTGGTTTTTAGTTTGTTCTAAAAGTAATCTTACTTATGTATATATATAAAATTTAATATGTTTTGCCCAGTTTTAATGTCTTTGGAACTTGAAGACAGCAATTGCAATAATTTCAAGACTTCTTTAGCAAAATTGTACATTACATTCATAGTCATAATTTTAAAATATCTGAATGTTAGACTGAATTTTGAAACTACGCTCACCCAGGGCTGTGGAGAGGAAAAAGAGTAGTTGCTGTATTACAAAAGAGTGTGTGATTACGGGTTGCTAAGGCTGACTTGAAAGCAACCAGGCCAAAATGTCAGAAATAGTGGTGAACATGCATGAATTATTCCCCAGGCGATTCGCCTCTACCTCTTTTCTGTTGGTCTGAATGATTTCCTATTTCTTTAATCTAAAAATTGTCCTTTCCTGCAGTTGTTAGAGTGGTATCTTTTGCTAATAAAAAGAACTTTTTATTTTTCAGTTAGAAGAATTTGCTTGTTTCACCAAGTAACGTTTTAAAATCGGAATTTTCTGTCAGCCAGCATCTCATTAACACATACACAAAAAGCATGTAGTATAATAGGACAAAAAAATGAAGAATTTAATTGGTATTTCTCTTCTGTCATTAGCAACTTTTTGGGGACCTACTTTCCTGTAAAACAGTATTATATTCTCATCAAGGTGTATGATACATTAAACTATGTTGCTATGAAAGTTGTCAGACTAAAGACAAAGATCTATCATATAACACATAATGTTCAGCTGTAGCAAAATATCAGAATAATTACTAACCTAGTTATGAGATGTACAGACAGCCATGCAACCCAGCTTATTAACTGGCATAGGGAATTGTTTAAAACGCTTCATGTGGATAGTTTATTTCAGAAATAAAGACAGCACCAGAACTTGAGTAGCTTCTTCATTTTCATTGTCTAGAGAGTATTATACTTGAATGTCAATTGCTGATAGTGGGTTTTTCCACTTAGCTACATCAAGAAATGATCAAGAGTTAATTAAATCTTTTTTTTTTTACTCATGGACTACTGATACTTGAAGTCCTACAGGCATGAAGTTTTCGAGTCACCACAGGATAAGATGATGTTTCCTTGCCTCCTGGAGAATATCTTGACTGGTTGTCTTTATCAGAAAGCGCAGGGAAGTGTTCGCCTGGAAAAATATTGCTCCGTATCCTGGCATTCAATGCACCCTCTCACAGAGCTGGGTGACAAAACCCCTCTGCCCTGTCATTCTCTTATTGTCTGAGATCGCAAGCAGTCAAAACACTTTTCTTCAAAACTCTTGTTTCTCCAGAAACAGTGAATGCCAGTGAGATGGACTCTGCTGGCTCCGTTGCCCCAGGTAATAGGACACCAGACAAGCTTAAGACTGTGTTTATTCTTGGACACAAGGGACCGAGTTCTTGATCACAACTTGGAAACATTAGAAAAGTGCCTCAAAGTACTTTTTTGCTTAGGGGTAACCTAAATATATAGCCAGGATTAATCTCCAGCTATTATTTCCATTTGAGACACCCCTTAGCCATGGAAACAACTGACCAACTCAGCTGCAGTCTGTCTTCAGAGGGTTACTTTTAGCACGGAACCCCAGCTCCAGTTTTATAGCTCCCATTTGTCTGGGGTCATAGGTTTTCATTGCTATGGAAGCAAACAGATTTTCAAACGCAGCTTGGCATGTGTTAGTATGCCAAGGAAATACTCTTAAAAGTTTGTCAGAGACTGATTCCCCTTTCACGGACAGGGATGCTTGGCATTCTGCTACAACATTTACCTTCTTTTAGGAAGAGAGCTGACACTACTGCATTGTGACACTACAACACTGCTGTTATAATTAACAATTTGCAAGTTGCATGGTATATTTCTTATCTTACAGGAGATTCAGTTCTTTTGTCTACTAATTTTCACGGAAGCCAAACATACTAGTATAATGATGAATAACTAGCACTTCATTTTAAAGATTTGTGTACCACAGATCTCATCTTATTTTTGCATTTTCTTTTTTAGCCTTGGCTCCTCTCTGTTTCTCTTAAAATTTCACTTCTTAACTGTGTGTTCTCATGGTCTGGGTAATTTTTCTCATTTCCTTCTAAGTTACAGTTGTCTGACACCTAATGGCTTATTATCTCTCTGAAACCTTGCCCCCTTAATATATTTCTCATCCACCTGAGAGAAAGACTCAGAGCTTAGGGAAGTGGTGTTCCATTAGCCTGTGCCTGAGATAACAGGGGCCAAAGGTAGTGTGCATAACTTGTTTTGCAACAGCTTCCTACAGGTCCACAGCTTAAGCTGACCTACCTTGAACTCTTGTCAGCTTCAATCTGGTTATAAATCAGTGTAATCATATCTAAGAGGAGATTTTGATTGAAAACCTCCCTTTTCAATGGGCAACTGTATTATGTTAAGCCTCCCTGAATTCTGTTTAAATTTTCTAACTAGTACAGATGAGTCAATTTTTTACAATAAAATTGAAGTCATGTTTTATTAATGCCATGCTTGGGATTGCTTCACTGTTCTTTCAGTTGATTATATCTATGGTAGCTCTCTGGTTTATGGGTACTCTATTTTAGGTGATTTTAATATATTCATAAATGGCAATGAATATCTTGGTGCTTCCGTAACATTTAGCAACAGGTAGACCAGTTACATTTTTAAGCTAGAAAGCAAAAGTTTATTTTTTTTTTTACTTAAAAATGGCAGCTTTTGGGACACAGTATATAAATAGTGAAACGGTTTTTAAGAAATTTGAATTACAATAAAAATTTTCAGTATTACTTAACATTATTAAAGATTTTGAACTAAAATAGAAGCTGAACCCGGTTTATAAAACGCATTAACTTGCATGTGGTTTTCACTGTCTGAAACTTGACATGGTCCCCAAAAAGATTTTCTCCTCCTTTCTGGTCATGCTATTTGCCACAGTAGCAAACAGTAGGGTTTGGGTATGCTTTTTCCATCCTTGCTCAAAGCACCTCCTTGCTGCTAATGCACCATTATCATCTTTCATTATAGGCTGAAGTTAACATAATACAACCAGGCTTTTCTGAAAGTTTACTGGCTTTCTAAAGGGTCACCTTCTTGAAGTCATTCCATGGCTCTCTCAAGCGTGAGAAGTACTGAACACAATGGCTATAATCTGAAGGTAATAGTGAAGAGGGAAAAGTACAGAATGGTCTTTTAAAGTAGTATGGTTAGACTAGAATCACTGAACTAAAGTCAGGCTTTTATTCAGAAATGGGCTAATATGAAGATTCTTAACTAAAATTTTCCTATATACTTGCTCTGAGAGAAATTTTCTGTTGCTTTTTCTGTAGGAGTTTGAATATCAGTATTTCATTAACTAGCTTTTGTAAGCGGGCACTGCCTTCAGATGTTGGCATAATTAAGCTAGTTCAGGGGGAAGCACAAATATGAAATTCAAATGGACTTTGCAGTCCTCACCTATTAAACCTCCCTAAATGATGTGCTTTACCTCCTAAATGAGGCAATGCATTTACCTTACTATGAAGAAGATAAGATACATTTAGAAAGAGCTACCTATTTGCATTGAAATCAATGTACCTATAGTTTCTACTTTCCTGAAAGAAGGCATGACTATGGGGAACACAATGAAAATTAATGCAATAAGAATCTGGTAATGCATTCAGAAGGAAAGATAAAAGAAGAATAATCCAGTGAAATTCTAGGTCTCTGGAGATGCAAGTTGTTTCTTCAAAGTGGGAGTAATACAGCAGCAAACCCAAAATGGTTTTTTCTTCAGATTGCAGAGGAATCACATATCTACTGTTAGATGATGGCAATTAAATAAGCATTTATGTGTGTATAGCACAGAGAATTCAAGTTGGAAAAGACAAATTAATAGAGTAAAGACTTGGCAAGTTGAAACAACCTGAAGGGATATCCACTTGAGGAAAGCTGGGTAAACACTTTTTACTCTGAAATTGAGCCAAAACTTATAGGAAAGTGCGAAAAAAGTACAATAAGATAGCTATGTTTTCAAGGCTGGGTTAGCAGCTGGCAAACATTTGCTTATTGAAGAGTAAAGGAGAGCTGACACAGCCGTGAGACCAACAGACCTGGTCAGTGAGTTCACCTACGGGTTCTTCAGAAAGGAATCAGGAAAGCAACCCAAGATTCTGAATAGGCACACAGGCTGTCTGATTTTATCAGTCTAATGTTTCAATGTTTTAAGGAGATGAATGCATTGGGCAACCTCGAGGTGGAATGCTAATGGAAAAGCTCAGGAAAAAAATTAAAAACAATAAGTGTTAATTCTTTATGAAGCCATTGTAATCCCCAAACTGCAGCTTCAAAAATTCAGCCGTTGTATTCTTGTGGCAACAATTTATGTGCATTGATTAGGATCTTGACTGGTGATTGCAATTAAAGGAGAGACAGAGTCCCAGAAATGTGATTTTCCTTTCAGCTTCTTTAAAATGTCCTTTCTGCTGTGTTATTAAATTGATTCCAATGCCTCCATTTGGCATCTGTCTTCCAAATCAAAACATGCAGGAGTGAAGATTCAACACCATCTTTTCAAACAGGATAAATAGGTTTGCATGATGTCCCTAAATGACTCAGAACCACAATGGAAAAGTAGTGGCCTCCAGTTCCTTCTGTGTATTGCTGAGCGATGTAACTCTGAGCCTGTGAAAAAGGCAGTGATGCAGCTTGTTCAGAACAAGTAGCAAAGAATTTGATTTCTTAGCAGATGCCAGGAAGGCAAAGAAATGCTTAGTCGAGTCTGCTAAATTTTCCTAACTGGGACAAGGTATTCTTGTTTCCAGTGTCTAAGCAACAGAATATGATAAAAGTGTCTGAAAAGCATGATGGAAAGAAGTCTTAATTTAATTCAAGTGGCTGTGTTTATGTATTAAAGAAAAAGACAAGCTAGAGTAGCAGCTGAAATTGAGTATCAGGTTCCTGATTTGCAAACAATTAAAATTTGAACTATAAAGCACTTTTGCTCTTGCATCTTGGAAGACTTGGTCAAACCTGTTCAGTTCTGCCATCGCAGACCTTGATGAGGCCATTGCTTAGAACTGTGCAATTTTAAATTGTTCTTGAATGTAAAATGTGGATTAATATCACCTTTAAGAAAAAATGCATCATAAAATTTGAGAGCAAAAGATAGGGAAAATCTAATGTATAAAGGAAGCTAATTCATGGATTTTGACAGGAGCATAGAATATTTTTGAAATTATTTGAATAAAAATTATATTTTTTAATCCAGTCTATTTTTTGCATGTGGGATAGGGAGAAAACATCAGAAGTGTAGTGCATTAGGTCCACCAAATCTGTCAGTGAGATCATGCAAATCTTTCCTCAATGGTGATATAGATGGACTACTGCAGGGGATGTACCAGTATGGATTTAAGAAAAACCAAAACCCACTAGAAATTCCAGGATAAAATTACTCTAATGTGGCAGTCCAATTTAAAACTTCCTTTCTAATGGAAAAATACTCCTTGTACGTGGGCATGGGATGAAACTTCAGCCTTTCCCTAGCAAAGGGATTCCGATTGTCTAGGTTCTGATTGTCAGATTGAAGTTATGTGTATTGCCTTAGAAAGCAAACTATGCTTTATCTCTTCACTCCTTTACTCTTACACACGCTTTCAGCTGTGGGGAGGGCTCAGGAAAACTGGCCAAATTGGTTGTTTATTTAATGGAGCTAACACTCTCCTAATCTGGGCAACAAAGCTGAGTCATGGTTCACATAACTGCTTAGCTCTATTTCTTTCTTTGTTATTTACAGTTCAGGAAAAAGAAGCCCACGTGATGTTGTTTCAAATGCTGCTGGTATTGAAGATCAGATACCTGATCAGCCTGGCCCCAGCAGTGGAAATATCTTTAGCTGGAAAATTAAACTAAGAGATTATACCTGTCACTGACACAGGCTCATAAAAATCTTCTTGTAAAATCTCTCCACAGGACTAAGGAACTAATAAATTAGCTGGCTCCTTAAATTAAAACTGCTAAGTATCAAACCCAAGATTGAATCTCACCCGTAAATTCTGAATCGTTTCTCCTGCTTCAACAAAAAGCAAAGAGCCTGAATATTTACTTATCTGTCTATTCCTAATTGTCTGTCAATTACAGAAGGAAATTTGAGTGTGAAAATGTTATTCTAAGGCTTGCTCAGCCTCAGGCAGGTTATTTGATGTGCCACTTCTCATGCGGCACTGCGTATTAATGATGGGATAAGGTGTGTGGAGCTGGAGGAATGCAATATGCTGTCAGGTGATGCCTGGAAATACCTCCTAGTGTTTTGTTTCAGAATAACAATGCAGTGAAATATCAATAAATCAGGGTGAACCAGCTTGTTGAAAAGTTCACCAAGAAAATGTGTCTCAAATATGTTCTAGATTTGCAGAATTGTACAAAAGCTCCTGAGGTTATTAGACTGCTCAAATAGTTGAAAAGAAACAGTTTCAACTTATTACATCTCTTTTCTTTTAATTTCTTCCCTGAATTCATAAATGCAGGTCAATTTAAAAAAAAAAAAAAAAAAAGAAGAAACAACATACTATGAAAGAGTTCTGGATGTGATAGGTTTCTTTGAGGAAGGTAATGGGACAGTCAGGGAAGGACTGCATCTCGCTGGCAGGATAATCTCCTGAGCTGCTGCATGTATGGAAAAAACACACTGGGTTGGATAAGTATCAAGTTACCTGCTTTTCAAATATTTCATAGTTCTCACTGTTGGTGTCATTTTTAATGAGAGTCTTGTATTGTGTCAGGAGAAGACGAGCTCTCATGCTGCTCAGGATGAGCTAGAAATGAATCAGTACTGCAAACAAAGCTATTACGGCTTAAAGGTGGTGGCAGCGGTGCTGCGTACGTCATACAGGAGGCAGCAGATGGGAAGGGACTCTTGGCTACAAGCGGGCTCCTGACGGCATCCAGCAAGCCATGGCAAGGCTGCTGTAGCTGCACTGCACTGCAGCACAGAGCTGGCTTCACTCCTGGCTTCGGGGACTGAAGCACTGCGGGAACTCATCGGTGCAGCAACTGCATACACAGAACAACCTCTGTAGAAAAGAGCAAGCATCCCCTCGTGCTGTTTGTTGTTTTCCAACTCATGCTAACATTTACAGATCTCTAGCACTTTACAGTACTGGCTGGTATTAAGAGCATTACTAAAAGTTCTGCTGCAATCTTTTGAACGTTAGAAGTAAAAGAGGAAAAGTTTGAAAGTGAGTCTAACATGAGAATCTCCTGCTGATATGCCAGAGGTAAACGACTCGAGTGAGGGACTATGCTTCATTTTCTCCATAGAAATGTGCCCATCTCCGAGAGCCCTGATGGATAGCTGGGTGTCGTGCTCCTGGTCCCAGAGGTTATCAGCCCGTGAGTCACCATGTGCCCCCAGGGGATATTATTAGCCCCCCCTACCACTGAGCCCAAGCATGTGAGCAAAATGATCCAAGTGCAGGGCAGGCGTAGCTGTGCCTAAATCTCTCAGTGCAGGTGTGCTGCAGTGCACTGGGGCCATTACACAACGATGGCCAGGAATGTGTAAGAAGATAGCCAACACCAAATTAGCTGACTGCTCCTCTGGAGACCACTGCACACAGTGGAATGGAGTGCTAAATAAAACACTGAGATATTGACTTGTCATGCACGCAAAGCATGTGGCCACAGAGACCAAAAGTCAGTCAGGTGTGCCTAAATCCCAGGACTCTGCTCAGAAATCCTGGATACTCTTCTGACACACGGATTAGCAAACAAAAGGCATCAAAGGAGTCAAAAGTTCAAGTGTGTTTCCACACAGCTCTATATTATGCTTGTCTGTACTTTTAATTGGTTTTGTTCATTACTGCAGCTTTTTTACAAAGAAATTATAAATTAGTAGTGAAGGGCATAGAAACTATTTTGATCCAAGATATCCTTTGATTCACTTGTATCCTACAGTGATTACTAGCTCCTTTGTTCTCCTTATTGCTTATTCTAATATGGATGAAAACACTCATATTTTGTTTTTATTCTGACTGGGCCAGATTATCACAGCATTGTTAGAGAGAAAAATACTTTAAACAGCATGTGGGCTTTTATTTTCGCCACCACTATAGCAAAAGAAATGACAGTAATATATCTCATTTAAAACAATTCATCATTAAAAGGCATATACAGTGAGCGGCCTTTCCTGCATGCATGATTTTGCACGTAGATTTAACTTCTTTCCCTAAAGACTTGGCAATATTTTATGTATGCAATGTATTGAAACTTCAGTATTAAGACAATTAAAACATTTGAATGAAGAACTGCGAGACAATACGCTGGTTTTTCTTCTCCAAGTTACTCTGTCTCCTTTGTTCTTTAGCCAACTGCAAATGCTGCAGATTGAGAAGACTGGAGGGAGGGACTGAAGCTAACAAAAATTATAACTAGCATAGACATTGTCAAGCAGAACCAGAAAATGATTTTCAGGATATTTTCATTAAAAATTTGAGTCAAGACAGTTTGTATCCTATAAAAAGATACACAGAGCTGTTGTCAACCCTTTCTTAGTTTCAATTCTGTGCCTGCTTGCTTGATCTGGAGATTCTTATGTTACATTTCACAAACTGAAGGCTCCTTTTTCAAATTTTCACATGTGCATTATTTTCTTGCTTCCAGTACTTTAATACTTTTATTAGTACATTTAATAGTTACAAATTTTTAAATGAAAGATATTAAAATGTCTATTATGAGCATTCTCATTTTATCCAATAAGCCCAGTATAAGTGCAGTTCATATTTCCACAGGCTTTTGTAAGTGATCAGGATTAATAAGAAATTCTGTGTTGGTTTCTTCTGCTCTTCTTCTTCTGTACAAACACATTTTACTGCAGAATGTTTCTGGCAGCTGGTGCTGTCTGTGCTACTAGCACAAGTGAACTTGATCTTGCCCTTGGTTTTCTTAAATGAAGGCTATTCAGGCTTTTCTAAATCCAATCTAGTTGGCTTTGTTTGTATAACAAGATGGACTTCAAGCTTCTTTATTTAAAAAAAGTTACCTATTTTTCTGTATTCAACAATATGGACATAAAGCGAAAGCAGATGGAGTTTATTTCAGACACATCCAATACCCAGATTGTTTTCAATTGACAAAGGGAGTTTTTTTGAAAGCCCAGAGAGGCTATGAACTACCATGAAAGGCTGCCTAGGCTAAAGGTACATGTGGCCAAGCATCCATGACTGCAGTGCAAAGTCGTAGCTTCCCGAGTCTCACTTCTATTAACTTCTATTCCCCGCTTTGTTTAACAAGTGCTTCATTTTGTATGACCTGCAGCACTTTCTACAAAAAGTACAGATTATAGGCCTAGTTTAAGCTTTTAAGCTTTTAATTGCCAATAAACAACTCTTGGCTCATTTGACTTATTGCCACATTAGCAGACTTTGCTTTACTTCCAAGTTTCACTTGAGCTTACCACTGATTCACAACTGCTGTCAACAGGGTTGTACTTGATGCAGTGGCTCCAGAGAAATAACCTAGGGCGTTTGCAAGCAAAACTTCTGAAGAGCTGAATCAGGATAATTATCCAAAAGGGTTATAATGTTGCTGGGATCTGAAGACCTGATTGGGTTGAGGAGGGGACTTCTGTCCACAGGCAGCAGGTCCTTTTAAGATTTATCACAGGAGGTCACTAGGGAACCTGGTGACATCACTGAAATTCAGCACAGGCAAAAGTTTTGTGTAAATTTTATATTAGAGAAAAACAGCCATGGAAAAATACCAGTGTCCATCAGGCCAGCAATCAGGGAAAAGGTCAGAAAATGATTCATTTGTTCACCAGACCCAAGGGTGAGCCTCAGGTGATGATTTTACTCACAATAACAGAAGGACAATATTTTCTAATCTGTGTAATCAAGAATCTAATCCTTTCTCTTTGCTAGTAAAAAATATGAGGTTTTTTCACTTTAAGCTTGTGTAAATGTATAAAACAGACTAAAATAAAACTGACAGGAAATAGGCATTCTCTGTTTTTCCAACACTACAAAATGCAAAGCCTAAAGAACTGGACACTCCAAACAAATAAGAGGCTCTCAAAGTTTTGTCCGTCTCTCCAGAAAGGGACAAGAATAATTTTGAAATAAAAGCTCATTAATAACTCTGATCTTCAGTTCAACTACTTACTTGCCACTTGGGCAAAATCTCAAAAAGTAAGCGCTACTGTTTCTTCATAAGAAACATATCCTGCTGGTTTTTTAGATGTTGCAATATTAATTGTTAAAATATAAACTTTTAAGTTTTGCACCTCATTTATGTACTACCTAAAGTACTGTCCATTAGTACTAACCATGAGCATGCTTGCTGTGTAGTTAGACGCATGGCTAAAAACACTTTAAGGTTCTCCTCTGCTTAGGTATCAAGACCATATTTGTGTATCTCATCTGATGTAGCTAAATGCTTTAAATTCATTCAGGAAGGCTGTATTTTAGGACTCGGGTTCCACCTCTCAGATCTTTCTGGACAGTTTTGTGATCCCATATCTTTTTGTTTGGTTGATTCTTCATTAAAATCTTGGGATTCCTACTGAATGAGGAGGACAGAAAGGGTTACTGATGTCTGCTAGTGTAGTTGCAGGCAGAATTTTCTACCAAAACCTGGGAGCAGAGCAGCAGATGTGTTGAGGAGGAATGTGTTCTTATGAACTTCACTGTATTCATGGATGACGAGCTTTGGTGGCTCCACGTTGTAGTGCCAGGAGCTATTTCTGGTGACACATCCCCCCTTCAGCTCCATGCTAATACACCCTCCTAGCTCAAGCATAGTTTTGCTGAGCTTAGTGTATGAGCTTGAGTAACTTCCACCAACTCAACAGAAGCTAGGAACTAGTGAGACAGTGAGGAAATTACTTTTTAGATTTTCCAGCTCTTAGCTTTATGGGCCACATATTTATTTCTTTTGAAGAGTCCAACCTAAAATCCACCTTCAGCACTTTATACTGTGCTGGAGTGAATGAAGATGAAAAAGGACATCATTTAGAGCTGGGCTTTCTTTTTTGGCTTTTTTTTTTAACTGAAAGAAACGTCTGATGCTCAAGGAAAGAAAAACACTAGTCAGGACTGACTACTTTTTATCATTTTAGCGAGTCAAGGTGTTAATTTATGCTACTGTTGCTACCTGTAAATTTGCCTTGTGTTCATATACATACCCTTCTTACATCAAATTATGAGACCAGCAGTCCTCTCCCTAAAATCCAGTTTTTCTCATTGTATGAGTAGCACCTACCTTCCTTCCCCAGGTCGGTGCTACTCATATACCTGTCAGCAAGGTCTCCCTTGGGCCTCCAGCTTGCCTCTGTCTCTCCATCATCCCCTGTGGCTTTGCAGCATAGAGGGGTCCCTGGAAAGGCATGGGGAGCAGCTCACCAGATCCCGAAAACACATCCTTGTTTTTAACCACCCAATTGAAAAATCTGGTCACGAAATTGAACACTTATGCCAGGAAACCTTCAGGCAGCCTCTGCTGCGACAAAATCCAAAGATATCCCTCCTCCTCCCTTCTCTGAATAGGCAGAACACAAATAAAGAGTGGTGGGCTGCTCCTTACAGATCTCTCCCTGCCCTTCCCCAGCCTGCTTCATCGGAACTGTAAAGTCAATTCTTGGAGTGATTTCACCCAGTGGGGTCAGGGAGAAACAGAGATGTATTCCCAACATGCAGGCAGTAAGTAGCACCACCTTCGCCAACTTCACCAGTTTGTATTACATATTTATGGTAAAAGTTCTAAGGAATACCTGGGAAGCTATCTGTCTTTCTGGCAAGTTGTATTTCATCAATAAGCAGAGAATTCTCTTCCATTCAAAGTGTTCTTGGTAAGTAGTGCATGCATGAGGCCATTAGCAAGCATCCTGCAGCCTTAAGTCTTTGCAGTGGCGAACTTTGAAATCAAGATCATAATAATTCTCATGCCTTTAAAAAGAGCTGTAATTTCTGTATTAAGTCATGATCATTTCAGCATAGAAATCCTAAGTTTGGTGAGTCTTTATCTGAATTTCCCACTAATTTTCACAGTAATTGTCCAGCCCTCATGTTTCAAGCTGAGTTTTTTTCTGAGGCTTAAGTAATACCTGCCCTAAGAAGGCTGGAGTTGGAGGCCTGGTCTACTGAACATGAGCAGAAGTGTTGTAGTTTTACCCAAGATACTTTTATTTTCCTTATGCATTTCAGTAGCAGAAAGAAATCACCAAGAGCAAAAATTTATTTTTCCTGTGACAAATGCTAGGCAGTGACATCAATGTACTCTTTAAGCCAGTGAGTCAGATGGGTGCACCCTTGGAGATCCCTACAGAATCTTCTTACCATTTCATTCCAAGTAGTCTTTTTTTTTTTTAAATAGTTACTTTCTAATGAGAAACAGTGTGTAGCATTGTTAAGCTTGATTAGGCAAATTTAATTGGCTATAGTTAATATATTTGTGCAAAAGAAGTACTCAGCTTAAGCATGGTCCTTAATCTTTCAGTAATTTAGAATAATTTAAATAACCACAAAGTCTTTAACTTGTAATGGCATGTATTTCAAGTAACTTCCTCTGCTGTCTCTTCAACTGCCCCTAAACATTGCATACTTCCATTTCTGACATTGGTGCTCCTCAGTTTCCATGTCTCAGATAGACACAGCCATATCCATTTCCTCTGCCTTGATGGTTTGGGCTCCTCTGCTGTATAGTCTGGTGTGAAGAACACATTTTATGACTATTTGGCATTCTCTAGTTTGTAGTTTTACCATTCTGGATTACAGACACCAGACGTAATTAGTTTCTCAGAACACCAGCAGTGCTTGCCCTGATATTTATCTCCTTCATCTTCCTGTTCATTAAGCTGCTGCATTCCCAGAGCTCCTTCCACCATAGGGGTCTGCAAGAACATGGAAATCAGAACAATCGAACCTTACACCATGGAGCTACATCAGTATAACAGATTTGCTTGAGGAGTATTTCTAATCATCACTTTCCCTCCAGGAACTTATCTTCCTTTTTCCTAAATTCGCTCTGCTTCATTTTCAGTTCGGCAATGCTCAGCAGAGAGGTGGCAATACAGCAGGACACTCAACATTTAAATAGTCAGCTACAAGAAACTGCAAAAGAACAATCCTCCTTAAGAGCAATTGTTTGCTTGATTGTTATTTCATACTTCCATCCAACTGTTATGACACACCTCAATACATATCTGCTCTGGCTACTCAATTCTAGTTGTTATCTCCTCTCAACAAATAACATTCTTGTTCTCTTCATGGTTCTCCTGTTTTTATCTTTTAGGCTTGTGTTAATTCTAACTTAATGCGTAAAGGTGTCGAAATGCCTTCTGAAGCCTGTGATTAAATTTTTACTGTACTTTATCAAATGAACACTTCAATCAGTAAACTTAAACCTCGTATTATTGAAGCATGTGGTGTGGATGCTAAAGAACAAACAGCTGATGGAAAAATGTGTCTCTGCTTCAACATATTTTGTATCGTTCATCCCTAATCACAGCCTAATTGAAACCAAATTGAAACAAAATTTAAGCAGAATTCTGTTTCATTGCTATTTGAATGCTATGTTCATGCCTATTGGATTTCAGAGTATATCTCTAGTACTTGCAACTAAACAAGGCAAAGTTGGCTGTGGCAAGCGGCTGAAGGTTTCGGTTTGCTATATGTGTCCTCCTGCCTTCAAAACAAAGAACCAGGCTGACATTGCCAAAGGGCAGAAGTCCTCTAAATTTCCACTGTTACAAACAAGACTGTTTTAATACCAACCATGTTTGGTAATTTTTCCCTTTCTTTACAATTAAATAAGGAATAAGCAGGACCAATGCACCTTTACTGATCCAAGTGACACCCAGGCTATTACATGATCTACCATTACTCATATGTCTTCTGTGCTCCCATTATTTTCAACCTGCTTCCTGTAAATGATGGAGAAATATATATTCTCTACCATGTTTATCATAAAAAAACCCTCCAGGCATCAAATTCAGCTTATGCTATCATAGACACAGTACAGAAAACATCCAATTCTCCCTTCTTATTTCTATTCTCTCCTGTGGTATACTTTTAAATGTACCTGTGCATTAAAGACATATAATCCTATTATTTCTGCAAGGTTTCATTAGTATATGAAATAAAACTCCCAGGTATTATGCTGGTCATCCCTGTCCTTGTGTAAGTGAACAACCTTTTGAAGCAACAGTGCATGAGTTTCTCTAAATGAGGTTGAAGAAGTCTCCTAACTGCAATATACAGTGTCATTATTGCTTCATTCTCTGCAAAGAACACCTTCGGCAACTTCTAGAACTGTCTATAATAACCTTTGCTGCAGCCAAGATTTTCTCTCTTTGTGCCATAATAGACTGAGACTACCAGCTTACATTAGCCCCTATCACACACAAGACCTTGTCTTTTGTGCTGTGATTTTTCCATTTTTGCGATACCATTTTTTGCAAAATATTCCACTTCTAGTTTCTATTAAAGATGTCCCCAAGCTTTCTCTTAGTGCATTTTATCACCACGCTCTTAGTAGTTTTGCCTATCTTACTCAATATACATATTTACTAAAGGTCCCATGACAGATCTTTGCTAAATTCCATCTGAAATTTCTAACATTCTCTATTTTTTCTCATTAGTAAGGATTGCTCATTTAATATTTCTTCTACCAATTTCTATATTTGTCTGCTCTGCATTATTTTGATTTCTTTGTCTTCTTGCACACTGACAACTGCCCTGTGCTTGCAATAACCCATATCCACTCCTTTGCTACTGCAGCACAAAAATGGCCTGAAAAAACTTCCTTTCAAATGTTCAGCTTCACTACCTAATTTCTTACCCAGCTTGGAAAGACGGTGAGTCATTTGGTAAGATCTGGGGGGGGGGGAATCTTTACTGTTTCTTTAGAGAGAATTGAAGACTTTTCTTTTGATAACAACACTCAAATTTATGATAGAAGTTCTCTCTAAGACAAGACTTGTATATTATATTCCTTTCATACAAGACTTCACAAAATAAGTGTTTCATTAAGGGTCTTTGAAGCCTGTGAAGAAAAACCTCTATGCAACTCAGCAACGTCAATATGCTATAAAAAAGCAAATCCTCCAAGTAAGGATTACATGTTTCCCAAGAGGAATAAAGAGCATCCAATGATTCCTTTTCAAACAGACTAAGAAACTGTTTTGTGTCCTGTTTAGAGACTTAATACGAACTCAATAAATCAATTTAAAACTTCTGATGTGGATCACTGTTTCAGTCTTTTAAGAAAAGTATTCAGAGGAAAAACACTTTTGTATTCCTGTTGGGGTCACTGCATGGCCTATTGCTTGAAACTTTAATGCTTTCCATAGTCTAAGGCTATATGAAGGTTACTGCCAGGCTACTCTTCCATTTGCCTTCTTCTTCATGTCTTTAGTTATGCACTACATTACAAACCAGTTTAAATCATGAAGCTGCTGCTTTTTAAATAGCTATTTATTCTGCCAATCCATTAAATTTCACACCTTGTCAAAGCAAGTGATGCTCAGTCAATCAAATTATGTAAGTGTATATGTTAGTGTACAGTTTCAAATTCTTCATTTTCTTAAAATCTAATACAAGTTGTTTTTCTGGTATCAAATATTATGTTATTGGCAAGCATTTTTCACTTAAGTTTCCTGTTTAATCCCAACCTGCAGCATGAGTTACCTTGCCTTTTTCCTCTAACTGTGGTAAAGTTTTGTGTACGACTGGTTCTCATTATACATCAGTTCTAAATACGTCTCAGACAAATAGACCTCCCTCACATGATGCAGACACTTGTTAAGCAAAACACTATTCTGAACAAGTTAACTCTTGAAGCATCACACACAAATCAGATGAGTCAGTCCCAATGAAGACCTGTCACAAGTTTATCAGGCTACCCCAAGTGCAGATACCATTTTAGAACCTCATGCTGTGATTTGTAACCTCCTTTTCAAACTTTCCCTGCCTGTCTCTTTGTAGTCTCCGAATAATGGAAATAGCCTGCCTTTGAGCAACAAGTTCCTTGTTATTGACAGGAAACATACCACGTATGTGTTTGAAATCATTCAACAGAAGTGGGTTTTCCATAAATCTATCAGCATTATATATTCAGCATTTTATATGAAGGATGAACGAGGAGCCACGTGCATCCAACAGAAAAAAAAAAAAAAGTCTTACACTTATTGGTAGACCTATTTCAATTTTTATTGAATTTCCAAACACTATATGGTGGAACTAAGTGGCCCTCATCTGGCAGTCCTGCCACCTGTTCTGTAACTCCTTCATCTCAGGATCACGGCAGGCTAAGGCCTCTGCAGGATATATAAACTCTTGTTCACTCTTTCCCACAACCAGAACTGAGACTCCGATGCCTGCTCTCTGTGCCATGGATGACCACACAGCAGTAAAGGGGGCACCTTCTCACTCTTCCTGGCACAGGCTGCAGGTGGAACTCCCTTCTAACTCTGGTTCATCTTGTCTCCCTCCCTTGTAACCTTGGGCACCACTCTAGGAAAACATTACTGATGCTCTCTGCCAGCTTCCTTCCCCCTGCCTGGCATGCCATGTACATCTATGTACTTTGAGTACAAATATTATAGTTTCTGGGTTGAATATCTTACTGCAAATCATGCAGTCTCTGTGTGTGATAAACACTGGAGGTTTTTATTTTCAGTTCTTTTGTCCTCCCCACTCCCAGGACAGCTCTTCTGTTTATTGTTGCTTTTCTTGGTTTACAGTGTGCCCCAGAAAACCTGTTCAGCTAGTTTTTCAGTTTCTTTGATTGATTAACTTTTCTGTTACTAAGCCAGGATCAAGCCTGCTTTCTGGCAGTACTATTCCATCTTCTTGTGCTAAACTTTGCAATAGGATCAATGAACTGGAGGACAACGGTGGAATATGCATTGTTTGGTGGTCTGACACCTGACCATTACTTTTTTTTACATCAATATCTCGACAATCATGTAAGTTTTCCTAGATCAATGAATTCAGTATTCAATTTGAAATAAATGGCTGTATCTCTTTGCAGAACATAGATCTGTGGTTTTTAGTGGCAATCTTAACATTTCACCTTAGAACTTGTCTAATTTTCTCTTCTGCTGTAGCCCACAGCTTTCACGCCAAGTATTGAATGACAATAATTGGCAAATTCTGGAAACCTGAATGATACTAGATAATTCAATAGGCATCCTGACTCCTTCTTTTTTTTGGTTTTTTTTCTAAACAGGTTTCTAGCCAGGCCATTTTGCTCTCCAAGTGAGAGGGGAGAGGCTAGGAGGGACTTGGATCCCTGCCGTAGCACAGGAATTCTTCCCTAGCAGCTAACAGGTGACACAGAACACTGCAGTTAAAGTCAGGAGCAGCACAAAGGTGCTCCCACTATGCTCAAAGAATTAAGACAAGCAATGTGGAGAGCTCTCTGAGCTCCTTTGCCTCTGGATCCTGGCAGTCCTGTTTTCCCGGAAGCCTGGGCTAGCACTTACACAGGAGGATCCACAATTTAAATTCCATCATCTCTTCCATTTCAGTGCTTCTAGACACTGATGTTCCCAAAGATGGTCAGCTACCTACCCGCACTAGTAATCAGCCTTCATTAATTTTTGTTTTAGACTCCTTACCACGCTCTGAGCCATGTTAAAGAAGTTGTTATTCATATGCAACAATGTTTATACTGAAGGATTTTGTTTTATTTTTGCTAATGGCATAAAATCTAGGACCACTTTTTTTACCCCTGCACAGCTTTTAGGGCTTTTAGCAGCTTTCAAGTGCTCCAGGTATGTCATTTTCAAGAGTTAAAATTGGGCAATTTAACTTTGACAAAAATTCCTCTTTTGTATCCTGAAGTTTAAAATGTTTGCCCTCTCCTTCTCAATCCTGCTCTTTAGTACAAGGTCAATTTGTTCCACTTTTGTGTTACTCACATGCACAAAGCTCTATTCTTAACCTTTCCCAGAATTTGCCTACACAAACAGTCACATTTAAATTTCATAGCTCCATGGTATGGGAGGGTAATCAATGTTAAACTTCCAGTTTAACCTCTTTTACAGCATTATGACATATTTTTCATGACATTTTGTTGGGCATTAAAGCATACAATTTTCTCCTCTCACTGCAGCAGCAGCAGTCATTTTTTTGCTCTTATTAAGTAACAGAAAAGCCAAACCATATGGTACTTCTATTACTTTTAGAGATGCAGGAATACTGGGAAAAATATCTGGTTTCTCATGCCCTTCAGGGAAGGGAAATACTAGTTTTTTCTGATATTTATTTTGTGGTGAAACTGTGGCATATCGGAATATTCTCTCAACATACACTGGAAATATTAAGTTTCAAAAGTCTTCAAGTCAAAAAAATCATAATGAACATGGCAAATCCAAGTTTCAGTTAGATCAGGTGTGACCAAAATAGAATTTGAATACTGCTCATTCATTACAACACAGCCCCAGAATTTTAAACAGAATTTAAATATTTGCTGATACTTTCAGTTAATCTTTAATACAGTGCTTTGCAAACTAGACCACAATATGCCCAATGTGTCTTGCTCATTTCATAGGCTTTATCTCTGAAAAGAATTTTTTTTGTCATGTGCATGCCCATTCTGCTGATACTTACATACCATTTCTAAGTCCTACAATAATGACATCTCTTTGTCTAATAGCCAAAAGTATCAATACCTCCTCCTCCATCCCCTAACATTGTTTTTCCATTTCTTTAAAGATCAAAATCACTCAAAACCAGCAAACCATGCATTAAGTATCTTGGCATTTGGTATTGCTCCATCTTTGGTAGCCACATAATGACACACTCTATTTGTCACTATGACAATGCAAGCTCAGGGTATTTATTTCAGAAATCTGCTTTTTGCATGTGAAATATAGCTAATTAGCTGTAGTTTTTAGGGGTTTTAAAGTCATTATTGCACAAATTTTCCCCAAGATCTTCCTGCCTGTTCCAGCAAAACTCTTTCAGTGCTTCAGGACTTCTGGAAACCATCTGGAGTTCAGGTAATGGCTCTACCATGATCCATCTAAGTCACTACGACAGGCACACCAAGGCTTTCTTACTTACAGGCTTGCCACTTACCATATTTACACAATAAGGTAGAGCATCTGCATGAGCTTTCTGCAACATTTCAGGTCAGGGTATCTCAGAGAGTATTTCCACATTTTAGCTTTGCTGGAGGCAAGGGAGGTTCAATGGCTGCAATGACACACTCATTTTGTTGCCTTTTTTGCTCCTACACTGGGAATTCAGAAGTTGTCTTCCATGCCCTGTCCCCATCCCCATCCCATAAGGTGCTTTGCTTCCCTGTAGAGATTTTTCACATCTGGAAAGAGACTGAGTGTCACACAATATTTACAGGTAGTATATGCAGGCCACTGGCCCTTTGCTTGTGCCCCAAGGTTGCTTCCTAGACATCTAGGATGTTGGGTCTAAACTTTTCTAATGCCCGTTTTTCAAGCTTACGGTGCAAAGTGAATGCAGAGTTCGGCATCCTCCTTGGCTCTAGGGGTGGAACCAAACCCTCACAGGAAACAGACATCACATACTGTGGGAATACAACGACTTCACAAAGCCACCAGCAAGATGACCTGCCCCAAAACTGGGGACAACCCCATCCTAATATGGGATTAAGAGCCCAAAATGAATACATCACACGATGCTGACAAGCAGAAAACATCAAGGGAAAGAGCACAATAAAAGGCAGGTTTTAGACAACTATCCTGATAGCCCTAGTGTGCAAACTAGGTTTTGACACATGTTGGAGGGCAAAATATCCTCAAAAGGAAGAGCATGTAATGATCATGTAATATTTGTAACTATTCAATAAAGAAGTGATAGTTACACTGGAAAAACAAACAAGCAAAAAACCCCAAATGACCAAATTTTATTTTTGGGCTTCCCAGAGAACAAAAGCTGTAACAAATGTCTCTAAGCTCACTTATGAAGATGAACTACTGGACTTCTTAACATTGGCTTTTCCTCACAGTGGTAATATCTGTTTGCAATTAGATATTTTTCCTTTGTCAAAGTTGCTGTTATGGTAGTTATCAAAATTAAAAGATTTACTCATCTCTTGGAGCCACTCATTCTGGTTTTTACCGGCTCAGGTGCTTGCCCACGCAATAAGTTCCTTGTTTTTAACTCACTTTACTGCCAGCAGATGATAGTGAGCTATTTCTGAGTTTTCAGCTCTCAAGGACAAGCTGGCATTTAAGGGCTGCTGACTCCTTTTTATGCTGCTTTGTGCCACCCTAGGAAGGCCTGTGAGCAAAGGAAAGCCAAGCTGCTCCCTAATCGATGATGCTTTAACTTATAGCAAAAGTGACTTTCATCACGTGCAGGAAGAGAGTTGTAACTTGTCAAAATTTAGCAGGGCTTGCATTTTAATCTGCATGCATGAAAATAATTTGAATCTCTGTTTTATGTTAAGGTGCAGTGCTACGTACGGTTTTCTACACTTGTTGTATTGTGTGGATTTGAGCCGTTCTTAGGCAGCCGCTATCTCTGTCCCCTTTGTGCCTCAGGCTTTATTAATTGTGAACAATAGGTCACTGTCTCTGAGAATGAAGAGAGGCTAATGCTTCCTAAGTACATTATTGCCTATTCATTTGCCCTTAAAATCGTTTGGCTGAATTTCATCTGTTCTTCCATCTGTGAAATCATCATTTAGCTGGATGGTGATTATGCAGAGCTGCTTTTCAGTTCTTCATTACTGTTTAATAGCTGTGCTGTCTTTAAAAGATTGTCTTATTTATACTATAGCTCAAATGCTTCAAACAACTGTGCCTTCATATACGATGAACCCTCTCCTTTTCCCATCACTGAGTTCACTGGTGGGAACACTAGGGTAGCTCTAATACTGGGAAGCACAAGGGATTTTTTTGGTCTCCCTCTATTCAAACTGGAAGATGAAGGCTGTTTCTCTACGCTGAAGCCACCACTGAGGACATTGAACTATAAGCGAATCTGAACTAGGGTTGAGCAGGGCTGTAAGTAACAACAATTTTACATAATTTTAATGTCATTTTCCCATCATGGTATTTCTTCTTTAATCACAGGGGCCTTCTCTGGCCCTAGAAAGCCTTAGATTAGAGGAAATTAACTCCTATCTAGTACTATAATTTAATGCTTGAAGGGAGTACCAAGACAATGCTGTGAAGTTTATTTTTTCACTGCCTGTTTTAAAACCTCATCTGTACAGAATACTTTATTTTGTTCATATTTGCAATGTATCATCATATTACCATGCTTTTGTCATCTACTGAAGCTAGTTTAAATTTGTTCTATCTTCTTTTGCTGAAGTTAGCGAAGAATTACATTCCTCTATTAATACAACTAATCTATCTTACAGCTGATTTCCTGGGAAGAGAAAAACAAAAAACAAGTGAAGGCTGTATTGTCCTGCTTGTCCTAGAGCAGACAGTTTCAGGTTGTTAAGCTGTTAGCCACCACTAGCTTGTGACAGGTACATTGCACTCCAAAGACGCAGCTCAGCCTGAGCCAACAATCCCTCCCCCATACTTGACTGTCACTAGTCTCGTGGCTCAGTTCCATCAGCAGCTTCAGGGTACCTTTTCTGCACAAACATGAGTACTGTCTTCTAAAGCTCTTTTGCCACTGGCAAGCAGATCCCTACTTTCCAGATGTATGGTATTAATAATTAACAAAAAGTCAGAAAACTTTTACTTCAAGTTGTACAGATTCTGCATTCTACCTTGCCACAACTTACTCTCATATTTGAGAAGCATGATAAGAAGCCAAGTGCTTTCAATGTCTTTCAAACAAACGAGCCACAGTCCTCAAACCCAGAAAAAAAGTCTCCATTTGGAGAAGAAGAAAGAGTCACTTTGTTCCCTGCCACAGGCTTTCCTACCCAAATGGAATTTAGGTCTACACAGCAAAATCAAAGAAAATTGGATTGTAGGAAAATAAGGCACATCTTATGCAGCATCAGTAGATGTCTCATGTCAGGATTATAGCTCACTGAGGATCCTGGGAACTTGCTCTGGCAGCGGGCTCTGGTACCTGCATTTCACAGTGAAATTACATAGAGCTGGCAAAGCCACTTACCAATGACCACAGTCCCTCTTTCCACTCTTTAGGGGGATCATTGGGGGGTTCTTCAAGGAGGTATAAATACAGGCATTAACTTAATGGAGGTTTTGCTCAGTGGGTATAATCTTAGAATATATATATATGTATAAATTATGCTAAACTTCATAATTTGAAGATTATTAAGCTTTTGGTACAGAATAATGAGATCTACTTCAGGTTACTGGTAAACTACTTCAAAATAATTTTAAGTTGTTACATTACTGTACATATTCATAAACCGACTTTGAGCTAAACTATATTTTGAAATCTGTCTTGAATTTCAGACAGTCACATCAATGGTCAACTACATTCAAAACTACTATATATCTCACATGAAAAACTAGAAAAGGGAAATACTTTTCTTTTTTTCCCACAGTCCATGGTGGGCCTGTGCAAAGTTGTTTCTTTTTAAATGCAAACATCTGTGGTGGTGGGATTGATCCCTGACCACTGATATAAAAGACAATTAATTTTAGGGAGATTGTTAAGGCAGACTAGAAGCCTACTAATGGAATACTAATTCGTATTGCTTGTTGATCACGCTCCTAGGATGCATAGAGATAAATGCAATATGCCCTGTACTTGTAGCAGTATGAGCTTCTATTTTCATATGCGCAGACATTCGGAGGCTGACCCCCATTTGGCTCTGACTAAGTCAGGTCTCCAAGCAATCTGTCTTGACAACTCAACAGCAAGAGGCTAAACAGGTTAAGTATACATTTTATCTTTATTGGCTGCTAGGAAAATTAACACCAAGTTTTACTTTATGGGATCAAAACTTGTGCCCATAATGAGGGTAAGGAAAAACTGAAAGTAGTAAAGCTGCATATCTATTAATCAGTCAGAGTAATAGTCAGCAAACACCGGTGAGATCACAGGAGTCCTCTTCATATTTCCAGCTCTAAATGCCTGTAATCAAAGTGCAATCCTAACTGGTTTACAACACATCCTTCCCTTTCCCTACATCAAATAAATGTAATGATAAGGCTTCCCTTGATGATATAACTCTGTTCGTCTTTACAGAGGTAAACTTATACGTTGACGTTCAAGTTTCCTTAAAATAACAGACAAAGGCCACTCTCCATTATTAAGGCTTGTTCTTTTCATTTAAAAGTGCCACTATGAACTACAGGTTCAGTATTGTTTTTTCATTCATTAGGGCTTCATGACTCTTAGCAAACATTCAGCTGTTTCTGCTAACCACACGTTATTCAAACCTAGCTATCAACAATTTGTATACTCCAGATGAACAATGTGAACTGAAATGACCATTAAAAACATCCATGTCAATGTAATTATTTTTGCATCAAATATCTCTGGGCCAGCTGATAGCTCTGCTTATAGCATGTCTGCAGTCTTGTGAAAAAAATGTAAGTATCGATAGTCCAGCTCCCACCACTGACAAACTTCTCACCTGCTTCAAAAGAAGAAATGGGGACTTTAGAGAGCTTAACAGGAAGGGATGTTTATTAATAGTGAAATTTCTTTAGGGCTACAAGATTGTTGTAAAGTGTATCAAATCTTCATTTTGTGTCATAGTACAGCTCAGCAGAAATACAGTGGTTGGTAAGCTAATTATTTGGCAAGCTCTTTCTTCCAGCCACCAACAATCAGCCTCTCTTCATCCATTCAAACAAGTTCATCAGGGCTCCCTGTGCTTTTTAAAGAGACATAAATTGTTGTTTTGTCCTCGGGACACCTTGCTTAAGACTAAAGGAGGCCGGAAAGCATCTGGTTACCCTTGTTTCAGAAAGGGTTTGGCAGGCTGTAGCCAGCTTCTGTCTGCAGATGTCTTTTTATCAGCTGCTGTCAGTTTACCTGCAATGCTGCTGTCGGTTGTCCATGGAGGAACCAACAGGATGCATCCACTGACACAGACATGGCTTCAACAGTCTTCCAGGTGAGCAGTGCAAATTGGCACATCCTGCCTGACTGCTGTACCTCTTGATTTTGTCTCTTCTGGGGCTTACTCATTATCAGGTCTCGTATCACACATTAGTGAGAGTTTGAAATTATTCAATTGTCAGACTTTGGACAAAAGCACTCTTTAAGAAGGGAACTATGTTATTCCATAGTTACCAAGATAACCAAAGACTGAAAAATACCTGAGTTTGTAAAAGTCATGCCTGTAATATGTGACATTGCGGAGTATTGTGGAACAGATTAGAGAATTTTAAAGAAGTAGTCTTAAAAAAATGTAGAAGGGAATCTATGACTAAGACCTTTTTTTTCTCTAGAAGTTTTTAACCTGGTCATTTGGAGAAGTCTGCTCATCACCCACACGACTCATCAATAACCAAGTAACAACATTTCTTATTGAATATTTATATATTATCATAAATCTCTAGTGCATTTTACTTATAGAAGGCACTTAAAATTGAGGAAATTTCAAGCAAAAATCTGTAATTAAAATCTTCAGTTAAAAGTCAGTCATTTCACCAAGTAATATAGTCAACTTTCAAATAAAAGTAGCATTTTGTCAAGAATACTGTTGCAATATTTATTTCCAGTTATTTCATTATAAAGTCTTGAAATTTGAGGTATTATGTCAGCACTTTTAAAACAACTGTCAATTAAATGGCAATAGATAATTCCCTGTCAAAGATAGAAAAAAACAATACACTCAAAATATGAAGGCTTTTGGGAGCTGAAAGGACTGGAGCAATGTTCTTTCTGTTATCTCGGCAGAGTTCCAAGGAGCACCAGATAAGTTTACACATGAGACTCACATTAAGCACCTAATCCCTCATCGCAAGAAAACTACTGCTTGGGTTTATATTTTATTAGCATTTGCTTACATGAAGCAATAAAAATTAACAGATAACTATTTCTTCTTTTTCTAATAGAAATATTTCACTTTGTTCTTTGCATTACAATGTCGATATGAGAATCTTTGGCTTGCAGGTCACCCTAGAAAAAAAGAAAATGAAATAAAAACATTTGGCAGGAGAGGAAAAGAAAGTGCCATCTTTTCAAGGCCAGTCACCATACAAACCCACCCAGAAATAAAGTAATCTCATCACAAATCTGTGCACCAGAGCTTTAATTTTGACACTGAGGCTTCAAAAACTCTAGCAATGGTAAATGAAGAAATTGATTATTTTTAAGGAAAGTCAGTGTTTTTCTCCCTGCTACATACAAACATGATGTTTGCACCTGTTCTCACTGAAAAAGAGTTGTTCTTTTTGTGTCTAATTTTCAGTGACACAGGCACAGTTTTGCAGAGAGCATGCTGGGATAGACTTTGTAACTCTAATGTCAGCTGACTTCTAATGAGAATTAGGCAATATTTTCAGAATGAAGTATGTACGTATGTTTTTCCTTTATAACTCCAGAGGAATAAAATGCTTTTTTCTTTTTTTTTTAATAAACTTTTATGTTTGAGCAAGCAGCTATCTCGCTAGCTTTATTGTTCTTATGGTAAAATTTACAGTGCACAAGAAAAAATTTTAAGCATATTAGAAGGAAATTAATTATAATTTCCTTCTGACAGTCTTTGAAATATACACATACACATGCCCAAACACATGCTTAAGTTGGGACTAAAATCCACACATGTTTCTGATTCTGGTAACATTTCTGTCCTTTTGAAGGATGTATTTCCCAAACTAGAACAAACCTTCCAAAAAAACATGGACTGAGAGCATAGATTCTCATCACAAAATTTTGAAATGTTTACATCTGGGAACCTAGACCATGGAGCCAACTAATTCACCTCCAGTTTGCATTACATGACTTTATAACAAATGAGTCAGAAAACTGGGTTGCATTCCTGATTAATGCAGCAGTTAGAAATAATTCTGCAAATACAGCATCACTGAATTCTCTCCCAGTCATTTGCATTTTAGCTGATCTGTTTTTCCAGGGAAAACAGTGATTTCATGCTGTCTCCATCAGCTACCTCAGATGTGTCACTCATTGGTGAGTATTAGCTATCCACCACAGCCCCAAGCTCCAGAAAGCACCTCACTATTGTGTTAGCCTTAATTTTTACTTTGCTTATAAATGCTGACTTACATAGTAACTGAAATAAATTATAAAGGCATTTTTAATAAAGAAAATGGAAATTTATCTAAAGTTTTTAGAAGCCAATATTTTAGTAATGTAATTTGGTTTGGTTTGGTTTATTTTTTTGTGCAAATGCCTCAAAGTGATTCCCAGGAGAAAACAGAGCTTCTTTATCCACAGTTATATCCATAGCTATATCCACAGTGTGTGTGTATATATGTGTATATATATATATATATATATTTAAGTTGGAAAATTGTATAACAAACCAACATTGGATTCTGTTTTTCACATAGCAAGCCAGTAGCACTATACCAGTGATATTCAGGTGTGGAAGAAAGGGTCACACACAGTTACCTCTCAAAAGCCAGTATATCAAACATCTGTAAGTAAAATACTTTACCTGTTGAAAGTTCTGTCCCTCTAATTTTGCTGGAGTTAAACAGGTGCAACTGGAGGAGAATGTCACCTGAGCACAAGTATAGTAGGCAGCATGTCCTTTCCTAGGAGAGAAACACAAATACTCTCAACCAGTGCACATGCATTCACTGGCAGAATTGAAGGAAAAAATGAAGAAATTGGAAGAAGACTCTTGCATCAAAAGATAATTAAGAATGGGAGGAGAACACCTCATTCAAACACAAACTAGAAGACTCTTGGAGAATGAAGGGTTGAATACACTCTTTTTAAGCGAGTAAAGTTTTCTGGCTTCCTTTTTAATATCTGGGAGCATAGCAATGTTGTATTTTGCTTGTAGGAAGGACCTTGCCCAGACCTCATGTAAAGCTCATGTAAGTTTGTTTTCCCATGCAGTGAGATGTGGAAAGTCCATGTTCCACTACTGAACCCAGCAATATTGTTTTAATGTCCTGGATTAACAACATGAAAAACAAAAGTTACACAAACAAAATGTCCTTCCCAAAGTAGCAGGAGTAGAGCTCCTCAAATTCACAAGACTTACACAGACCAAGCAGGTAACTCAAATCAGAAAAGAAGTTTTAATGTAATTTATGCTGTCAGCAATGTCCAAGTCCATTTTAAAAAGAGTTTGACATATTAAATGGGTCTGTCAGAATGCACTGACAGGTGAAAATCTCACATAATTGAATATCTCCGTTTGGACTTGAGCTGTTTGCTCTTATCAGGACTGATTTATCAGTTCACATCAGAGAAGTCTCCAGGACTCTTGGAATAATGTGTTTTCTTGTATTATCTGCATGAGCACATACAGTATCTCACAAAACACAAGATGAGAAAAGTATTTTGCTACTGTACATCACCAGTAATCCATCTGTTTTCAGCGTGGCTGCAGCAGGAAGACTGCTACTCAAAGCCCCCAGCTCTTCTAGGAAGACTTCATTTGAAATGTTGTTTAATGTAAACCAAAACAAAGCAACTGGTAGACCAGGAAAATACCTAATACAGTGGTCAGCACCATCATCTGCCAGTCAGTGATGAAGTGTATGACAGAGCATGATAATTTCCACTAAAAGGGATAAAATAAGAACTGCTTGTAGGATTACTCACAGGGTCTAGGAAGAGAGTTTTGTTCTGGGAGAACATGAAAAGAAAATGTTCATGCTGGCAGAACCTCCATTATTCTTTGCTTTCTTCCTTAGGTCTCCTCAGAGCCAATGTGAATCTTTGTGATCTTTCAGACTTTTTCCGTCTTCCCCCTTTTGACAATTTAGGGTCATTTTTTTACTGATGACTATGACAACTTTGGAAAACTTAGCATCAGCGGCCTGAGAACCCTTCAGGTAGGCACAGGTTAAAACTTCACAGCTGTTATTAAAACTCATAGGACTATAGATTGACTTGCCAGCACAGTACAGATATACATGCACGGATTTTCACTTCATTTGTTAACACAGTGAAAAAAGCATGCCTTGCTTTTATGCAGTCCTGTAATTCATCTTCAATAGAACTACAGCTTCATTTTTTGCACATGAACGAGTGCCAGGCGCTGGCATTTTAACATAATCATTTCTATCTAGCTGGGATTCTAGCAAGACTGGTAAATGTGTACACATTTTACACATAAGCAAAGAAACACTGTCGAGAGCTTATGAACACAGTGATGAATTTGTAATCTAAAGCCAAGCCATGGTGTACTACTGTAACAAGAGTTCATAATTCTTTATGCAGCCTAAGGAATGTCAATGGGCTGCTTCATAAAATAATGAATGTTTGTAGTAATAATTTCACGGGTTTACTGCAATTTAATAGCCTTTATTTCCAGTATAAGTTCATGAAGGATATCATAAGTAAACAAGTTCTTATGAAATACATTCAGTCAGAATTACCATTAAGCTCTTGTTGGTGTATTTGGTGCAGTTTTTACATGCTCTCACTGTTTATGTGATGATTCTGTTTCATAAAAATTTATGTGCCAATTAAAAGCTGGACATTTGCAATGGCTTTACTGAATACTCTTATTGATCATCTAGGAGCTGGCATGACTCTGTGTTGCATCAGTTTTATGTTTGCCCAATACAAATTACTTCTGAGTGGCTTTTGATTTACGCAGCACAAATCCAGAGACGCTTTGCATCCTTTCCCTCCACCTGCCTGAATCTGTGGTGTCAGAGGGTGTCACATTCACTACCCAAGGGATTAATTTTCTCATTATTCAACAGGGATAAAGCAAGCAGCAGACCTGCCAATGTGCTCAGCCTTGACCTGCCTCTAGGGCAGAGCAGGTAATGCATTCCCTCTGCTCTTGCCTCTTTAATAAGGGAACTAAGAGCAAAAATCAGTGCTATTAGCCCTCCTCTGCTACAAAAAGGACCTCAGATCTTTTACTTGTGATTTGAACTAGTGACCTGAAGATAAAGACTTTGTACGTTTTTCATTGAACCTTTGCAATATCTGGGTTCCGCATTTAAAATACATACTTGTTTTATATTCAGCATGTCCAGAACACAGCTAATTCTCTAAAATATTAATGTATTTTTTTATGACTAGCAAAGCTGGAGAGGGCAGTTCTCACTGCCCATTGCCAGTCCCTCCCTACATACCACTCTCTCTGTTGTGAATCAACAACTGTTTGTGCAGTGAATCAGATTTAAAAATGGAGCACCATGAAAAAGTTATACAAGAGAACAAAGTGAGAGCTACATAAGCCAGTGCTGATGCCAAAAGAAAAATATGTGCTACCAAGTTCTTTGTTCATCCTTGACTAGTTCTGATAAAGCTGGCCCTACTTATTTGCAAATTACAATGGATAGTACGGAAACTATTTTCACATGCCAAAGCTTGCAGAACAAATCTATATAATGAAATAGCAAATCATTCTGTGACTGCTGTAAACTTATCCTCTGTATGCAAACAGCAAAGAAACCCAAACAATAAACTATTAAATTGGTAGTGAGGAGGATGCAGCAACATATGACAATGACAGCAAGAGACTGACCGGAGTTGTGACTCAACTCTGCGCAAGTCATTTCCAAGTGCTTCATTTTTTCCTTTAAAGTATTAGTAAAGAAAAACATCACCTTTCACTGTTAAGAAGCTCTGAGCTCTGGAGGACGTGAAAGGAGTTATATAAGTGCAAATTACTGTGCTTACTCATTTATATCAAGAAAACATCAGTTTTTCATTAAATGTTTTCCTTTGTTCAGAAGCCCGTATCTTCATGTAACAAACCTTACTCAGCCCACTCAAATGACCAGAATCTGTGATTCATTCAGTGTGTGCAGCAACACTAAAGCTTTATGCAGCTTTGTCTGTGCCCCATAGTGAGATGGGCTATGATGTCAAAGTCTGGCAGCCTAGGGCTTGATGTGAGCTTGGATGGGAGATCTTTAAGAATCCACATTATACACTTTAACATTTACTATATCCTTCAACAAGTGTCATATTTCCTTGAGTCCATACTGAATTAGGACCTTGCTTTGCAATGTGCCTTTGGAGGTGTTCTTTTCTCAATAACAAAGCAATGCCAGAAACCCAGCTGGATGGGCGGGGTTCATTTTCTGTGGTGCTCTTATAACAGGGATACTTGTAAAGCTCAGAAACCTTATTAGCTGCAAAGAAACATCATATATTTGTTCTCTCTTAGACAAACACCAAATATTACAAGGTCTTATCTCAACTGCTTTATCTTACCATAATCCCTGTGTGAAAAACAGGGTTTCTACACCTCCCAGCTAATTCTTACACAGTGCGCTCGGCCAGCCTGTTGCTCAATGGTTCAGAGGCTGGCATCCATTCTTTTCTGATCTATTCCATTTTTATTACTGTTTCTCATCTCAATTCTATCAGCAACCTTGGATTTGCTCCTCCATAATCCACTTTGATGTAAGACCAGCCACTAACTGACTCACCAGTTAGCAAGCACTGTCAGATAAGGTCCTGTTTTCAGGGCAGCTGTTTCCAGCTCTCTGTAGTAGGATTATATGTACTGCTAGTCCAGAACCATTTGTGAACTCTGCATTCCAAATATTTGCATATGCATGCTTTATTTTTTTTATTACATTTTCTTTTGGCTACTACATGTCTTAATAATCAGCATCCTCTAATATGATGTACAGTAATATTGCCAACAGTAAAAATGAGCTGTGCTTACTAGAATGGGCTCAAAACATTGAAATATTGAGCTGAGAACTCTTCCAAAGCAGTTACAAAGTGCTACAGACAGAACAGCAGGGAGGGGAGAATAGTCTCAGCTCGCTTGAAGTGAGTTTGACCCTACCTTGTGACCTGACCCATCAGATGTTGTTCTCAACCCTTGTGCATCAGAATAGCCTCAGAGATGCTAACATGAGCTGCTCATAGCTGAACAGAGTGAATCTACCCTCAGTGGAGACATCCTGCTATTTTACAATGTGTCCACTGGGCAGGCAACAGAAAAACAACCTAAAAGGAGAGTGGTAACTCTGGATAACTCAGGAATTCAGCAGTGGAGGGAGAAGCTCTAAGGGAACAGACATACCACACAGGGGAGTCAGGAACAGAAGGTTGTAAAGCAGCCTGTATTTGACTTATAAATCTCTAATGCAATAGGTATTTCAGAAAAAGGTTGTATAACGTATTGTCAGGTTTCATCTAGTGTTACTTAATTTCTCATTTTTCTGATGTTCATGTTGTAAAAGGTAGTAGATGTGCTCAGTATGCTAAGAGTAATTAATGCCTACTTGTCATTTCCAGAGACTTGCTGTTGGTATCCAAAAGTACATCCTGTTCCATGAGTTCTAGCAAGTGTATGCAGTACTCAAGACTTCCATATAGAAAGCATGCTTATCCGAGCAAATAATGCTTAGCTGCTTAACACTTGCTGTACAAGTTGTTGAGCTTGCTAGTTCTCTCACACCAAGCTCGAGACAGACCTAAAATCCAGCCTTAACAAAGGTCAAACATCTGCAAAATTGTCAGTGTCTCTTAAACCAGTGGTTTGATGCAGTTTCCTGGGGATCTATTGGTGAGACTTCTGCAAAGACATCAGAAAGACTGCACTCCTCACTTTTCCTTCCTTAGGATCGCCAAGTATGTATATGCTCACAGCTGATGACTTCTTTGAGATGCTTAGATAAAAATTAAAAAAAACCATCCATGACAGGATTTTCTACAGGTTGTGCAGAAAACCCATACTCCCATATATAAGATATGTCTCACTTCTGAGGGTGAAGAGGGGGTTTATACTTGAGCTTTGAACTCAAGAATGGGAATTATGTTTGGGTGTGTCAGTGATGATGTATGTCATCACAAAGGATTTTGAACATGAATTACATCAGTGGCAAATGCAAACAAATCTTTTAAAATGGTAAGTGGAGACCAATATACAAAGAATTATTTCCATGCACCTTGGATGAATAGAACTCCATGTCTGGAGTTATAAATAAAGTTCTGTATCAGCTGCAATCCAAAGTAGATTTTGAACTGAATCGAAATCTGAAAGTTTCATCTTGCCCTTCCCCAAATTTGCTTTTGAGTCTGAAACTCTGTGAAGTCAAAAAGTAGGTCTCAGCATTGTTGAACCCAACACTATTTCCTGTACAGGCTTCAGATTTGGACTCCTTACCCCAGAACATCAGATGTATAAATGCTGACTCTGTGTGCCAGAAATACCACCAAGGCTGGGAATAAATGGCATTGCTTCTATCAGCCAGAGGGCTCATTTAAACTGATTGTGACACTACAGAATTTTCCCAAATTTGGTCTTCAGAAGCTGTAAAGTGAAATAATCGTATTGCATGAATCAGGTAAATGGTTTGGTAATGACTGAAAAGCTGAGCTTTGGGCCTAGACAATAAGTTTTTTGTTAGGAAGTTAACAAGTTAACAAGTTTCAGTTCAGCAGAGCAAAACACAGAAATCAGACCCTTAAACAGCCCTGTGACAGGGCAGGACTTGTAAGTCTTCAACAGGCCAAGTGACCAAACAAGCAAGAAGTCTGAGGATCTCCTATCTATGCCTGAAACTGCTGAAGATGTTGCCAGTTGTTAAGCTGCAAGTTGTGAAGCTATGAAGTTGATCCCCTCTGCCAAACATTTTGGGCACATTTTGACTGAAAAAAAATCATCCTTACATGAGTAGCCTGATGTAGTTAAAAAATGGTTTGTAAGCATATGCACATGCCACTTTGCTGGCTTCTCCTTCATTCTTGCTGCTGGCAGGAATTTGTCAAATCAAAACGATCCAAATGTACCAGGCCATACACTTGTGGTGTTTATATTTTTCTTAGGAATACATGTGTGCTCTTTTGTCCTCTCATTCGTTCATTTTTTCCACAGCAGGAAATCTCAGCATATTTGGCATGCAGGCACATCAGCACAGTACCACCTCCAGTGAGCACCAAGAGGCTTTCCAACTTGAAGCTGATGAATCCACAGGACTGGAAAAAGAAATGTGGGAGGGGAAGCTTGGTTCAGTTTGATCACACTGCTCACTTGGGAGATCATTCCCAGGCCGCTGTTTCCCAAAGGCCCGTCTCCCTGCTGCTGGAGCTCCTTTGCCAAGCTGGCTCTGCAGCTCTCGCAGCTCCAGTCCCCTCTCAGGGCATCACAGGGGCTGTGACAGCAGGCTGGGGCAGTGCCGGGGGACAGGGATAATTACTCATTAGCAGCAAGGGAAATGCCCACAGGGAGGACACTTTGCAGCAGTGCTTTGCCTTGCAGATGTCCTGTAGCAGTCACTGCACTGGAGGCCTAATTTATTGCAGCCCTTAGGAGAAGTATTTCTACTTTATTATTGAAGTATTTCTACTTGTTCTAGTGGTGCTTGCTCTCCTCAGGTCCCAAGAGAAAATAGAGAAGACAGTCACTGTCTCTATCTTTTAGTTCCTTCATGTGTCACCATGCTCAATGTTTCTCTGCTGAAAGAGTCCTTGGGCACTTCTGAACATTTCAGTCACTTCCCCATGCTTTGCTGGGTGTTTCTGTTTGCACTCTGGTATTGCTGCCTCATTCTTTGTATTGTTTTCGGCAGTGAGTGGAAAAGGCACATTGCCTGCAAGCTAAAGGTGGTGCAGACTGTTCTCAAGAACATCACTTTAACATAAACCTGTACAGGTAGAGATTTTGGTATTTTGTTTTGATCTGCACAGAACTTTCCCTGTTTTGCTGCTGCTGCTACAAAGTGTGCAGCTCTGAAATGGCTGTCTGCCTGCTAAAGGCTTGCTTTCAGCAGAAGGGAACTAGCATTTATCATTCATTCCAATGCAAGGCTTTAAAGGAAAATGTGCTTTTTTACTCATTTTGACATGTAACTTTTGATTTGTTCTTCCAGACTGAAGAAAAGTTTAAAATTAGACAACTGCAAAACAAACGTGCCACTTCACTTTCACAAATGCTGTACTTAAACCAGATATTTTTCTGCTAACCGCCTCACATGAAGACCTACTAGAAAATAAATGACTGGCTTTTTTTGATGAAAATGTTTGTCTTTTTTTTCCTTCTTTGCTTGTGTTTTTCTCTTATTAGGGAAAGGAAGACAGAAAGAGGGAAATAAAATTGAGTCAGAAAATGATGAATGACTTCTAAATGAGTTGCATGGGAAAGTTAGAAAGTTCCAAAAATAAGGGCACTGAATTAGGATCATATGTGTTAAGAAGAAAATGTAATAGAATTACAGCAAGATGTAGATTAGAAGTTCACATTTCTGGGGTATAACACAAAGAAGATGATAAGCGAAACAAAGATTTGAGGAGGCAGCAATGCATGTTAAAGTTAATATGGTTTGAAGAGAGAGAAAATTAACGGCTAGGGTGAAGTTTTATTGATGGGGTAAAGAAAGAAAGAAAGAAAGAAAGTGGTTTCTGATTGTGGTTTGTCTTCCGCAAGAATGACACAATTGAAGATCTGAAAAAGCTGCTACACTGATGGCAAGGCAGGAGGATTAAAAAGAAAATTGCTGTATTCTACTTGCCTGTCTTTGCCACTGAGTGCATAAGCTCTGGCTGATTCTTTGATGGCACAGCTTCAATGTGGCTGTGAAAGGGGCAGGAGGAGAACAAGCCTGGGCTCTGAAAACACAGGAACTGCTCAGAGGCACATGCCAAACAAGGAGTCAGATATTTCTGAAGTGAGAAAAAGCAACTTTGGTCAGGGCAGGGAATGACTTTCATTTATTTTATCGCTGGCTGACAGTTCTAGTTAATTTATGGTCAATGTAAAATCTTTAGAGAATATTTTCAACTCTAGGTGGTTAAACGAAGGCTTTTAGTCCATTTTCATCACAGAAATGAAGGAGGCCTGGTTTTCAAAAGCCATGACTTCAGTGGGGCTTATTGGTGCTCTGTCAGTTCCCAGCTAGCTGCCAAAATATGGATTTAGGAGCCCAGCCATAGCCAGCCAAGATAAAAAGTCTTGCCACAAAATATACTGCTGGGCTCTGTGTAAGAGCAAAGCTTTGGAGAAAAAGACCATACATCCAACAACTTTTATTTCTTGTTAAACTATCTGGGCTGATTTAGATGATTATTTTGTATGTGTTACACTACTTTATCAGTGTGTGGATGTTGACCCTTCAAACAGGTGGATTTTCTCTCACCCCCATTAAGTCATCTTAAACCTTTGGCTTGTTAAAACCCCAGGGTGCATCTACTGCAAGAGAAATTTGTCACTATCATGGCCTGGTCCGACCCCATCAGCTGGAGTCAGGCAGGGTTCCTGAGCAATGCTGGGTGGAGAAGCCAAGCCTCGGACCATTGTTCCCCAGTACAGGGCTCCATCCCCAGCCCAACCTGCTCCTCACACAGCTCTCGTTTCCCTCTCCTCGTGTGAAGCCTGTTGAGCTGTGTCAGCAGCACAGACTCACCCATAGAATGGACAGCGCCTTCTCCCCTGAGAGAAGGTCACAGTGACTCCCTCACTGCCCTTGCTCTGTGTGTGCCCCATACCTGTTTGAATTTTGTGCTCCTGGGAACACAGCACATGACAAATCCTAGGATTGCATATGCTGCTTTTTTTCCAAATGTATTCCCTTAAATATCCTTATGTTTTTCTATACACAGGCAAGGAACAAACAGCTCAGGAAAGAAATTAAATGGTTCTTTCTTTTTCTGAATTTTATTTGCAGTGCTCTGTGTAGAATGAAAGTTCCTGTAGGCTTCCCCTCTAATCAAAAGGCAAAAGTCTTTTACAATATGAAATGATTAACAAATTAAGTGAAAATATTAAAATTCACACCCAACCAAACAAGATAGAGGAAGTACCATTTAGTTTATCTGAGACAACTGTAATTAATTTATTCTACCTCATTAAATTTTGGGTTGTTAAAAACCTAGGATGCTGCTATTTGCAAGAAAGATTAGATTATCACTCCTTGTTGACTCATGAGTTTTCACATCACTAGAACAAGCCCTCAGTTTAAAAAAAAAACAAAAAAAAACCAACACCTTTTTTTTAAGGAATTCCTAAGGTTTATCCAAAAGCAGCTTCCAGCTCAACACTTTTTACTATTGATCTATCTGAAAATCACTGAGGAACACTCAGCTACCTAAAGTCAACAATGGGTAAACTGAGGGATCAAAAAAAGAATGTTGGTCCTTACTAGACAAGGAGCATTGAGCAGACAGTTATTCTTTTGTCGAATTAGGAGAAGATACATGAATTACAGGCTCCTGGCAACACTATAAGGGAGCTCAGGGGAGTTATGAAGCTGCAGGACCGCCTTGTTGAGCATGATGCATTTGACCAATGAAGAGCTGGCAGCATTCACACTGCAGATTACGCTGGTGTTGCTGCATCTGGGCACATCTTCTGCCATCCTTTAAAGGTCCAGGTTAATATGTTCCTTTTACATATCAGCATTTGAACATCTCTTTGTGAAAGGGGCTGGAGAAAATGAAGACCACTAGAAGAGAACAAAGCAGTCTGAAGTGCAGATATAACTGTCCTGTAAATGGCAGATAGTGGTTTTTGGTAGAGACATTATCCACACAAGTGCATTAAAAGCCACACTGAATATCCTTCAGTATAACTAGCTGCAAGATGAATTTGAGCACCAGTTGAATAGACAGTTAGTCAGGACATGATATCCACAGTCGAATCCCTGGATTAGTCCCACAGTTTACATAACGCAATCCCTGAGGTCCACTTTGTAACAGTTTCTCATCAACCAAGGATTTCCTTTGGATTAATGAAAAGATTAATGTCTGGAAATCCTTTGAATTTCCTTTCAGCAGCATAAGCAAGCAGTGAAGTTATTTGCCCAATTAAACATCTCTATTTGACTTCCCACCCTTATTTTAAAAGTGGTGATTTGGCAACGTAGATAAATGAATATTAATGACAGCTGTCCACCCTTCCTTGGCTTATCTGTGCTTCATCCTCAGCTGTTGCTAAGATGAATTGCGATTTTATTTGTATTTAAATGTATGTAAATAGAGGTGTAAATTGGAGTTGCAGTTTCTGACGAGGCCTATAAAAACCTCATTCCAGAGATGTTTCTTTTTAAATGCACAAATGTGAACAACCTTCTTTTCACAAAGTCCTCCCTAGACAGTGAACTGCTGCTCTCCCTCACAGATTTCTATCAGAGGATCTTTCAAACAGCTGACCACTTTCAAATCCTGCTATTGTCCTTACCTGCTACAAATAGCTTAGCCAACTTTGAACCAAAACCAGTCTTTTCACTGGATTATGCATTGCAAAAGGCTTTGGATTATTTTGTATGACTGGACTCCTTATTTATAACAAGAAGATTATGGTTTTAAACAATAAAGAATTTTTGGACTCATGAGGATTCAGATCTTTTAATTAATTTGCTAAACACTTCAGGATAGAAGGCTTTTGGTAATCTTCTAGTGCAATTGATACCATGGCAATTCCTACATTTATGAACACTTTAAAAAATAGCATGTGCAGCCCCTCTGACACCCTAGGTGGCAAAACAAGTCCCACTCACTTATGCTGTGCAGATACTGACTGCGGCACTCAGGCTTGTTAACTTGGCTACTAGTTTTTAAAAAAACAGCACTTGAGAACTGATAAATTGTAGCATTAGTTATTATTCTGTTGTTATAACACTTGGCTGTCTCACAATCTTTCCATTTATTCATGGTTATTTACCCATGGGATTTTTTTAAATCAGATGAAATTCACAGTGGTAGAAGAAGGTCCCCAGCGAAAAGTGCGTTGCACAGGAGGTTCCACCAGCACCACACTGATGAGGCTTCATTTTCTGTGAAGTGTTGTCTCATGGTTGACTGTCTCTGGCTTTTTCATTCTGAGACCAAAGTGAAATTTCTGCCATGGACAGACATTTATCACACCCTTTAAGGTGTGCATTTTCATGTCCATATTAAGATTGGATGTTAAATGGTGGCATTTACAATAAAAAAGTGCAAAAAGGGCCTTGTTCACCTCTGTGACCCCTTATTTTCATTACATTTGTCGGAATTGAACTACCTTTTAAGCTTGTATCTCTCTACTCAAGATTATTGAAATTGGCCAGCCTAGTTCCAGTGGCAGGAAAAGATTTTTTTTCAGGTGGAATAAGAGCAGATGCCCACCAAGAATGTGAACTACTTTATTTACACCACCATTGAAATCAGCTCATGACCCACTGCCCTGTAGGAGTTGTGGTCCAGCCTTTGCTTTAATGAATGTAGCCCCGTAGGGCAGTAACCTGGAGAAATGTCCTGCTGCTGCACCATGCAAACTGCACTGCCTCATGATCTCTTCTCTTACTATAATAGCCAGCAACCTTGGAATGATTTGAACTGTAAATAAATTCTGGGGCTTATCAGACAAGAAACAGTGTGGAGAATGACAAAATTGTTACTGTACATAATAGTCTGAGAGCTCCAGGTCAGCCTCACCTCCAGAGAGGCAACTACCTACCTTCTCATGAAAAACAACAGCAGCTCCCTTCCCTGAGACAAGGATCCATGCTTTGAGAACAGATGGTGCTACTTTTTCTGCCAAGCATTCTGCACTTCACTGTTTATGAAATCGGCCAGAGAAGACTGTAAGACCAGCTCTCAAACAACACACGTGAGCCACGATGTCTGCACTCCGCACACTCAACCCCCAGTCACTCTGAGGACCTTTTACGCTGTTAAGACATGGAACATGCACAAGTGGAAATCAGGCTCTCTGGGACTTCTCTTCCAGATGATTTAACTCTGCTTCTATTTTATTCACAGACTTTTTTTTCCCATTTAAATAATTTCTGGAAGATCATGGCAACTGCTTTATAATGCCCCCAGCAGACGGTGTCAGTGTCAAAAGCTGGTGGAGAGGAAGCACTACTGCTTTGCCTTCACATCTTTCTGGCTCCCCTTTGAATCCTTCCTGTGACTTAGGTACAGAGTTCTTCATGACTGCTCTACTTCTTCCTAAAATAAGTGCCAAAACTCCCATGTCTTCAACATTAACATGCCCATAATTTCCAGCAGAGCAGAAATAAAACCTCCTAGCTTTCCCTCTGCTCATCTTCTCAGTAGTGACCCAGTGTGCTGAAGTCTGGGACACCCATACAGTTTACAGATATTTGCTGTTGTAGAGGTAGTAATTGAGACATTTACATAATTGGAATTTCTCAAGATTCAGCTTGGTTAGCATATTTATCTTCTCAATTTCAGTTGTTTATACAGCACTGTAATATACCATGGTTTTATGATCCAAACAAAAAAAAAAAAAAAGGGACACCAAACAGTTAATTTCTGTGAAGCAGCAGTTTCTGGAAAGAAAAATTCCTGTTATTAATTTTGACTATTTGGTATTTTTGTGTTTTTACAGATTGCTCTGAAAAGAAACTACAACCCTGAAGTAGAAGTTTATAGCACTTCACAACAGCCTCAAGTACTTGACAAATGTAGTTATGCATAACATTTAATCATCATCTACAGAGGGGTCTACTCTGCCCTCAGCTGTGGAAAATCACAGTGTGTTTCTTTAGGAATGCCTGGCAGTGGCAAGGTTCCTGGGAGAGGCTCTGAACTTTCAGTGTGTGTGTGTTGACTGCTGAAAGATGAAAGTTGTTTAACAGGGCCTATGCCCTCTGACCACTTCTGCATTCACTGCTTTGGCTTCCCTTCCTTTTCCTTTTTTTATTTAAATAAAAAAAAATCTGCTTTGTGAAGCATTAAATACCATGTTTGTGTTTTCAGTTTGAGGACTGAAAATGGATCTTATTACAAATAGACATACATTTCTGGACAACCTATCTCTTCAAGTAAAGGTTTTCCAAGCCTATGAAGATCAAAGTGGCTAAGAAAGTATTAAGTTGGGGAAGTTGTTTAGCGGTCAAAGTTAAGATTTACAGGCCAGTGGATCCTGCATAATCAAATCAGGTCTCTTACAGTTGGTTCCAAAGTCACACCAGCGGGCAAGATGGAGGATCTGCAGGATGGGTTTATTGAAACTCAGCAGCCTCCAGAAACAGCAACCAGCAGTAAGAGGGGAGGGAGAAGGGAGCCAGCTGAGCCAGCAGGGAAGCAGCTGAGGAACTCTGACCTAAGATTGCTCACTTTGTTCCATGTGGCTGGAAGCCATTCTTATTTCAGGTTCATTATTCTTCACTGGCCAGAGGACTTCAGGAAATCAGCTTTTTTCTTCTTTAGTCAGTTCCTGGCTAATGTACAAGCAGAGCTTTGCTTGCTGAAAAGAAAAATTATTTATTGGGAGTTTGGCAAAAGGTTGGGTTTGTATGGGCAATCAAACCTACCAGGCAGGACAATCAGTCACTGGCCAGTGGCAATGGGGCTGTCTGTTGCAAGGATCCTTGCAGTGTCATCTTCCTCTGGATCAGGACAGACCCCTAAACCCACAGTTTTGCTCAGTTCCTATAATCCAGCGGGCCATGGTCCTGCATGACCAGCACAGCACATGCATAAGTCATTGCTACACATACACCCTACAGAGAAAACATTTCTTAAATATCATAGCTACAGACATAAGACATTGCACAATGGCCATGTCTGGCGGAATGGTTTCTATTGTCTATTTACAAATGTTTTATCTGTGTACAATCCAATCACCTCAGCAACAGGGACATATTGGTACACTCCAGCCAGGATGTCAATAAACACATTTAGGCGTAGAAATTAGACTAGACATGAGCAGGAGTTTCATCAGGGGCAATTTCTAGATCAGTCCACAATTCCCACCGGGTGGGTTCTGATAACAGTCAACTACTGCATTATGAAGGTCCAGCTAATCACTTCTTCATTTCAGGCTGGTCCATTGTCTCAAGCTTGCCCATTATCTCATCCATGGGGAGACAGTTGGGATAGTCCTGAACCCCTCAAGAAATTCATGATTGGTGTGCACACAGGCACCCTGTTACCCAGCTGCAAAGTGATTATAACTAAAGAAAAAGCTTGCTTTCCCCATTTATAACTCACAAATTAAGTTTCATAGCTCTTGTCACACCTAGTTGTCCTGGATGGGAGGGAAAAATGTGGAATAGTTTTCCTGCTCTTGATGATAAACAACTGTTTGTATTAGAACGTCTCATTTGCAAAGAATTTTATCAGCCAAAGCGGAGGATGATCACTCAGATATTTGCTTGCTCCCTTCTAGGTAGCTCTGGGGAACTGAACTTAAAACTGTAAGCTGGAATGTGGTTTCTGGCTTCTTTAGTTTGAAGGGAAGACAGCAGTTCTAGCACACCTGTTATTTCCTCTGCTCTGAGAAAAGAAAGAATTGAGAGCATGATCTGGACTTTGATTAGGCTGCTTTAATTAAAACGTACTGAATCTTTCAACTCTCAGCCAGGCTGAAAGAAAACTCAGATTCAGTCTTCATTCTTCTACTGGAGATATAATTTATTAGTATGAAGTTAGTTTCTTCATATTTGAGAATTACAATTTCCTATAAAGTCTATTACTCTTGATACTCATATTTCATAATGAATACATTTCTAAAAAGTCATCCAGAAAATGGTCTGAGTAGATGAGAGGGAAAGGGAGAGGGAGAGGGGGAACAAAGAAAGGAAGGGTAGGGAAAAGGAAGGGAAGGTTAAAGAAGGGAAGAGGAACTAGAGATGGAGGGAGAAGGGATGGCAGATGAGGGGAAGGGCAGGGAGAAGGCACTTTCTATATATTTTGATGTAGTATCATTTATTCTAGCAAAACTGCCCTGTTTTATACTAAATGAGAATCTAAATTGAGGTGACTAAATTGGTATATAAGCCCAACTTAACTAAAAACAAAACAAAAAAAAAAAAAACTTGAGCACCTACGGATCCTGGCACTTTCCCTTTTGATATTCATTTATGTAGAACAATCATTTATGCAAAACAATCATTAAAGGTTTTTATGGGAGTGCATTTACTTCTTTCTCTCCAAATAATGACATTCCCATGGTAATCTTTCTTATCTTCAAAGCTTTTATCCTAGGTTTAGAGGATTTTTACTTACAACAGCAATGTTCACTGAAAGCTATCAGAAACGATATAATTCATCAGTAGATATTCCAGTAAATGTTCTTTGGGACAGTCCTCTTCTAACATGAGAGGAAAGATGTAGTGAGAGGGAAAATAATATGAACCTCTCTCCTTAGATTCACATTCTGCAAATACTTGAACATTCTCAATATTAACTGATCGACACATGAATGTACAATATTCAGTTCCCCAGTGGAAATGATCTGCAGCTCATAGAATCAATATTTTGTTTTAATGTTGAAGTGGTTCATGTAAATCACATGTTGCCAAAAAACACTCCCTATTGAAAATTGTATGACTGATTTGTATCAAAACAACAAAGTCTTAACCATAGGTAGTCAGAAAGCTGTGCCTTTTTACATGAATGTAAATGTTCATTAGAATGTCCAATAGCTTCCCTGGAAGATTAGTGATATTTTACTTTGGGGTTAGCTAAAAAAATAAATTGTTGAAAGCAAAAAAAAAAAGCAAGAATAATTGCCACAGGAATTGGATAAAAATATTCCTGATATAGTTCTTGGGGAATAACTCCATTCCTTCCTCCTCCAGCAATCACCTCCTTAACAGTACATTAGTATGAGTACAATGTTATGTGTGATTTCAGAGAGTTTGACATCAGCTGCTTGTTTCTGCTAATTGCCAGCACCACATGATGGGATGCATTCACTTTAAATGCAAACCTGTTGGAAGTGATTCTTATCTCAACCTAACTATCAAAAATACAGTCAGGCAAGAAGTCACTTGAATTGTCAATATTTTACTTTCTACATGTCTGCATTTGTCCAGCTATAAAGAAATTATATTCATCATTTATTAAATCACCTCAAGCAACTAGATGAAGTTTGCTGGAATGAACAAATATGATATCAGGAAAACTCAGACAACTTTCAGGTGTATCTGAAAATATGCTTTTGGTATTTTAGTGTTTGTATTCTATGAATAAAAGTATTTTCGTATTATATGTTTTATATTCACAATTGCTATAAGTCAAGGAGATCAGAGCCCTAGCTAGCTAGTTGTCTTAGCTAAAATTCTTTCACTAAGCTTTTGGTTTCTGCTTTTCTGTCCTCGTTACAACAAAGATCTTCAGATTTGAAGTAATAAAATGCCGTGCATTCCCAGGGACAAAACCAGAGCTTAAAAAAAGCTCAGAAAAGATTTTGCACAGTTCACATGTCAGACAAACTTGTACAGGCTCACGTTGCAACAGAAGACAAAGACCAGAAATTCCTAGCAGTCTATACGGATGCATTCACTGAAGTTGTCTGTAATTTTCGAGTGATATTGGCACAATGTTGCACAGGCACAGAAGAAACCACGAGCAGTTTACAAAAATCTCCTTTACTAGGAGTCTGAGAAGACAAAAGCAAGCAAAGACAATGAGAAGCCTGCATGCAAATTCCAAAGCTATTTCAGTCATGGGAATGCAAACATGGGTCAATCGTGTTTTTCAGTAAAATGTAATGAAGTGACTCAGAGACCGAGTACAAATTAGCATGGTATTACAATGGCGTGGATACGGAAAATGGGAGAATTACATACAAATATTGCTAGGTGAAAGAGAAAGCTCAAGTTATATCATTATTTGCATAAACAAATGTGAGTACGTACACATTATGCAGACTCCCTCCCCCTGACTTCTAGTACAGAAAAAGAGAAACTGTTTTTTCTTATACTCTTGTACTTTTTCTTGTATGCTGGGCCAATTTGTCCTCCCTTCAATCCTGTTTCCCACAGAAAGGTGGAAAAGGAGGTTGCATCAATAAAATCCAGTCACAGTACACTGAATGGTGAACAGAAGTGACTTTCATCTAGGAGATGATTTACCTAAGAGGTTTACTTTCTTTAGGTACCAGTTCTGCAACAAACATCATTCAAATGATAATCAGAAGGGGTGGGGGGCACTTGTCTTTTCTTTGACTATATGAAGCTGTAGGACTGCTTCAAAAACACGGTCTGTTATAGGGCTCACATCCTAGATTTTGATGCTTTGCTTGGCTACCAAATTTATGTCTCCCAGGAGAATTTCAAAGGATGGCCCATGTTTCCATGATGCGGAAATATTGCCATTATTATCGCTGCTGCACCCTGTATAAGCTGCATTGTACATCTCTGGGATCTCAGTCAATGGCAAGATAATAGAATGTTTTATATAAAGTGCTTGAGTGTGCACTTATATTTCCTACACTTATTCTGAAGCCCTGGACACACCTGTGGTATAATTGATAGTGATGGCAATGTAAATTCCAGTCTAGATAGAACTTAATATATCCAAGGCAGAGATCATGTTTAGTACTGATGTGGCTGCAGAGTTATACCAATTTGGTTTCAGAGGTCTGACAAATACCAAGAGTAACTCTAACACTGAAACTCTAACGACTGCAATGGCTTTTTTGCATAAGAATTGCAAAAGGAACATAAACTGTATTCTTGAAGTGCTCTTCTTTCTCTAATACACATGAGCATTAAGCAGGACTAGACACTGACTTTCATTTTTCAAACTGGTCATTTTGTAATTTTGCCACACATTTTTTCATCATAAGAAACACAAATAAGACTCATAGTTTTTACAGAGGTATTGACCATAATACTGATGACTAGAATACTTTCTTATTTTCACTAAGCATCCCTGTGTGGAAGATTGCAGTTCTGTACCATCATTACCTGACCAGTAAGAAAAATTTTTAATTTTTTTTTTTTAATTTAAAGTGAATATCACTTAGACAATAAAGATTTTTACCTGCTATGGGTGAGAAGTAATGACCCAAATGGAAATAATGAAAATAAGCATCTGGGGTGATGAGCATAACACTTGAATGTACCTTGTCAAGATACTGATTTAGCATGAATTCTAGAGGGACTACAGCATCTTTTTATACATCAGTATTCTCTCTTTTTTTTCTTTATTGGCCTATCTTTTAGGTTCCTGGGTAAGCAGTGACCATAAATAGTAACAGGATAAAACATATTAGAGCACATTTAAGTAATGATAAGATGCTCAACTAAGACATCTTTCTGAGACAGGATTTAATTAACTCTATCATGGCAACAGGAGATCATCTCTGCTTAACTTGCCATGTTTTCCAGACAAGCTTATCCAAAGAACTCGAGCTTCTGGTCATTAATGATCATAAAAGTGCTTAATGAATAAGTTACAGTCATAAATTTCAATATTCTGGTCAAACCCTATTTTAGAAAAATATGTTTCCATTAAGTCCTCTCAAATTTTCCATTGGAGTTTTAATTTTCACTCTTTTAAAATATCTCAGCCATGGTACCCCGTCCAAACACCATCGCCTTCACTTGCTTAAGTTGATGTCGTAATTTTGAAGTAGTCTCGTGATCACCTGTGCAACATCACCATGTTTGATTGTAGTTTGGTAAGATTTCTTAATTATTATTTTGCTTCCTGTTATTTATTTTGGTAAGTAGTTTTTCTTCTTCAACAGAAAGTATCTGCACTCTATCAAAATATCAAGACGTATCACTGGCCATCTCAGTATTAATCTTATTTGTGGTAAAATGGTGAAAATGTTTCCTCTGGAAAGTGCAGAAGAGAGATTAAAACAGCCAGTGGAGTCAGTTGATACTGAATCGCTATTGCTTGGTATGGGTCAGAAATTTTCATAATAACCCGACAAGTGTTACATGGCTCAGGTTCAGAAGCTACAACTCAGTGTCATGACTGAAGTTCTAGTGCATGGCACTAAGCTGGAAAAGAAATCAGTAGGAGGTCAATAAAAAATTACTTTGATTGTATGTCAGTGTGCATAGGTCTCCAAAATGCTAATCTCTCCCAAACTATATCCTTCAGTGGAACTAAAGGGTTTGTCATGTGGATTAAATATGTTAGAGTATGTTTTGCAAATTACTTCCCTAGTGGGGTGCCAGAAAACATAGAAAATACCATCCAGATTTCACATTTGAGATGGATGCCTCTGAAGGGAGAAGTCTTAGAGTGGAAAATGGGTTTGTAGCACCATTTTTTATAATTAGTCAAGGGTAAATCTCAGAAAAGAGTGCTTTTAGAAGTGAACTCACGTGCACATGTATGCTTATGTCCTCATACACAGGGAGTGAAGAGAAACAGCACACAACATTACACCAACATCCAAACGAGCCTCTGAACGTGTGTCACACTAAAAGATGCATATACAAGACCTGCATATGCATAGTTATGCTTGGGATTCATGTCAGACAAAACCTCAATATGGAAAGAAGAGTGGTGGAATTAGAGCCTCCAAGGTTTCAACAGAGGCTGTTCCTAACTTCTCGTGCATGCCATGAAATTGTTGCTCTCAATATCTTCCCTGTGTGCTAATAGTGTTTATGTTCTTAGGGGACAGTAAAAATCAAGGAAAAACCTGACAGGAATATAAAAACTTCAGATAAGCAGAAATAAGTAAGGAAACTCAGAACTTCCGAAAGGTAGAGCTACTGTATTGCCTGTGCACGTGAGAAAACAGGAGTCGCTTCTGGCAATTAGTGGAGTTGGTACTCCAGTACAGAGTTGCTCAAAGATTCAGCACTGGGACACATATGGCAAGAAATCCTGCACCTCCCCTTCTGCAGCTGTTCTGAGTCTGTGTTAGTTGCAGCGTGGTGCCAACAACTGGCACTGCAGCCCAGCGGACAATGCGTGTACCCAGCAGTGACCTGAGAGGGCTGTAACAGGGGGAGTCAGAAAGGGTGCAGCATCTCTTCCCTTTGTCTCGTAAACTACAGCTCATTTTCTGTTAAAGGATGCCCACACACTTTTCAATTTCCTTTTCATGCCGGTGCAGAGGACACTGAGGTTGTCTCCAGTCACATAAAGTCTTCTCAGGTGCAAACTTCACACATACATGACTTGCACAAATTATGATGAATCTCGGCCCAAAATATATTCATAAGACTTCCCTTTCCCAAATTTATATGTCTATCATGCCAATGCCTGCACCTGAGCTAGCTAGTTCTGGTTTTCTAATTGTTCAAAGTTAGAAGCAGACACTTTTAAAGGTATGTTCATCTACTTTATTTTGATTGTCCACTTTAGGACGAGATGCACTGCACCACAAAGATGCCTTTTCCTCTACACTGTCTACGAAGGAAATCCAGAATGGCAATAATAAACTTACTTTTCATCAGATTAATCCCTCTATGCTTTTCAAAGACACTTCCTCTAGGTGCCCATAGGTTCATCCTGAGTCTCAGTCTTTATCTATAATCCATGTGACAGTTTAATGACCTTAGCTGAGTTTTTCCCATCCTGCTGTGAAGTTTTTATTCTGGAGGGTTATGCTGGGAGAAGGGGGGCACTCCTTGTTAAATTAATAAACTTTTCAAGAAGCTATCAACTGTTACATGACTTCCACAAAACCATGTAATATACCTTCAAGGGAGGCTGCCATAACCATCTGACAGGCAATTAGCCATAAACTGTGGGTGCATTGCCAAGCACCTTTACAAGCTTTCCTAGTGGCAGCTGGATGTGCTATAGAGATGCAGCCCACGGGTGGGCAAGTGCAGTTTCCCTTGTTCTGTGCTGTGCTTCTCTCCAGGAAGAAGAACCTGTCTCAGCCATTCAGAGGCTGAAACCAGATCTGTTGTGTTGCTGGGGCTCCATCCATTAATTACCCTGAGGATTATGTTTAAGGCCTTCAGCTGACTTTTGAAATGGTCTGGAGCCAAAAGGAGGAGAGTAGCATGAACCTCTCTTTTGCAAATGTCTGAAGCTAGTCAGCAGAAGGTGCTACACTTTACAGCACATTAATTTGTCATCTTCATCTAGAGCTGAAAATTCTGTGAATTATAGTTACTCTACATGGAGACAAACAATGTAGGAATCATTGTTCTATTTTTTTTAATTAGCACCATGAATTTTCACTCATATGAAATATCAGAAACCTACACATTTGCACCTACATGGGTATTTTAATATCATTAGTTGTCTACTCTGAATGAATCTGATTAACTTTCAGCTGAATTTTCCATAGAAAGCAACAAAGTTCTTTTTGTTAGCAGGAGAGCTGGTTTTCAATGTTCACATTCCTGTTCGGAGTGATCTATGGGTAGTCTGGAATCCTATAACAGGGAGGATTTTGTAGAAAATAGCTGGCTGCCTGATAGAGTCAAAAAGTAGCTGCTGCAGCAGTAAATCTCTGCCATAGTTTAGCATAAAGGCAAATCTAAATGGGGAAACAGAGCCTTGCATTTTAGAAGAATACATGAGAAATGAAAGTGTCACAGGTGACAAAAAATGGCTATTTCACCTGGGAAGGGATATATATAAAATCAAAATGTGCTATGAAATTGGATTCTATGATACATTTCAAAATGAGGGAAAAACCAGCAGATTAATGTTGTTTGTACATTTTCAGCAGTCCTGCAGTCACCTTGTACTTAACATTAGCCACAAAATGACGGCAGAATCAAACTCAGTAAATATTTATTTAGCTCTAAGGTATTAAGACTAATCCCTTCAGTTTTCCCCTCTGTTGTTCTTTCACACAAATGTGAAAAAGTTGGCACATGTAAACTTTAATTCACTAGTGGTAAGCTAAGGGGATATAGAGCCATTTTAACTTACAGAGGTACTTGCATAAGGGGTTACAAAATCATTACAGTGGTGCTGTAATATAGGAGAAAAGGTTTAAACTTTGTAGTGCGGTGGCTCTTAACTGATTGGTGGATCAGAGGTCTTCTTACAAAGGCCTGAACCCCATCATTTCATGAGGAGAATTTTGTACTGAGGATTTCTGTGCTGCAACCAGGAGCTGACAGATGCTTGGTGGGGTTTTACTGGATCAGCTTCACATCAGTTCAGAAAAAAATAAGTGAAAGAACATGGTCCAAATCCTTTTTGTCTTTTGCATCAGCACAGCTTTTTTAATAGTTAACACTTGTACACCCTGGAATTGTGCCATGTATCTTAACTCTTCTCTGCCCATTTTATGAGCCCTGCACGTTCCATTTCCATGCCAAAGCTCTGAAGCTGGCGTCTGGTGTGTTCCAAACACGTCTTCCAGATATCCACTTCTGAGTGCCACGAGCTTTCCGCTCCTGTAGCTGTCCCATTCTGCTTCTTCAGCAGATCTCAAAGACTTCAGGAAATAAAGCATGGCTCCCCTTATATCTGTCTATGCAGGATGGCCTTAAGCCAGTTTTTCAATGAGTTCTGTGGGCTCTTGATGAGCTTCTTACCATGGCAGGTTTTTTCTGCAAAGCTGCCTGGTCATACCCTGCATGTCTTTCAAAGGACAGTTTGAATTAAGCCAGGCCCATTTGCAGTCCTGACCTCATTCCTTGCTGTAACATACTTCAGTTCTGAGGACCTGGTTAGGCTGGTCATGCATTCACACATGGTCTAGCCACCTTTAGTCCATTGTGTTACCTGTGAACACTGAAAAAACAAATTAATTGCATTGTCACACATTTATGAGGTGGTTTTTTTCTTCCAAAATGTAATTGGGTCTAAGCTGATATGCATACACTGGGTTATTGACACCTACAATTATTACTAATACAGCAGAGCAAATTATGATTCTATTTAGTTCAATAATTTCAATAAAAATATAAAAAAATCTTCTACACTGAAATAGAAATGGACTTATTCTGTGTATTTTTCATTGAAATGCTGCCTTTTGTTCACAGATTATGTACCTCTAATTATTTTGTCTCTAAAAAATATAGACCACTTGCCAATAAAAAAATGTAGTTTGAAAGAAGAAACCCAAAATGATTCATTAAAATTTGTCAAAATAAGCAGTTGGTGATTTTAAAATGAAACATTTCAGATCTTTTTACACTACTTCCATATTTTTTCAGCTGTAATTATTTGCCAAATTACATTCGTTGGTGTGAACAATTTCGGTCACTTTAAAACTGTACTTCCAGTGACTTTCACAGTAATTGAAAAAAAAATTACCTCTCCCTGCTGTTATAACAATAAAGGATGTAAAAATATTCTCTGCAAAATGGAGCAGGAACAATAGACACAGTCATAACAGCTGAATAAGAAACAATATTTCTGTTTCATGAAAGTAATCCAGTAGGCATTTTCCAACCTGTCTGCATTTAACAGTTGTGAGTGGTCTATAGCTATATCTAAAAGCTTTCTAGCACCTCACGTAAAACAATTTTTCATCTCCCAGGCTGAGGTTTCTCTCTTGCCTGAGTTAGAGTCTGCATTTGAGTCTCAAATACATATCCCTGAATCAGTACTTTAGTGACTTCTGCCTTTATAAGGGCCCATGCTGTCTTCTCTGGCTATTGAAGATGTTTAATGTAATAAATATGATTTGGTAAATAGGGGTTTACATGTTTCAGATAACTTTTAGTCTTGGAGATTCTGACTCTCACCAGAAATTCCAGCTTTTTTGAAAATGGCTTATACTTCCTTGTGAGAAAATCTGATTCAAATTCACCTACATTTTCTGATTATAAAAAATTATTTTGGTGTAATTTCCCTGTAATCAAGCCAGATCAGCGCTTCTGTACTGTCAAGGGTAACACCTATGCTGAATTCTACATGTGCCAGAGACATTGTTTTGGTCACATACCAGGCATATAAAATAAAGCACATGCATAAGTCTTTGCAGGATCAGGTTACTCGCAAGACAAGTTCTATCTAACACACCTATTTAGATAAATATATTTATACACAGGTAGAAAGATGCAACATATGAGAATGATGACTGGGTTGCAACTATAATTCTATTTTACTTAGAACACAAGAAATGTTCCTCTGGCAACACATTACTAGAAACCCATAAATTACTGTCTGTCTTCTACCTCTGTGACCTTAACTTTTAAAAGACATACACATGTATTACTGACCAGGGACATATAAATATTTAATGGCATAGAGCTCTGCTCATAATACACCAAAATTAAGAACTCTAGCATTTTTTCCTCCTGGAAAGGAGTTGCACAATACATAATTTATCCTTTTTTCCACACATAGAGAGGAGGGCACAATGTCTTCTGTTTATTGACTGAACAGAGCACCAAAATCACCTTTTTGGCCAGAGTTCTAACACCCCAGGTCTCATGCAGGGTTCACATCCTTATAAGTGAAGTTATTTATTAGTGCCTCACTTAAGTTGTTTTCTTTCCTCATGGGTTCCTTATGGATACAAGTTACTCCTGATTAGACGCAAGAGGAAAATTTTTCACAAAAAGAATAATCAGCCACTGGAATCCCGCCAGGGACTCCCCAACACTGGGCACTTCTAAGATTTAGCTGGGCCATCTTTTCCACACCATGCTTTTGCCAGAAAAGATTGGACCGTATGATCCTTGATGTCCCTTCCAAGCCAGAATTCTATGCTTCTATGAATCTCATTTCTAAGATTATTAGCAAGAATATTATCAATCATAATACAAGTCAGTCTGACTTTGGAGAAGCTTTTTTATTCATTTGCCTTTCTGAGAACTTATGACCTTGACGGAGGTGCCTCATGGGAAATTGAAGTGATACAACCAACAAACAATGCAGCTAAAAATGGCTGTCAGGGTTTAGACTGAGTATTTTAGATCAGAGTCAGCCAAGAATCCTTGGAAAATTGATGGCAATCGGCTATACATTTTGTGCTATCAATATGTGAAACTTTTCTGTCCTGGCGAAAACGTGCTTGGTTTTCGTTGAATATCTACATGTTTTTGGGGGCTGTTGGCATTTATGCTTGAACACCTCCTCTCCTCGACAAGATCTGTTAGAATCACTCTGTTACTGATATAACCACAACTATTTATGCAGTTTATTTAAACCCCATGCTAATAAAAGCATTGCACCATTATACAGCTCATGACAAACCATCCGTTTCTGACATGTTCAAAAGAGTCAGACTTGGGGTGTCAGGGGTTCAGGCTGACCAGGACTACCTGCTACTTCTCTGTATTTCCCATTTTACTTACTGTGAGTTTCATTCAACTGATTGCCAGCAGAGGAAGAACATAACTGATTAAAAATAAAGAATCGCTAGAAATAACATAAAATAATAATTGCAGTTTGAATGGGTAAGTTAAATATCCAGCCCACTCAAGGGTAGTGGCAGTAGTCTTTAGCGGAACACGCAATCTTCTCTGAAAATGAAGTTCATCAACCAGGTGCTGCCCTTCCTGAACCACACGAAATCATTTACAAAACAGAACTGTAAATATTAACAAGTTTTTGTGATCAAATAATCATAAACAGGTAAAAAATAAAGAAACTATCAGAAAAAACCCCATGAAGTCCCATGCCCTGCAAAGCCATGATGTAATGGCTTTTCTCAGATTTGTCATTCTAGATGTCTCTGCCCATGGCAGGGGGATTAGAACTAGATGATCTGTAAGATTTTTTACAACCCAAACCTTTCTATGATTCTATGATTCCATGGTTCCGTGATTCCATGATTCCATGATAACAGGGCTGACAGCTCTCATTGCCCCAAAAGCGAATATGGCCGCCATCGTGGTGTTTCACGATCGAGTAACTTCAGGAGAAAAATCTGAAAAACAGGATTTCTCAGGTTGGAATCATTTTTCATGCTCATCAAACTGTTTAGAGAGCTTAGATGAAGTAAAAATTGAAACAGCATAGCAGCTGGTGCAAAAAGATCCTTAAACATTTGATAGACAACGTACGTGAGAGAAAGCATTGCTCTGGCTGAGAGAGGGAGAATTGCAACAAAGACCCCAATTTATTTTTGCTATTCTGCCCATTATACCTAGGATTAGAGCAAAAAACAAAGAAATAATGGCGTTGTTCCTTTCAAGTGCAAAGCGTGACTGACTGCATTTCATTCTGCTCCATCCCTTCCGCAGACTAAAGCCCAAGAGTGACGACTATGTTTTCACACCAAAATATAGATACATCAATAAATCACTAAACAAAACTGATCATCTGCTGCAGGACAGATGTTAACAAAACACTTGTGGTACAGAAGTGAAATTGATATTAAAAACATTTGCAAACAACTCTATGACTGGTAAGCATCAAAAACCAAGAGATTCATATTTAATGTTGGTACTTTTCTCTAATTCAGATGTATTAAAAAAAGAGATGCCATATGCTCAGGGGTGGGAACAGGGTGGATATACCAAAGTGACATTATATAGAAACTATAATAAAATCACTTTTTAAGAATTGATCCCATATGACATGCTGTTGAATGTGCTTGGATGTAAAGGAACTGACAAAACATAGATAATTAAATATATAATTAGGTCTTAAAACTTGCTGTTGAAGGTTAGTATTGAGGATGCAACTAATTTTATGAGGCATTAGCAGGTGTGAGTTTGTGGGCAGGAGAAATATGTTTTACAGCCTGTGTTTCTCAAGGTATTTACATCTACATGTCACTTAGAGTGAGTTTTCTTTTAACTGGGTTCCTCTCATTCCTAAAGTCACATATGAGTGTGTTTTACCAGTCAAGCCTCTATTCCTCCTTGATCATGTCTGATAAAGGATGACACTTGAAGAATGTCAGGTGTTTCAGTTACTGTACACCTCATATAGAATATTCCTTTAAACTGATATATTTCATGTAAGTTGAAAAGAGGACTTTTGTATTTCTGTTACAGGATGGGCTGATTTGGATTACTTAATCCTTTCTGAGTAGATTGCTATAAATTAAGGGAAAAAAACCTCAGGCCTTGTGAACACTTAAATAAGGTGTAGGTGTACCCTGACTCCACCCTCCACCCCCGCCAGCTAAAATATTACAAATCCAAACCTCATTTTTGAAGAATCTGAAACCATTTGTGAATTTGGGACAGCTTCCAGAAACTTGCAGAATGTCTCATTCTGAAGGACTGCAACAAGGAAACAGTAAATATTTCTGAAATGAAACACTGATACTTCACATTTAAATTATGCTTTTGTTTAAAAACTGACCTAATTTGAAGGGGTCAGAAATGTGTATAAAAGCCAAAAAATTGAGCAATTTTTTTTGGCACAACTGAAATTACACTTTTCCCTGGATGACCAAAGAAAAAATCCACTATTATGTGCCCTTAATCAACACAGATTTTGTCCTTGTTACATAACAATTTTGATCAGGAGGTGATTTCTAGGTAAAACAGTTACATAATTGCAATTTAAGTGCAGTTATTATCAATAAAGGCACTTTTTCTTCCTTACAGGTATAAGGCTTTTTGCTTCTTCATAAATGCAGCTTTCTCCTGTATATGGGAATAATTGAAGAGGTGCAAGATATTTATGTAGATGAAGACTTCAGCCTCAGTGATGCCTTCATGTGTACCAGTGTTGTTTCTCTTGGTGCAAAAGCATACCTTGGGACAGATCTCAGGTTAAAGCAGAGTTTTTGAGGTTTTTGGTGTGCTTCTAACAGTGTCTATTAAAAAGATGTGTAGAAATTAAGCACTCTTTGGGCACAGAGAATTGCTTTTAAAGTTTAATAAGGTTCCTTCCGTCTTGTTTTTTTTTTTCTCAAAGGATCAAAAAGTGTGTAGGTGCATTCCGGGCTACCTTTTTCAGGCTGAAAGTAGAAGGGGAAATTCAGAATTCAATCACATATGTAAAAGTGTAAAAGTAAAGTGTAAAAGCTGTCTAAAATTAATATGCACACCTCTTTTCCACTCAAAGTTTCAAAATACTTGATCTGTGAGATAAAATGTGCTCAAAAATCATTCAGAGACTGAAATCTTCATTTCGTTTCAGGCCAACACCAATTTTTATAGATATTCAAAAAAGGCAGAATAGAAAATGCAATGTACACAGGCTTCACACAGCAGAAATCTACAGGTATAACAATGTGACCTTTTATTACTGAACCAGGTTATGTTTCAATCTTATGCTGGTTTTTGAATTCACAGAAGTTAGGATGGTTTCAAGTATCAAACATGGATGTAAGCAGCAGGAATACAGCATGTTACTGCAGTTACCTTGTGACTTTACCTTGATGCATCTTTCATACACTACATCTCCAAGCTGTATCCCTAAGGCACAGGCAGTCACAACCTTTGGGTTCATGCCCTCCACTCATCACACTGTGGAAAACCCGCTGCATTTAACTATCAATCCACAGAGGAAAAGATGAGGGAAAAGAAGAAAAACAAAGTTCACACCATTTTTAGTAGCTAAATTCTTGCCAAGATGTGCTCTTTCTAAGGATAAGAATAAGCACTCTCAAGGAAAATGAAAAGACTAAGGGAGGAGCAGTTGAGAAGATGAAGAGAGTAAGTCTAAGAAGAAAAAAGAGCAAGCTCCTCCAGGGAATTCTCAACCTGCTTCTACTCCCATAATTAAGTGAAGCTAGTGTAACAGTGCAGATACTAAAAATGAATAAATGTTCGCATTAAAATGAATGTTAAAACTGCCTTTTCCTTTTCCTTGAATCAGGAACTAACCTCCTGCTGGGGCTGAGATCATGTCAGTGAATTGGCATAATGAAAATATCATTGCAAAATGTAGGTATGCACTATAAAATTGTGACCTCATTGAGACATATTTTTCTTTTTTGGAAGTCATATTTCTTCTTTTTGACACTGTAGAAAAGAAGACTGATTTTGGCTATCTTTAGTTATGAGAGAAACCTCTGTGAAGATGGCAATAATTGTCTTACAGAGCTGGACCAGGACCATCTTGGATAATCATCCCTCCTCCACACTATACCACGCAGGGGCTGGATGAAGCTGCAGGTCAGCGTCTCTCGCTGGTGCAGGGAAGTCAGCCAGACTGTGGAGGTGTGCCTGGAGGCGTTTGGCCACTGGAGAGATCAGTGCCAAGGGCAGGGAACTGCAGTACAGGGATGTCCAACTGGCACCAAGCAGACTGGCAACACCCTCAGCTTCTGGCTAATAGTTTTCGCCAGGGAGCAGCCCCAGGGTGAGTGACACCACTTAGTATCCTCCCTCTGCTGCACCAGCTACTCCCCAGCTACAGACCAGGGTATGGTCCTCTAGGTTTCTTCCCTTCTTTCTAACTTCTAACCACACTCCTGCTTTTAAAATGTCAAAGTACCGTAACAAGCCCTCACTCGCTTGTTCCGTCTTTTTCCTCTCTTCTCCATCCATTCCCTTCACTTTTCTCTTTCTTGCCTTCCTGTGCTCTTTCTGCTCATCTTAGGTATCTAATGCTCATGCCTAGAAAGGTTGTAGTTTTAGAAAGAAGTATGCAAATTGTGCATCTGTCCAAACAGACACATATGAATCAAGGATGTTTTGTATTTATTAGTATAAAATATCACACTTCAGTAAAAGTACAAATAAATAGTTAAAGAGGAAGAAAGAAAGGCAAGAAAACAAGCACGCAGAAGGAGAGCAAGAGGCTACAGTAAAGGGAAGCAGGGCAGAAAGAAAACAGGGAAGCATTGTCTTGCAAATATGCTTCTGAGAGGAATCCTGAAGTTTTCTGTTCTCTTTGTCAATGAGGTAAGTGGAGAGAGATCTAACTGGAAAGTCTACCATTTCTTCACCTATTATTTTTTGTCTGCCAGAAATGCACAAGGAATTTACTTAGTTGGCTGTGAGTTTTAAATCTCTTGGCTGAGACAACAGGAATCACAGTTGCACTGCAGACTGGATGATATGTACTCCTGATCACAGGTATGAAACACAGTGCTGGAGACTGATTATTGTCGGTAACTGCATTACTCTTTTGTGACAAAAAGACTGAGGTGTGAAACTTTTCTGAGACACATCGAGAGCTTGACCACTCTGTGAGTAAGAGAACCAGTTTTCTAGTTGTACTTTGCAATGCAGAAGGAGTCAGACACTCATATTTCTCCTTAAAGAGATAGTCTTTGATTGAAACAAGATTTAAGTATGTCATCTTTAATAGGATTGGCAAATAGATTTTAAAAATATCATATACCATGCAACTGTATGTATGTTATTCTTGGCTAAGCTTGTTTACGATTTGAATCAAAATATTATGATAGATATTTTATGAGATGACAACGCAGATTGTTTTGCATTATACTGTATGCAAAGAGTCGGAAACACGAGAATAATCCAGCTTTACAATATATTCCTAATTTTAATCATTTCTTGATAATAGTCATGGTTATAGAGCATCCTTCCCCCAAAAATTCCTAAGTGTATCCAACACTATTAGAAACATACTCTACCAGTGGTAAGCCAAACTGTGTGCTGTGGGGTGTTGTCTGAGCCCTTCCCAAACACATCCATGGATGATCAGAGCAAGGAGTCCACCACTGGGTCAGGAAATGCATGCACATAAATATGCAGACCGTGTCCTTTGGTCTTGCAGGCACTGCTGTCAGTCACGCCTGCTGCACAGCCTACAGAGATGCTTTTCCATCGCTTTCTAGACAAGGAATTGGACAGGCACCTTTCTCCATACAGCACAGAAAAGAGTCCCTCAGGCAGCAGTTTTGCTGAGGCACACCCAGAGACACAATTACTCTGACTTCAGCTGGAGGGGCGATGCAGAAGCACAACCACCTGTTAGTAAATCGCAGAAACTCCGTGCAATAACAGGCTAAATATCTCATCCAGCTGGAAGCACATGAAAAAAAAGAGGCAGGTTTTGTTTGGGGTTGGTTTGGTGTGGTTTTATTTTAAAGGGTCATAACGGGTGGTGGTGCGCATGGATCGCCAGGGAGGCCCCGTCCCATCCATTGGAATGGAGGCGACAGTGCTGAGAAAAGCACATTGTTCTGCAACACATCTATTTGCCCATTCCCACTGAAGTGAATAGCCCTTCATTCCAGCGGGAATTTGTGCCGTCACTTCAAATGTTATGCATATAAGTTAATTTCACACTGCTTCAGGACTTTGTTTTCAAACTACCAAAAGGGTTAAGAACTGAGAAGGAAACACTTGCCAAACTCCCTGGTCTAAACTAAGGGTAAGGGATTTTTTTTGCATGGGGGGAAGGGCAGGTGGGTGGACAATGGCCAGAAAGAGAGAGAAATAGGGACTGGAAATAAAGTACAGTCTTTTGTATTTCTACAGCTCAAAGATGCTTTTGAACAGGACTGCTGCCAACTGTGGAAAACCATCTTTTTATGGAAAAAATATGCCAGTAACAACAGATTTACAAGAATGGAGCCGTTGTGTCCTATACACGTTTATTACATATTATGCAAGATTAATTGTTTGGAGCATCATGCCTTCAGGAGTGTTCTAAGCATCAGGGAGCCAAATTTAGACTTGATATCATGAAGTCAAATTTCCTTTTGTACCACAAAGTCCCCAGGATGCCTGATTACAACAGTGCTGAATCTGGCACTGGAAGATGTTACCTACAGACTGGGCACAGTTCTGCTTAAATATGACAAATTGCATTTGCTTCCTTAGCCTGCATGAATCGATGTACATAATTTGGTGCTAGACCTTCAAAACATTTTATTTTAAACAGACTTAATGCTTTTTGTTGTTTTGGAATGAGAAGGAATAAAAATATTATAGCAGATGGCAATTTGAATATAGTTGTCACAAAGAGGATTTTAAGGTTGCACTCTCAATTACACTATGGCCCCATTATATTTCCTACCCATCCTAAGAATGCCTTAAACTTGGTGTAAATGTAATTATGAAATGCAATTTGTTTCGACTGCTAACTATAAAATGGGATTTATCTATATAGGACTCATCTATACAGGGAAATGGAATAATTACACCCAATTAAAACATCTACCTGGGATGTTACATCAGCAAAGGCATAGCAGTATAAATTATTCGGCTACAATTATGCTCATTAGTTTTCCAGTGTAAAAAGGCTCTTATCATAAATAAAAATGGGTCTCTAATGATTAATTCAGTATTATATTTATCCAGGTTTATTGGCATGGGGGAATATATTGGTTACCATGGAATCAAAAGGCAGAGTCTAACAGCAAAGTAAAGGACCAGGCATCAAAAGTATCAGCAGAGTGAGAAAACCTCTTTCAAACAAAAAGGTTTGCAATATGAATCTGCCTATGAATCTTTGGACAGCATCCTGTGTACCGCCCGAGCAACCCCACATCCCTACTGCAAACTGGAACGAGAACAGTTTTGCACTAGCTGAGGATTAGACTGGCAAAATTACATTGATTTCATAAAACATTGAGTCCTTTCAGTTATGCTGGTTTTCAGAACAAAATGTTGAGGAATGTCCAACATTCATCATAGCCAGCAATTTGCTTGTAGTAACTCTTCGCCTGAATTCTGTTTTGTTTCACAGTTACAAATTAATGAGGCCAGTTAATTGGCAAACACTCAGTGTGGCTGAAGACCGAATGAACATACTATTGTGAGCATCTGATAAACTTAGCCATGCATATCTTTGAGAGAAACTGCTCTTCGTGTCCACTGTCGAAAGAAATCATCAAATATTACAGTATTTTGGGGAATATGTGGTGCTTATGTGAAACCTGTTCGCCATAGATGTTTCAGCAGCAAGTATGGTATTTATAGCTATTCAGTATCTTCCTTGAGGTCTTGCAAGGTTAGTGCATCCGAAATGAAAAAGCATACCTAGATTGTAAAGAGGCAAGACTCGCAAGCCAATTCTTTTAAGGTTCTGTATTTTGCTGTTGGAAATCTCATTTGGGGATACATCCATTGACACTGTACCCACCAAACTGACGATCAGCGCCGAGATGGAGCAAAGAAACTGCATTTCTTAGAAAAGTCACCTTTAGTTTTGTGACCTGGTTACAGACTGCTCTAATTCTGAGACAGCCCTTAGCTGGACTCCTGGGACCTTGGGCAAAGGCACGAATTCCCTCTTCACCTCGAGTGGCCACTTTGCCCTGACGATTCTCGGAGCATCGGTCTCCGCCCGTGGCTGGGGCACCATCGCTCCCTGCGGAGCGGCTCTGCCCTCGTCGGTGACAGCCCTTCCCAGAGCAAAGTTATGTGCTGTGCCACAGCCAAGAATCCCTGCAGGCATTAGCGTGACAGAAACGCTGCCTGCTGCCCCCGGACCCCTGCAGGCCCCTCTGCGCGGGCTGCACACGGCCGTATTTGGTATTCCTCGGTGAGCTCTGCACAGGGCTCGCTCTGCTCCCACATGGTTTCAGACCTTCGGATCCTGCCATCTCTCGCGGGCTGGGGATGGGGTCCGTACCGCCTCGTAGCCGTGCGCTCCACGCTCCCCGTGTGCCGCCCCGATGCCTGCACAAGCCCCCTTGGGAGCTGCTGTGGGAACGGTGCCCCTGCCCGGCCCCTCGCTGCCCGGCACACACTGCGAGCCCCGCACGGGGATTTGCCAAGGGCAGCGTAAGCGACGCGAGGACAACGCCGGCGAAGTTTATTGTTGGCAAAACCACGGGGCACGGGCTGCGCGCCCGGGGCCAGCGGCCCCAGCGCGGGGTTCCAGCCCAGCGGGCAGCCGCCCCCGCCGAGGAGGAACCGGCCCGGCCCCCCCGCGGCCGTCCGGGAGCGGCCCCGNCGTGGTGCCCCCTCCCACCAGCCTCCCGCGGCTCCCTTGATAGCAACGGGAACCCCCCCAATTCGCGGGGCACGTCTGCGAGTCCCACAGAGCGGGCCGGGAAAGGCGGGGGCGAGGCGACTCACCCCGGGGCGGGGGGGAGGTTGTGGGGGTAGCCGTGGAGGCGCAGGGCATACGCGTCCCGCCTTCCCCGGACCCCCCTCCCTGCGGCGGGTGGTGCGGCCCGCTCTGAGAGGGCGGG
>VWZW01001281.1:504236-531523 GCA_013397115.1 Edolisoma coerulescens
GCTGCGGAGGCTGCTGCTGGTTTCCCCCCTTCGCCGCCTCCTCCCGCCCGCCGGGAACTTTTCGTAGCGGCTGGTGGCGGTGCCTCCCCCCGGTGGTGGCAGCGGCGGCGGCGGCTGCTGCGTTCGGCGGTGCCTCCCGGGCCGGGGCTGGGGCTGCTGGGGCTGGTTTTCTCTCGTTTCTGCTGCAGTAAGTGGAACTTTTCCCCTTGGCGGACGGGCGAGGGGGCGGGTGGAGGAAGAGGAGGAGAGAAACCCGAGCCCCGGCGGCGCCGGGGGACGCGGCCGAGTTGAGGGAAACTTTGTGTGGCGCCCGGCGGCGGGGAGGGGTGGCGGGGGTGCCGGCCGCGCTGCGCCGGAGAACCGGGCGGGACGTGGCCGGGATGGCGGAGAAGGGAAGGATGCGAGGCGGGGTCCGAGCCCCAGCCCTCACCGCGGAGACCCACGGTCGCTTTCCCGCGGGAACACCCGCTGCGGCCGCCGCCGGGAGAGTGGGTGTCCCGGGAGGCCAAGTTTCCTTGGCGGTCGGGCTGGGGTGGCCGCGGCCCGGGTGGGGCAGCAGGGGAAGTTTATTTGCCGCGGCTGGGGCTTCCCCCGGCGGGCGGCAGGTTATCCGCTGTAATTCCCGTCCTGAGCGGCGGGATTTCGCTTGTTTGCGGGAATTCACGGGTGCTTCCCCACCTTCTCCTTTCCCATCCTGTGGGAAGGACAGAAGGATCTTAGTGTTATCCGGGTGCGCCTGGGGGCAGGAATGGTACGCGCTTTGCCTCTGGCGGTGTGGGCTCGTTGTTCCCTCTCACTGAGGGTGAAACCCGTGCTAGTTTCGGTGTTGGGTCGCTCGCCGCTGCTGCTGAGGTGGGATTGTTTGCTTGCTCTCCATCACCCGCATCCTGAGCAGCTGCTGCTGGGGGCACTGCGGTGCGGGGCCCCGCCGGGCTTGGCGTGACCGCTCGCAGGAAAATGCCATCACCGACCCCCCTCCCCTCCTCCCCCTTTTCCCGTTCATCTTCCTGTGGGGAACAAACAAGCGATGTAGCAGTTGGAAACTGAGTAGGAATTTCTTTATTTATTTGTTTGTTTGTGTTGTACTGCATGCGGTGTAGTGTGCGTAGTGTCAATTTTTTACAGCGGCGGAAGATGAGAGGGGATAAAAGTAGACTTGGACGAGAGCAAATCGAAAACCCTCATCCTGCCATTGTATTCCCAATGCAGTAATGAATAGTTGGCAAGGATATTTTATTATAGGAGACGCTGTGTCCCTTCCCTCTTTAATGAAGGAGGCACAAGTTAGAGGAGATAGTCTCTGGAGGTTCATGTGATAAAAATACCCAGGAACGAGCAAGCCATGCCACCGTAAAACACTTGTGTAGTATCTGAGAAATGCTTTCTCAGGGAGGGAGTTGAGGCGCTGCTGCTATAGGATTGTGCTCGTGCATGTAATAGTCTCCCCCCTCTGGCAATGATGTAGCTTTCAAAAAAGGTGATTGTTACTAAGTTTGTAAATATTGAGAAGGCGTCACATTTCAAACTTTAAGGCTTGAATTCTTAAGTTTTCATATAGTTGGCAAACTTTTTGCACTAGCACTTTTCTCCCCTCCCTTTGTTCAGGGTTATTTCTGCTCTTTTGCAATTAAAAAAGTGAAGCTGCAGACTTGGCGTAACCTTGACAAGCTATTTTTACATCTAAATGTGAAGATAATAGTAACAATGAAGTTAAGAGCATCCGTGCCTAGTGTCATACAGCGACTCAACTATTTTAGTCTTGATGAGTGTAATTCGGATGTCAGTCTTCCCAGATTCTTCTTTTTTGCATAAGTAAACTTGACTGATAACACTTCAGAGCATCCGCCAGAAGCGGCAATGTTGTGTTGAAACAATTTTGTTCTTTGAGCACAAAGTTTTGAAGTATAATCACTGGATAAAAGGGAAAACTTAAAAAAACTGTTAATGACTTTTGGACTTGGAGGTAGTCAGCAGGGGAAGAGGGTTTTTTTCTGCATCTTAGGTTTTAGTTTTCTTTTCACCTTGAAATTTCCCACTGTTGTTTTCACTATCTCTGTAACTATAACATGTGACTATGAAGGAAAAATATTATTGCTGTGGCTTTTAAGACTGCTCTTAAGTATATTTTGAGCATGTTTACGGAACCGAAAACTTACTTTTGGTTGCCTTTTGTCCTACTACTCAGCCAATTCTGATAATGCTAGCAAAAGGAAGATTTGAAAGTGGTACTAAAAAAAATCCAAACCCTAGTAGAATAAAGTCACTGCAAGGCCAAATCAATTTTTATCCAGTCATTTCGATTGACAGTTAGAAACAATGATTTATTTGAGCTGTAATTCCTCAGAGAAATATGGCCCAAAACCTCTTAACACTTATACCAAAAAACTGAATGGGGGAAGAGAAAATATATCAGGAATCTGAAATAACAGCAACTTTTCTATTTTTGAGTAAAAATAGACCTGCTTTAATAAATGCTGCTGGTTTTACGAAAGCAAGACTGTTGGATTCAGGTTGTATGTACAGGTACTTCTTGCACTTCTCAGTCAAATAGTGCACGATGCAATGAAGTGCATACTAAACTTAAAGATCAAACTAGTGTAACCTTGAACTAGGGGAGATGTATGGCATCCATAAGAAGCATCATCATAACCTTTAATCTATGAAGTAACTTATTTTGCATTGCAGCAGATATTTTTCAGCTATGCTGTAAATGAGGTCCTTTGTGCTACTAAGTAATAAAGTCCTCATAATTCCAGTGCCTCGTTAGTTTGCACACAGTGAAAAGTTTTTTGCAAAATTGTTTTGAGTGTAAATATGAATTAAAAATAAGCAAAACCTAAAGTGAGGTGGATAGAAAGACGTACAAGATGCATTTTTCAGGTATTTTGTTGAAGAAATAATTATTTTTTTCAATTTGAATTGCTGGTTATGTTAAGTTTCTCAGTAAGGCTAGAAAAAGAAGTGTTCATATGTCTTCTAAGATCCCAATGATTTTTTTTTCTTAAAGCAGCCTGAAATTCAGAAATCCAGACTGGTAGTAGAGCCGGAAGGATTTGATTATAAAAATGTAGATAATGTAAGTGTGCAGCGTACCATATACAAAAATTAAAAAAAAGAAAATTCCCAAGTAATTATCGACAAGAACGATCTGACTATAAACCTTTTTACTCATTTTTCAGGTTAAGTAATGGGAAATTAGAATGTCAAGCAAAGCAGGTTACTAACTTGGAAATGGGAAGGTGTAGTAGAGTGTTCAGAAAGACAACAGAATGTTTTTTCCTTGTTGTATGTTAAATGTAATGATAGTAGTTTAGAAATCTATGTCTAAATATGCATTTATTTTTTGAAAATGCTATGGAAATAAATGCACATTTGAACAGGTGTTTGGTGAAGCAATATGACAACAGAAGGAATAGGAATGCTATAGAAAGTATTTGAAAAGTTGGAACGAAACAGTGGTGAACCATGTAGTAGGCTGGGCAGTGTAAGAAGAAACAGAGCAGCTGCACTGGTAGGAACACCAGATAGGAGAGTTTAAATCTGGATTGTTTAATAATCAGCAGCAATGTTTAAAAAGCTGCCAGAAGTTTGTCCAGCCTGTACTTGAGGATAACTTGTTGGAATATAAGGTGTGATCTTTTGAAAGAATTCTTAGCCCTGTTTTGTTGAGGTAGGTCTGTCATTTTCAATGTTACTGTTACACTGTGATGCTTCTGGTGTGCAGGAACTCCCATATATATGGAAATGAAGTACAATGTTATTTGAGTTAAGATCTGAAGGCTTGGAGTATCATGAAAGAATTGTGGTGGTTTAGCCACTTGTGCTATATAAAAGTTGAACAGTTACTTGATTTAAACAGTGTTTCTCTCTTGCCTTCTTAAACAGCTTAATTTTATGTCATGAAATATGAATATTGTTTGATAGTGAGCAAAACGTGGCTCCAGCAGGATTTTCTTTTTGTGAGATTAGGGAGTCAAGTATCCTGTTTAGAAATATGGTCAAATCTAGGTTGTTTTCTTTCTGATCCCTTTTATGTAGTATTGCTGGCAGGGTGATATTGAGAAACAAAGGACTGTTCTGTAGTAGGAGAAGCAAAAATATGTTGCCTTTATAGAGCGCCTGTACTGGCTGATTACCCTTCAGGTGCTGGTAGTAGAGCTTTTAAGGTAGGCACAATGAGATGTGAGATGTCATCTGATGTGAGAAGGAAAAAGGAGTTGGGAGTGTGTTGCTTCAGAAAGCAGTGTGTGGGGCTAGTGAGCATAGCATTTGTGGAGCTCAAAGGAAAAAGAAGTTGGAAACTCTAGAATCAAAAGTCTGAATTTCAATATGTAGAAACAAAATCCAGAGTGAATGGAATTAGGGTAAGAGAAATATGAAACATTGTACACAGAAGATAATCTTGCTAAGTGCCAGCTACCTGCAATGCTGTTGGTAAATGTTGTCCCTTTTTAGTGTTGATTTGGTTATCTGTTGAAGAGCAATAAACTTTGCATCTGGCGTTACAGCAGCCTGTTGCTGTGGAGGTGGCCTGCTCTGCTGTTCTGTGGCTGAATTCAGCTTTGTCCAAACAGCTCTTTATCGGAAGGCACGGCTATAGACTGGTTGGATATGTCTGCAAAGAAGTGAGAGTGCTGAGATTGTGTGTGTGTGTTGTTTGCTTGCTCTGGAGCCCCTGTAAACTGCCTCTTAAAGGTGGCTGTGTGATGACAGATTACTTTGCTCTAGCACTGTCTGTGTTTGTACTTCTTGTTTCCAGCTTTGAATGAATGTGTTGTATTGAATGAGGATTATTGGAACTTTTGTTGCTTGGTTGGTTGGTTTTTTTTTACCCTGATGACTTCTGTTCTGATTGGTATGTGGATTGTAATGCAGAAGTTTCTGTCAGGAATTTTCTAAGGCGCCTGGTAGCTGGAACTGAGTAACCAGATTTGCTAAGTGAAAAATAGGTATAGGTGCATTTGTTTAGTTATTATTACTTTGTTATGCCATGTGTTGTTGTTTTTTGTTGTCATTAGAGGTGGAGGTATATATGATCTTTAAAGGTACCTTTAACCAAAAGTCTTCTGTGTTTCTGTGGTTTGGTTTTGGTAGGGTTAGCCTGTCTAAAACAGCATCTTTGAACAGTACTTCTTTGAAGGGCAGTTGTATTCAGTGCCTCAGAGTTCATGGGTGTCTGAAATGCAGTAATGTATTTTTATTGAGAGGATGAAGTTGATGAATTCTTTGATTAGGCATGAAATAGGTTGATCAAGCTTTCATGTTAAAGGTAAAGGGATCATTAGTATTATTCTTTATTCCGAGTTAGAAAGCAGAAGGATTGCCTAGAAAAGAGTATCATCTGAGTATGGGAAGAAATCACAAGAAGAGCTAAGAAAGAAAAGGTGGGAATAGCTGAATGTGGAAAAAATGCAAGGAAATGTATGAGAAGCAAATAAAGAGTGACATGTGCAGTAAAGACTGTGTCAAGGAAAAGAATTATTGTGTTTCTGTCTCTGTTGTGGGGAGCGATGATAAAGCTGTTGGGTGAAAGCTTGTCTTACTCCCCTGGATGTCCTAGATGGTGAAGGCATAGAACAGTGCGTTAAAAGGAGATGGAGCTGTGTATGAGTGAGGCTCCTGAGGGGGCTCATGGCCAATATTTACATTGGTTCTAGAAAAGCTGGCATGTCGTTGCTTATTACACAAATTAGTACACAAGTTCGTGATGAAGAGCTTCAAGGTGCAGCACAACTTCCAAGTCATGGTGAAAACACCAAACCAACTTTTTTGTGTTAGCCAATACATGAATGCTTCAGGAGTTATTTTTGAGGTAATTAACTTTCAGACTTTGGGCTGTTTCAAATGTGAACCCAAAAGTTGGTCTTTCTGTCCATAAGTTAGCAATAGAAGAAAATTAGCAGCAGGAATGAAAAAAACTTTAGAGTCTTAAAGCTTCTGTTGATGTCCTTTTAACTTGCTTTTCCCAAGTGTATGGGAAGGTAAAGGTAGGTAAAGCTTTTAGCGTGTTATCAAGAAGGTCACTTTTAGTTCAGGTAATGAAAAGCAATAGCAAGCTTCCAGACAATCCTCTTTTATTGTAACTGCATTCTTCTGTTCACTATTTTTGCTTTTTTTCAGTTGTTTTTCAAGTAGTGAACAGGAGTAAAAGCAATTTTAATTTTTTAATCGTGTAAAATATCATCCATCTTATTCTTAATATGAAGGCTAGTCAAGTGTAACTCACCTTGAGTTGACAGGGATACTAAGATTGTCTGCAGCAGTAGACAGCTCTTTCCCATTTCCCTTCCCCAACCCCCCTCTCACATCAGATTTTCATTATCTGGCATTTAAGATAACTTTATACGTCTACAGGGATTCATTGTTTTCTCCTTTTCCATTAGTCAAGGTTTGTATAACATGATAGCTCTTAAACTAGTCCTGGGATTAGTTTGTACATAGCAGAATGTTTTCCAAAAGTGGCTGTTGTTTTCAATACCGGGCAGGTGTTGGTGCTATCAGTGTAATGCAGTGGCATGTGCAAAATTTGGAGGCATTGAAATGGCAATCTCCTGCTGAAGGTGAATAAAGACTAGTCAAGCAGGTCTCCATGCCTGATATGTGTACAGATGAGTGGGAAAAAACAACTGAGCTAGCTTGATGAATTTATTGGTTACTTTTGGATTTATTTTTATTAGCCCTTCAGTTAGAAGATTTCAGATTAGGGTTGGATTTAACTTTTTCTTACTCCTGTATTGTGTGGGCATTCTTTGCCCACTTCTGTTGCTTTTTTTACTGAAGTGCCACCCATGCTGCATGTGGTTAAGCTGAAAACTAATTATTGCTGGGACAAGCATACCTAAAACCAGCCTATTGGATGAAGAGATGCTCGAGAAAGAAAATGAAGAATTTGAGATCATGTTCAAGATGGGTAACTTAATTTCTTTTCAGTGTACATAATTTGGTAGAAAAATAGTCACTTTAGTCAAGTATAAGTTAAATTACATCAAATACCGCGTAACTTCTTCATAGCAACAGAGTAAGTGAGGGAGCAAGACTTCTGACTCATACATAACTTGGGGGCAATTTCTTTCCCCAAATTCCTTTAATTTCTCCAGCATCATCTGTTGGCCCTTGCCACAATGAATAACTAACTCTGCTAAGGTTTATTGCTAAGGGTTGGAGATGTGAAGTCAAGAGCTGTTAAGCTTCATATGATTTTTACATATATTTGTAAAGACTGATAATTGCATTATAAAAACCCACTTCCCAGCCCTTCACCAGTGCTTCTGTTTCTGTGTTTTAAACACTTCAATGCGCTTTTGATTTCAACAGATAAACTTTCTTGAAACAGAAGTAATTTTATTATGACTTCATTAAAGCATTGTATCATTTAAAAAGACATTGTAGTTCTAAAGCAATCAACTATGAGAAATTGATGTTTGTGACCACACCATTAATCACTTTTTGGGAAATTTAAATGCATCCTGTTGAAAGCTTCAATGTGTTATTGGTAGCTGAGGTAGCATAAAATATTCTACCTCTAGTAACTAGCAAGTGTGATAGAGCCATTTATCCAGGATATGGTGTATAGGAAGAAGCATACTGAGTTCTGTGTAGCTGTTTGAGCAGTTTGAGGTATCGGAGGTAGTTCAGACTTCTGCATGTGGCTTATACGGTGTAGTTCCAATCTTTAAGGTCCCCTCCAACCCAAACCATTCTATGATTCTATATGTCTAACACAACTCGTTAAGTTCAACAGCTGTAAAACAGAGAGGTTTTTTTCTATAACTAGGTTATCCCAGTTGATGCATCAGTGTTTTCACCTGAATATTTAATAACTTATGCTACCTCCTGATAAATCAGAATGTAAACTGTTGTGGAAAAACAGATTTGTGTAAGCTTTGTGAAAGATCTTTAAACGATTCTGCAGAGGGTGTTCTACCTTATAGGAAGAGGTGAGGACTGTGTCACTCCACAGAACTGTTACTGAAAGTTCTTTTTGTGATGAATTTCCAGAGCCACTCTACAGCTGTGTTTTTTGCGTCTCAAAAGACATGGCTTAGGTATAATAAATTGATGTGGCTACAAATAGGTGAAAACTGAAGTGAAGTGAAGAAAAGCAGTTATGGTTGTGTCTCCACAATCTGAGAGTGCTGTGAAAAGAGGTCCTGAATTGATTGCTGTAAGTAGGACAAGACAAAGGAAGAGCAGTGAGTATTATTAACCTCAAGGGTCTTTTAATAGGATTTCCTAAAATTTCCTTGTAGCCAGACTGGTGAGATATGTTTGGGAAGTGGACTATGAGATGGGTGAAAGTTTTTGTGTCCTGCTGAACTCAGAAGGTTCTGATCAGCTATAGGGAGTCCACCTGGAGGTTTGTCACTGGTGGCACCAGTGCAAGGGCAGTTCGTCTGCCTTCTGACCTCTCTTCCAGGTCGTAAGGCACTTAAAGCAAGTTTGTGGATACTGTGGATGACTGTGAGGGTCAATTCATCTGCTGGAGACTGGAGCTAATTGAGTGGGATGTCCACAGGTCAGAAAAAACTGTTGGAAACCTTGTGAAATTCAAAAGCAAGTGCCAAGCCAAGTCTCTCTGGGGTGGAATGACCCCATGCAGCAGCAGAGATGTGGTGCAGACTGGTGACAAGTACCTTTACAGGAAAGAACTTAAGGGTCCTTGTGGGACAGTATGTGCCTTTGTGGTGCAAAAGGTGAAGAGCACACTGGGCATGGTCAGCCAGTTGAAAGAAACAATTATTCTCTACTATTTGGAGCTTGAGAGAGTGCATAAGAAGTACCGTGCACAGTTTTGTGCTCCCAAATATGAGGCAGGTGCTGAGGTGCTTGTGAAAGGCCACTAAAGTAGAGAGTCAGCACATGATGTGTAAAGAGGGCTGGAGAAGTGAGTTTGTTCATCTTTGAGAAATGTCTGATCCTAATTGCTGCTGGCTCTGTTTAATAGGCAGTGAGAGGGAAAATGAAGACAGACTTTCCTTCGCTATGCACAGGGAAAGGCTAAGAGGCAGAAGACACAAGCTGCAACAAGGGAGATCACTATAATGTGTTAGCAGTATGTTTTCCCACACAGAGAATGAAGCACTGAAACAGGTTGTGGAATCTCTGTCCCTGAAAGTATTCAGAACCTGACTATGGTATGACCCCTGAGCAATTTGATCTGACTTCAAAGTTGGCCCTGCTTTCAGTTGGGGATGGGATTGGATAACCTCCAGAAGTCCCTTTCAGTCTAAATGAGCCTCATACTGTTCATGGGCAGGCAGGAGCTAGTATACTATGGTTGCTAGCCCTGGAAGAAAAGTAGAAGTAGTCTTCTATTTAGATTAAAATGTCAAAGTCTGAAACAAGTTTTCTTAGCAATCAATTTGACTGCTAAAAACTTACTTTAAAATTGGATCCTGTTGTTACTTCCTAATGGAAATCTTAACTGTTAGAGAATTTGTTAAATAAAGATCTGCTTACATCTTTTCTGTAACTTCAGTAAGTAGCCAGTAAAACCAATCCCATGCAGGACAGAGCTGAGTGACAGTGTGAGACATACTGAAGTCTTAGCAGTAAAGTAGCTTAGCAGTAAATTGGGCAGCTGTTAAATAGCATTCCCTAGGTTTACTGTCATGATGCAGTTCCTGGACAAAAAAGGGTTAACTTTCTGGAATGGCCTGCAGCGAGCTGGCCTGAAGAGCTAAAAAAAAGCCAGCAGTGTCAGCAATGCAGGAGGCAGCAGGCATCCCATAACTTTGTAATGTAACTGGTAACTCATCAGATTTTGTTAGGGACAGCTGAGATTTGCTGCTCCTGACAAAATAAGTTTATTTTATATTTCATTGTATGACTACAGTTGTTCAATATTGGCAGATAACACTAAAACTTTACACATACTTGAAAATGTGAAGTTAATATTTAGCTGCCTTTCTGAAGTTGTTTGAGACTTTGCTACATTACTTAGTGCAAAGTACAGCCTCCCTTTTTACATAGTGCAAAGTACAACCTCCCTTCTCTTCCCTCAGACCTCAGTTCCCCTGAGAGTAGGTGGTATGCGGAAAGATGACATGTAAAAAGTGAAGGAGTGGTCTGCTTAAGGCAGTCAGGGCTTTCCTAGGGATTGAAGGTCTTGTTCTTTCCTCTAGAAGGACATCACACACACGTCAGTGTTCCTGACCAGTTTTTAATGGCTTTCTGGTTTCAGTGTAGGAAGTACATTGCTGGCGGCAGGGAATGCTGTGTGTTTACAAATGTTTCAGGTACTAATTACTAATTTCACAGAAAAACCAAAGCAGAAACTCCCCAGAACCCAAAATCCTGATAACAGAGTGTTTATTTAAAACAATTCAGAAATTTTGCTTGTGCAGAAATTTTTGGTAGCTTTTGGTAGCTATACGGACCATGTACACTCATACCACTAAATGCAGTGGGTAGTCTCTCTGATTCTGCCATGTCTCTTTCTCCATTTAAAGTTGAAGTGATGTTCAGTTCCGTGTGACTTGAATTTTTGCTTCATTGTTCCTATGTAAAAGTAATACTCTACTAAAGACACAAATGTTAATACAGCAGTATTTTTTCATTTGCTTTGTTCTTCCCAAAATGGCTGAAATGCCCTAGGTAGGTGGTTTTGTGGGGATTTTTTTTGTTTATTTTAAGTTATCCCGAGTCAGGAGGTTTGTGCTTAAAACGTGTGTCTTGGTTAGGTTAGGAATTTCATAGACATTGCTTTTCAGTATGGCATACCTTTAAATGTCAGTAATTTTGGCTTGTCAAAACCAGCCAGCATTTCTGGTGGTGTATGTCAGAGTTATTTAGGGTTTTTTTGTTGATTTGTTAAACTGCATTGTATTAATACTGAATGAACCAAGACAAAGGAAAGCAACCTGTGTACTTTTTACTTTGGCTTCATTGGCTGTTGTTAACTGAACAGTTCAGAAATCCTTCTCCTTTTGACCCCTACCTTTGAGTAGGTAACATATAGCACAGTTCTAGGACACGTAGCTTGAATGTGATCACGTTTTTATTAAACCTTATATCTGAACATCAAGTTAAACAGTAATTGTGAAATTCAAAAATTGACAGTTAATTGCTTCTCTGCATCGACTTAAATTTGCCTTGATAATGAATGAAGAGGTGAAGTCCGAGAAGTGCAGTGTAGTATGGGAAGAACAGAAACTATATAGCTATGGAAAATTAAGTTACTGAATAACAAAATAATTAAGTACTATATAGCACTGCACAAATTTGTAAATACAAGCACAGAAATATGCTAATCCTTGATTTATATCTTCATTGCTTCTTCTAGCCAGCTGGGCTGACTGTCATTTCAGCATGTGTGCTCTGCAGTCTTATAATTAATATGTAGATTCTGCCTAGCCATTGCAGCTTTCCTGTGCTGCCTGGTGTAAATACTGTGAAATGCATGAAAGATCAGGTATTAATTAATTTGACTTCCCTAGTCACTGAACTTTCCCTGAGGAACAAGGACTACTGAACCAGAGGCAGGGTCTGTCTGATGAAGTAAGGTGGAGGATTCTTTTCCAAAAGCATTGCTAACTTGTGAGGAGGGTTTTAAACTATGCATGTTGAGATGACCTCTGACTTTTCTCTATTCTGAAGAGAAGCAAAGATGCAAGGAGCAATCAACAAGTGTCCAAGGGGATATGATGGAAGTTGTTTTTATCCCTTCCATTGTGAAGGCAGCACAAATGAGCACAACTGCAGACTTAGGATTTCGTTGGGATTCCAGCAATGTTGTGGAATAGCTTGCATGACTGGAGTCATGCAATTTGCTGGATTTGTACCTTTCAGGAAAGGCAGGCTAGCAAGGTGAGGAAGGGGTACATAACAGTGTCTAGAATGCTTGGAGCTAAACTGGTGTGGCTAAACAGGGAGCTGGAATTCAGGAAAAGGAGAGTTCATGAGCTTTGGAAGAAGGGGCAGGCAGCTCAGGAGGACTGCAACGATGTTGTGATGTTTGCAGGTAGAAAATTAGAAGAGCCAAAGCCCAACTGGAACTTAATCTGGCTACTGCTGTAAAAGAAAGTTAAAAATTGTTTTTATGAATACATGAGCAACAAAAGGAAGGCTAAGGAAAATCTCCATCCTTTATTGAATGTGGGGTGAGACAGTGACAAAGGGTGAGGTATATAATGAATTCTTTGCCTGAGTATTTTATGTTGAAACTAGTTGTTCTCTGGGTACCCAGACTTCTGAGGTTGGAAGACAGGGATAGGGAGCAGGATGAAGTCTCCATAATCCAAGGATAAATGGTCAGTGACCTGGTGTGCCACTTAGACACGCATAAACCTATGGGGCCAGATGGCATCCACCCAAGACTACTGAGAAGGCTGTCAAACGTGCTCACTAAGCCCCTTTGAATCATTTACCAGCAGTCCTGGTTCTAGTTCACTGGAAGTTAGCAAATGTGATGTCCAGCTGCAAGAAGGGCTGGAAGGAGGATCAAGAGGACTACAGGCCTGTCAGCCTGACCTCAGTGCCAGGGAAGGTTATGGAGCAGATCATAACTGAGTGCCATCATTCAGCATGTGTAGATGTGGCTCTTAGGGACTTAGTTTAGTGGTGGACTTGACAGTCTTAGCTTAATGGTTCAACTCAGTGATCTTAAAGGTCTTTTCCAGCCTAAACAAATCTGTGATTTTTAAATCCCACATCTGGACTGAGATAACTCCATTCAACAGCATAGGCTGTGGTCCAAGGGGCTGGAAGGCAGACTGGCAGGCGCAGGTGTGTAGGGCCCTGGTGAACAACAAATTGAGCAGTATCAGCAGTTTGTCCTCACAGCAAGGAAAGGTGACCTCATCCTGGGCTCTGCTAAGCACGACAGCAGATTGAGGGAAGGGATCCTTTACCTCTCTTTGTTACTGGAGCACTGTGTCCAGTTTGGGGCTCATGGTACCAGGGAGACACTGAGCTACTAGAGCAAGTCCAGCAGTGGTCACTGTGTTGACTGGAGCACACAGTGTGTGAGGAGAGGCTGCAAGAGCTGGGCCTGATCAGCCTGGAGAAGGGAAAGCTATGGGAAAGGAACCCTGCCTGATGAGAACGTATCAAGAATGTAGATCAACATTTTCTTCAGAGGTGCCCAGTACAAGGGAATAGGAACAAGCTGGAGTGAGGGAAGTCCTGAGCCAATGTAAGGAAGTAAAACTTCTCTGTGAGGGAGCAGGTGCCGAAAATACTTGGGGAATCAGTGTTCTGTGGTAATATTCCAAATGTGACTGGACAAATCTCCAAGCAGTCTGATATATAACTAAACCTAGTTTGAGCAGGACTGAGTGGCCTCTTGAGGTCCCTTGCCTCTTTACTTACATGAAATCATTATTCTCTTGTTTGCCTTTGCCAATGATAAATGCATTATGAAGAAACCTGTGCCTGGGAGTTCACTTGTGTTTGTGGATAATTGTTAGGTGACCTGCTTGGAAATGATCACTATACCTTACATCTGTGACATGACCTGTTGAACACTTTGGAGACATCACAGGATTTCTTTGGAAGTTTGGTTGGTTGGTTTTTTCCCTCCCCTCTGCACAGGCTGGTACTGATGAAGAGTGTCCTGGGACTTGAGTTTGAATGCTTCAGTCTGACAAATGTAGTTAGAGTGATTAAGTCAAGAATATCTTAATAATGCTCATAATTTAGACTCTGGGATAGACATGAACTTTTTGGGTAATCTAGCAAGATGCACATTATAGCTACCCTCATGGCTAGGATGGCCACTTACGTAAATACTGCTGTGTAGCAGAAAGATGACTTGCTACTTTATAATGAAAGAGAACAACCAGCAATGACAAGAATCCTGTTGTACACTTTGTATCATATTTTTGGGTTCTGATTGAGTTGCCTTGTTTTATTTCTGTTAGTCTGTGAAATGGCAAGTTTATTATATGGTAGCGTTGAAACAACAACCATTTAACTTGGAAAGAAAGCTGTTGTTTGGACTGGGTTGGCATCTGGAGCGCCAACCCATGTTTTTGCAAGTTTGTGGCTAGGTGGAACAGAATATGCTGCTATATCATTGGTAACTTCCACATTTTGAAATGAAGCAGAAATGATGGTCAGTAACTCCTCAGACTTCTGTGATATTTAGTGCCCAATCCCTCACCCCCAATTTCTCTTCCCTTAAAAAAAAAAAAAAAAAAAAAAAAAGGTGGATATTGTGATAGCATTCAATAGCATTAAATTGCTTTTCCAAATAAGGAGTGGAGAGGTCTGGAGTCTGGAAGGAAGTGGCAGGGTATTATCTGACCAGACCATTCAGTAGTCACCGTGGTCTGGGTAGTTTTTCTGGAAGAATTCATGTGGTTGAAGCTATAGTTGTAGGTGGTGCTGGAGGATAGCAGGATCTTGTCTATTGCATTTCCTGGAGTATGAGGTTCCCTAATTATACATAACTACTAGTTGCTGATATCAAGTTGAATAAAGATGAGTTACAGAGTTTTGAAGTACCTTAAGAAACTGAGTGATTGAATAGTTAAGCGAGCTGAAGTGTAGATGGATGTTCAGTGAGGCCCATCAGGCATCCTTTGTGGAGGAGAGTATTAAACTTTATGTGTATGAATTATTATAATATATAATATTTGTATAATTGCAAAGAAGGCCTTGAGTATGGGATGATCAGTTCTGTGAACTTTGCCAGAGGTCTGGTTTGAAGGCAGCTGCCTGTATGAGGTCTGAACGAGGCAGTGCACAGTTGGGAAGCAGGTCCTCTGTCATGATGTTGTATTGGCATCGTCTTTAAACTTTAAGTATAGTAATGCCAGCTTTGAAATTTCTTAGCCTTGAAGAGTATACTAGAATTGAAACCTTTTAAGAATAAACTAATGTCCAGAAAGTGTCCATTTTTGTATAATGTGTGACGTTGTCTGTATCATGAAAGGCAGTTTATATATAGAAGTCAGAAAAGCTGAAGCACTAGCTGACTAAAACTGTGTGATTAGGTGCTCCTGTATATCTCCTGAATGGAATTTCTCTCATCACTTTGAACTCACAGCCCTGCAAATAAATGAAGAAACTGAGCTTTTGAAATGAATTTTAAGCAAGCAACGTTAAAGTTATGTCCAAGAATAAGGTTATAACTCGTTATTGAACATGCTCAGAATGAGCTACTTTTCTCAAAGCTGAAGTCTGTCATTTCTTCCAAATCTTACTTTTTGCTGAGAATAAGACTTGTTTGTAAGGAGTGATTTGAGGATGCTGCAGTGACTTAGCTGAGGACAAACTGAGACTAACAGAGATTTCATGGGGAGTTAAATGTACAACTTTGAAGAGTTAAAAACTTTTTACAAAACACATGACAAAAGATTAATATCTGCTTGTGGATCAGAATACAAAAAAATAAGTCATAGAGGAGAGTGGTCACGTGCTGTGAGCTGGCTGTTGCTCTGATGAAGAGGAGAACCTTTACTGAAAACAGTAACTAAAGGATACAAATAGAAGGAAATTATAAATACATTTGGTAAGAAGTGGCTATTTATTTGAACAAGTTGAAGTGTTCAAGTTAAACCCAAATGCAGCTGATGTGAGGATAAAAAAGTATCTGAAAGTGCTCTGTTTTAGGTAAGTATGTGTTAGCTGAAAGCACTGGTGCTCTGTTTCGTAATGTATTTTAAGTTCTACTAACAGAGTATTAAAAATGAAATTATTTTGCCATTCTAGATATCTTCAGAGTTAATTTCTATTTTGTGTTTTCATTATTTCCTTCATGTATAACTGGGTTGGTTTCTTGATTTCCAAAGCAAGTGGAGGATAGTCTTAAACACAGGCGAAGAAACACCTGGTTGCTAGGAAGAGGACTGAGAATGAGACTTGTAAAAGCAGTGTATTCTGAAATCTTCTCACAGTAGTGAGGTCTGGATGAAGCCAATGGTCATACTAGAGCAAGTGGAATAAGTGTATGGAATGGAATGTTGCAAGTTCCTGAAATGAGACCTTTCATTAAGTCCTTCAGCATGTGTGCCATATTGGCTAACAAGAATTTGAAGGAAGACTGGATTGTAACTTTACTAAAAATGTCTGGTAATCTTACAATAATGAAGCCAATAAAATCCTTGATCGTGTACAGGATCATCTTAGGTTAGTTTGGGAGTTTGGTTTTTTTTTAATTACTAAATATCAAACCTTTCTAAAGGTTGTGGAGGTTTGTCGTTTGGCCATGGTGTTCATTTGAGGAATTCATGTTCTGTAGCATCAAAGGTTTTCTTTATTTCAGTGGGCTTGGTTGCTTGTTTTTCATGCTTCTGTTTTTGGTTTTTTACTGCTTTTACTGCTTTACTGGTTTATCTCCTTCCTAATCTTCACAGTCATTCTCAGTATTGCAGGCATTCTCTTTTTGCAGTGTAAGTACTTTAGGACCTTTATCGAGTTACCTTTTATGAGAATAATAATCAGTTATTCCAGTCCTTTCTTGTAGGTCATGTTTTCTAGGCCTTTGAGCACGCTTCACTTTCAGACTCTCTAGGTGGCTAATATATGATGTGTGCTGTTCAAGCTGAACAACTCCAGATGGAGCCTCACTGATGTGGGCTAGAGCAGAGTATACTTCTATATTAGCATATTCTATAGTGTCACTTTCAATTCTTGAAATGTAATCATCGTACACTTGCTGTAGCTTTCAGAACACTCTTTGCTCTCTAACCAGTTATTTAACATCCTGTATGTCTTACTTGGACCTATTCTTGATGGCTGCTAGCCTAATTTGGACCCACTACAGCTTGAAGGTTTTTTCTGCCTGACTGGTAAAGGTTTGTTATGTGTAACTTCACTTGTTTCTCTGTAAATAATGCGTTAGTCAGCAGCCCCACCAAAATTTAGATGTACAACTCTCCATTTGACCTCCAGTTGTCTGTTAAATATTTTGGTTATGTGTTTAAACTGGATGTCACATAGGAGAACTTTAACCTTTCCCACCAGATCAGTTTATCAGAACTATTGACTGATCTTTTTGTGTTTCAAAAGATTTGTAAGATCATCTGGAACTCTTTAAGAAACTTTCCAGTCAGAGATTTGAGTTACATTAAGGACTGCTTGTTTCAATCTCTTCTGCATATTTATACCTATTGCTCTGATAATTAGGGATTTGAATTTATTTAAATGGGAGTGTGAAGCATTTTGTGGTGGTTAGGGAGTAGTGGTGTATATATGGATAACTTCTGAACTACTTGTTTACTCTTACTACTAGTTTTTTGAGGGAGTGGGACTTATAATGAGATGTTCTCCTCCTGTCCTGCTTTTGAGCCTGGCCCATTTGTTGGAAAAAGAGTACCTCATTGTCTTGTTTATTTCCTTTTAAAGGAGGTGGGATTGGAAGATTTGGTTAAACGGAGTTGAAAACATTCGTTACAGAAGAACTTCCAGCTGCCTCATAACATGCCTTACTTATTAGTTCAACATGTTTTGTAAACATCTGAAAGCTTAGTATCAGGATAACCATGTATGTCTTAATTTGCTATGTGGTAATATGTATAGAAGATTATAATGTAAGAACATGTAAAATGGACATTGGTGTTAATATGGTTTAAGTCAAAATTCCAGATGAAGTTTTAAAGTTCATTGTAAATGTTCTTAGTGAGTAGTTAGATTTAAAGTTTTAACCTTATAAAATTGGCCTTCTAAGAGTGTCCTTCCCAACTCCATTTGAATCACAAGCGTAACATTCTTTTTTGACTTCCTCTTGTGTCTTAGATTGTCCTGCTGCTTGATACTAAAGGTCTGTGCAGCATGGTGGGAAGCAGAGTGGGCAGGGGCACAGGTGCTGTCTTATGTGGAGTTAAACTAGAACAGAAGCACCAGTTCCCATGTGAAAATGGCATTCTGAAATTAGAATGGTGGGTAACAGCCATGTCTGACTTGAAGGGCAGAGCTTTTTTGAAACTCTAACTCATGACTGTATGAGTTGGGCTCAAGCTAAAGTTAAACTCTGAGTTGTAACTACTTTGACTTTGTGTTGCATTGGTGTAAAGTGTCTCTTTGAAATCTGTTTCTTTGCTTTCTGTGTTGCAAATGTCAGTCTTGTTGATAATTGTTTATTGTGGAGCTGAAGAGGTTTGCATACTTTGTCATCTTTGACTCCTTTGTGCTGGGATGACAGTTCTTTGTCCAGTATTGCATTACCTGGCCTTTTAACAGGCAGTGTGAATCCTCTGTCTGCACTCTGGTTGCTGTCTTGTGAATGGTAGCTGTAGCCTTCCCAACAATTATACTATTCCTTGCTCTCTCTCTATGTAGATACATATGTTCAGCAACTAGAGGGAGATAACTGACAGTCTCTTCCATCAGCTGTGGGGAATGAAGGAGCAGAGTAACACAAGCCTCCTGGCTGAATGGTGTGATATCTTGTCAGCTGTACCCTTAGGAGCAGCCAGATGGAGGTTCAGAGTATTTCAGAATGCTGCAGAACATCCTGTGATAGCGCTTAACTGAGAATCCGTCTGTCTTGAGCTTGATGTTAGTAAAAGCCTTCAGCAACAGTTAACTTTTGAGGCAGCACTGAAATTAAGAGGCTGACCTCTTCATGCATTCCCATGCTCAAGCAGTTCTCGTTGCCAGTCTCTTTGATTTTTAGGTTGCTTGGAAAAGATACAACTTTATTTTATAATTTTCAACTAGAAATGATGTTCCCCTTACTATGATTTTTGTAAGAAGTCAGGCTACAGTCACCTAGAGGAGAGCTGCTCGTGCAGTAAACCAAGTCAGGACTGGAACCTCATTTCTGGCCACTTGCAGGTGCAAAAAGTTCAGAAGCTAATAGAACCATTTCCAAGTGGTGGATTTGCATGAGCTACATCACAATCTTCTTAGTTTCCTGTTGGTATTAGGTAAAGTTGACCTCTGATTTAAAAGATAGAATCCCTTGAACTTCAGTAAAATGAAAAAGCAGCCTGAGAGAGCCTGAGAATTTCAGTAGTCTTGGCTTCAGACTATTGAATTGCTTATGCCTCATTTCACCAAAACTTTTTACATTCTGGTAGGCTTTTGTATGCCTGTTATATTGTGTGCTGAACACTGAACAAGGTTTTAAGATTTGCTCTCTGAGATGGAAGTAATACATCCCTGGTTTTCTTCTTTAAAAAAATAAGGCAAGTACCATACAAAAAAGGGACCTTGAGCTGAGTCCTGTAAATGCAATGCTTATAGAAGCTAATCTCGTGCTGTTTCTGATCCCAGCTCACTTGCCCCCAAAAAACTGATTGACAGACTAGAACTTCAAGCAAGGGTTGTAACAAAGCAGATCCTTAGGTGAGAGTAACACTAGGTTATAATATTATCTCTTTGATCTAAGTGCAGTTTTTTCCTAATTACTTGCTTAGCACTTCTGATTGGAAGCTAGTGTTGAGGCATTTTGTACTTCTTGATCTTGAATCTCCTCCATTCCTTGGTTCTGATCTTTTTTTGACACAGTAATTTGATCATGCCCTGGTGCTCAAAAGACGCACTGGCTTCTTCCCAGTCATTTAAGCATATATTTTTATAAAGCCTCAAGTTGAGGTTTCAGCTCGTTTTCTGCAGTGTCTTAAAGTGATTTACTTTTCCAGCTAAACAAATCTGAAAATGCCACTAGGTTTGTGGAGCTGTGCTCATCGCCTCTTTTGCCACTTGTGATTGACTGAGCTAATTCAGAAGGTGAAATCAGGGAGAGAGCAAGTGAGATTTTTTAGGTGGGGGTCTTTCAGGTACCTGATGAGTGCTGACACAGGAGGAGGAGGAAGACTGCAAGAATAAGCTTTCTGGTGTTAGCTGAAATTAAACTGACCTAACAATAATGCTTAGCCTGACCTTAAGAGTGTTCCATGGGAAGTTCTGCTGACATAGCAACTTGCTGTCACCCAGATGGGATGTTCTTGTTGTTCTGCACCATTCTTGATTGGAACTCTTCTGAGTTCCCTGCTGCTAGTGTGTGCTAAGGCCACATATCCATGAGCTGAATAACTTGCTGGTAGAGGGGAAAACATTCAGTTTTATGCTCTTCTGTAGTTTGGCCATGTTGTCTTGTGGAAATAGTTGGCAGGTTGTGGGAAATCGGTGGCTAGACAGTGTCAGTATGGTCACCCTGTCTTTCCAGAAGTGTGCTGTTAAACAGGTAACAAAATGCATTTCTTTTATAATTAGACTTGTGCATGGCTGCTTCACCTAGAAAGTCTAAATCTGCTGTTTATTGCAGAAAATAACAAGCCTGTAAATGTGGAAAATATTCTGTCATTTCATAGGATGAATACTTTGTTGTTTTAAGAAGGTTGTCATATAATTCCTCTGTATCTTTTCTTCAGTTAGTGGTAGAAGCTTAATTAAGAATTGGTATAGAACAGATTGTTATCTTGGTCAGTATTGATAGCACCTGGTTCTGTGGCTTTTAATGCTACAAGTGAACCTTAGGGATTTGTTTTGTTTACTCTTCAAACTTTTTGTCAAGTTACGTGAGTAGAGTCAGCGCCTTGCTGTTTCGGGTAAGATTCTTGACTTTGTTGCCAGCCTGGCATTGGATCACTGTGATCAAAAATCTGTTAGTGCATAGGGACTTAGCTAAAATTGAATCATGTAAAGGTTCTTGAGATGGCAATCTCATCAGGCTGCATGTGAAACAGTACAGGACAATCTTACGTCTTCCAAGCGAGCAAAAAGGAAAGGGAAGGAAAATCTGTAAAAATTTGGACAAATATAAAGAAAAAAGTAAGAAAACCTCATGATGCTGTGTTTACCTTTAGAAGTTACAAAACATCTTGATTACTAAGTGAATACAAAGTGTATCCATAAGGTTTGTTGAGGATGACAGACTTCAATATTGTGAATGTGAAGCAGAGAAGGCCAGATTTCAGTATTAAATTTCAAGACGGGGAGGGCTAGGCCTCATTAAAACAATAAATGTATGTCCTATGTGCCAGTACTTTAGATCAGTTAAGGGCCTGAATAGGGTGGTCTTGAAGTGTCTTGTTCTTCAGAACCTTGTGCATTGTAAGCCTCTAAATGTTTTATTTTGAAGGAGACATGTAGCTCGTTATTAAACTACAATCTGTGAGCACAATACTGACTCTTGAGTGGAAATCTTTATGTCAAAGAAAATACTTACTTTAGAGTCCTGGGTCTTGGAGAGCCCTGAATACCTGCATGGTAATTTGCTTGCTAGTTTGAACTATTAGCTTGATTGCTCTGCAACTAAAGCTAGTTAAATAATAACTGGATGGAGATTAAAACAAGAGATACTGGTCCAAGTTAAATATGTGGTGTTGAAACTTCAGATTTAAACTATTTCTAGGGCTTTAAACACTTTGGAGTCTATATACTGTTGTATGAGCTGTATGTAAGTTCAAGTTAGATGATTTGCATAGATAAGCTGATTTTTTTTTGTCTGTGTGTGTGTCTTTGGAATCTGAACATGTGTCAGAAGATGAGATAAATGTAAAAATGTAAAATTTGGAGTAGTGATCTGTTAGCTCTACCTCCTTTGCTGGAGAAGGTGAAGGGAAAAGATCCCACTGATCAACATTCTATAGCTGCAAGTGTGTTTGTGTCTGTAAATAATATGTGGGTCCTGCTCGGTTCAGTCTATAAATCTTGAAAATAGCAGCAATGAAAAAGTTTGACTTCTGAAAATATTCATGTAATTCATGTGAGAACACAATGTTCTTATGGCACAAATGAGCTGATAGAAGTATTCCTTGGTGGGAAAATTGTTGAGTATTGACTTTTTAAAAGTACTATGGTCATCTCTGTGTAGCTAAAGCCTCCAATTACTGGGAGCAGAGTTGTTTAAAAAAAAAAAAAGTAAAAGGAAACAAAAAAGCTTGTGTTCCCCAAAAAATTGGGATGTTTTTCCAGTTCAGTTTGTTACTTCCCCGTAAGTCTGAGCAGTTTTTTGTAAGTTCACCTGTGGGGCTTTTCTATACTGAAATATTTGGGGTTGTATATAGCTAATCATTACGTTAAAGTTTAATACAGGTTAATTCAATAGATTTAAATGTTGGAAAAAGCCGATTTCTGAATGAAAGTGTGTTTTTCTTTACTTAAATTACATTACAGAATATGTATATCCTGTACATTCTTAAATACATTTCAGAAATGTAACTTGTGAGCCTTATTTATAAGGTAGAAAGCAATAGTCAAATACTTTTTAAGGAACACTCCACCTTATGCTTAAATGTAGCAACTACAAGCAGAGACAAAGTTTGGGCAGAGCTCTGCGCATGCCAGTTTGCAAATAGTTGCCCCCTTTCCAGTGTCTGTCACAATAATGTGTTAGATAAGAGGCATGAGGAGAATAGACAGAATGTTCTTGCACTACTTTTCATGGCCGATATTCTCTATATGAAACATATTATGTTTTTTTTTACTTTTCTTGCTATTGTTTGTCCCCTCACCAGCCCCACTTAGCGACTGATGTATCAACAATATTGGTCTAAAGTTCTGCCTTAGTTTGATTTATTTGTGCAACTTAAGGTGTTCATACTATTGCTGTTAGTCAGTAGTTTTATACTGAAGAAATCCATAGCTAAATCACTTTTTTGGGTGACTTCATTGACTCAGAAATGGTTTGAACAATGAAAAATCAATTGATGGGAAGCGGAAAGCTTTTAACAATGGACTCGTACATAAAGGCATATAGAGACTTTTTTCCTGAACACATGGTTTCCCTTGTATGAACTTGGTGAGTGAAAAGGCAACTCATGTCTCAAGTTGAATGACTTCTTGATGCTTATGAGAATGGGGCTACTAAAATTTATACTTGACTTTTGCTTCATTGGTGAACTTCCTCAGTAACAGCTTGAGTACTGATTTGGTATCTGAAGAGAGAATCAGAGCGTTTGAAATAACTCTGTTAAAATCTGAGCACAGGAAAAAGAAATGCATTGTGGACTAAGACTTTGGTTCTTTTTCATCAGGTTAGTTTGCTCTGAGAGAACTGAGTGAAGGTTCTGGATTATCTGTTTGGCAAAAGAAATTGTGAACCTGTGGTACATTCAACTGCTTTGTCCTAGTGGATTTCCTTTTTTGAAAGGAAGGTGGTGTAAAATGCTGAGCTCAGAGTGTAGTTGCGGCTGTGGAAGGCATTTTATGTATTAAACAGAAATACATTGAATCCTAAGCAAGCACTTGACCATGCCTACTCTTGCATATTTACTGTGTGAGAGAAGATCTTGTGTCAAGACACCCCACTAGAGTGTAGCAGAAAGATTGCATATGTATGGTCATAAATGTCTTCATTAGGAAGTAGGGTAGGAAAGTTCAAGTGAGTTCTTTGAGTGACTATCACTGTAAACACTGAGTGGTTCGTGGGATTTTGATAGGGGCTTTTTTGTTTGTTTTTTTAATTGTTACATTGCTTTTGAAGTATTTACTGGTATGGTAAGTGCTAGAAGTTTCACTTATTTCTACTTTAAAAACATACAACTTAATAAAGGTTATTTAAGGAGAAACACATAAGTGCAGTAGTTTAACTTAAATTTTTGCTTGATGTTCTGTATCAGTAATCAGACTGCTAAAAAGTACCATGTCTTGTTACTGGTTTTTTGGTAAATCTGGCTTGACAAAACGTTCATATCTAGTTAAATTCCCAAAAGACTGTTACAGCAGTTACACAATTGTCAGGTTATTTTTATGTGAAGTTGTGTATTAGTGGTAGTATTCTCTGAAAAATGATTGATCTGTGCCTAGCTCTGATGTTTTTGCTTGAAACATGTTTCTGTAGTATTTCCACACTGTTGTGAATCAGTTATTCAGAAAAAAGTAGGAATTCTCTTCTAAAAAGGTAAGCTAATTACTGAAGAAGGCTTACTATGAAAAGCAAAAGACATAACTTTCTTGTGTAGCAACTTACAATTGCTTTGTTTTTAGGTGCCTTAGCTGGACCAGTTGTTGATCCACATGTGACAGCAGTTTGGGGGAAGAAGGTTGCACTGAAATGCGTAATTGATGTAAATGAAACAATAACACAAGTTTCTTGGGAGAAGATATATGGTAAAAGTTCACAGACTATTGCCGTTCATCACCCTGAATATGGAATATCTGTTCAAGGAGAATACCAAGGAAGAGTGGCATTTAAAAACTACTCTCTTACTGATGCAACAATCATCTTAAAAAATGTAAGCTTTTCTGATGCAGGAGAGTATATTTGCAAGGCAGTTACATTCCCACTTGGAAATACACAGTCGTCAACAACTTTAACAGTCCTAGGTAAGTCAGCTTCTTTTTGAAATGAGGAAAATTCTTAACTTACTAATAAGTCATATTTTACCATTTAACCTAAAGAAAATGCAAAATATGTGTTCACTGGTCTTTCATTACAGGTGTGTTATTTTTACTAATGTCACAGAGGAGACTTCTTTTGGGTCTTGCTTCTTTAGAACTTGTTATTTGACTGTCTAGTTCTTAAAAATAAATAACCAGTTCCTATTTGTTCGTATAATACAAACATCTAGTTTGTATTAGCACAGTGCTTTAGAGCTTTGACAGACAATGCTGAAACCAGGGACTTGTGTGTATGCGCTGAGAAGCTGCTGAACGTGGCTTTAGCTACCACCTTGGCTAAATTCCCTCAGTTAGTACTGAGTAGTCACTGGTCTTCAGAACAAAGCAGGTATTTCGAAACCCTGCTGATGACTGGTTGTCTCAGTGAAATAATCCATCATCTGTAATGAGGTTAGAGAGTTCCCAGTGGGGTGGTAGATGCCCTATGCCTGGAAACATTCAGGTGGGACTCTGAGCAGCCTGGTGTAGTTGAAGATGTCCCTGTTTGTTGCAAGGGGATTGGACTGGATGACCTTCAAAAAGTCACTTCCAACTCAATTCTATGATTTTTGTAAATGTGTTGCTAACATGATAATTTCATATAGCTGCTTGGGCCTGGTGTTCTTTGCACAGTGTAAATGTACAGCAAAACTGTCCAGATGACTGCTGGGAGTTGTGGGAAGAGTCAGTTTAAGCTCTTGACTGTTTGTGGATAGTCATAATGTGAAGCTTTTATAAACTTGGGGGTTTGTTTACACTAATTTTGTCTGTCTTGTTGAGGGTTGAGTGTTCCTGTCATAAGGAATTAGTGCTGAAGTAACTCAGGTGTTACTGCAGTGTAAGGTAAAATGATTACCCTGAAACTTGAAAGCCTATTATTAACTTTCCCTCTCCTTACAGTAGTATTCCTCTTGTACTAGTGTAAGGTACTTCTGTATCTACTGCCAGGAGTCAGAAGATATTTTCTATAGCTGAGGTGGTCATCAATGCCTATTTCTGTAAGCAGATGTGCTTTTTAGGATCATCTCTTAGTCTTTGATACCTGCTTTTCATAGTAGTAGAATACTCAATGGGATTAATCAGATGGCTTTAGCACAGGACGTAAACTGTTTTTTACCACAAGGGGGGGTAAAATAAATGTATCAAAGCAACTGGCTTAATCTAATTTGAAACCAGTAATTTGACCAAAATTCTATGTGATGCACAAAGCATGTGGTCTTACGGCTCTCTTTTTCATCTGACTTCCACCTGTACTGTAAGTGGCTATGTCTGTGGTTATTGTAGCAGTCTAGGTTTCAGCTATTGTGCTTTACCAGTAAGCAGTGGGAAGTTCTTACTGCCTTGCCTCATATTTTCTAGTCAATTCTTCTTTCTAAGATTATTTCTTTTTTTCAGATCACTTTAGCAGTTGTGTCCATTTTGCACTTGTAATTTCAGGTTTTTGGAGGAACTTGGAAAGCACACGTACATCCTGTGTGCTTATTATTCCACATTTAAAAGTGTAGAGGGACCACAACTTGTTTCATTAGATATATGTTATGAAAAACTGCAGTTGAAATAGGCAAAGAAGTATTGATCAGGCATACAGTGGTTCTGATCATAGCTTTTTTCATCATTGATGTAGATGGTTTCTGATTGCTCTAAGTCTCTCAGGATTTGGTATCAACCTCTAAATGGCAAAACCCAGCTGTGATTTGCAAAGATGCCTTTCCATCCTAGTTAGCAGCAGCTTCACTTGCATGTACCGCTAGATAGTCAAACCTCTGTTAGACTTAAGTTCTTTGGCCTTAGCAGTGTATTTTCTGTCCTTGTAGAAACTTTTTGCTGCACTGACATGCAGGCTTTAACAGTCAAAATGCTGGGGAAGTAATGATTTTCAGAATATGCTGTAAAGTAATAACTTGTGAACTTTGCTGGCCTGAACTCAGCAATTCCAAGCTCATCAGAATATTAAGGCATGCAACAGCTCTAATTTAAATCTTGATGTAACTTAAAAAAATCTGACTGCATTCTCCCACTGGTCTACAAAACTCTCCCTTAAGTAAGGAAGGAAGTTCCTGACCTAAGGCTGAGGCTGTTTCCAGTTGAAGCCAGATTGCCTTTTTTCCTAGTCCCTGTCTGTTCTTATTTAGCGAAGAATTTGTTTCCTTCCCATGTGTAGTGGACATACTTTATCATGTAGTAGATGCTTGTACTCTGTAAGGTAGAGTCACTGAAGACAAATGGAAGAAAAAAATAACTCCAAGATAAAAGGCCCTGTTTTGCCACAGTGCACTGATCACTTAAGACCATATTTAGAACCTTTTATGTGTCCCAAGTTTAACAGACTTGCCATGTTTGGTGACTTTACCCACTCCCAGTTTGCTTTGTTTAGTGCTTCATGTCGTCTTGAGGAAATGCACTGTAAAAGAGGTTAAGACAGTGAAAATACGAAAATGCTTTTAGGGTCAAACAGATATATTGAACTTTTCTAAAACTTCGGTTTGTCAAACTTACCTTGTTAAACTTTTGCAAAAAATGGCAAATAATTTTTGTGTCAAGCTATTGGTTTCCCAAGATGCCGACCAAATGAGGCAAACTGGTGTCTCAAGGCAGAAGAGATGGCTTGTTGCAGGGTATGCAGAGCTGACATAAAAATTGTGTTCCCAACTTGAGTGCTGTCCATGACTATATTAAATACTTGGTTTGGTTTGACTCTGTCTTGCTAAGTTGGGTTTCTCATCATGGGTATTGATAAAGTAGGTCTTTTTCTTCTGCAGCCTAGCTCTTACCAATGCTACAAGTGAAGGATGCGTGCCAAAGGTGTAGGTCTGTCACCATGAATTAGATCCCAGACAGTCTAATGCAGAAATTCTTCCAGTTAGGAATTAAAAGATGATGTGCTTCAGGCAGTATAGACACTGGATCCTCTAAGACAATTCTGATGAAGTAATAGTGTTCGAGAAGTGCTAGTTGATGAGATGTACATGTTCTTCTTATGTACTACAGAATGCTCTGGGCCAATAAAAAGTATCAAGTAGATGACAAATTAGTGAACTGACTGGCCTTAAAACAAACAAGCAACCCCCCCC